>CM068590.1:2761092-3203592 GCA_035048485.1 Pteria penguin | reverse complement strand
CTACAGTTCAAACTACAGTCACGGAAACGCAACAATCTACAGATAAGTTAACTACAGTCAAGGAAATTATACCTTTTACAGACAGCATGGCGACAGCAATGAAAACTGAAACCACAGTTTCAGCAAAAATTATTACAACAAGGACTACTGAACAATCGAAAGAGGCAAGAAAAGATTTGCCAGGTAAATTGAGTAAAATTCAAAAATGAATGTAGTTGTTATAACATATCAATCGAAGTGTAAAAGATTTATTTATATATTTATCTATTTATTTCATGTATTTTCGTCGTTGATGTAGAATGAAAAATTCGTCATCTTTAACCCGCTACATGAATGAGTTCCTACAAAACTTATTCACTTTGTTATGTAACCTGATGTTTGGCTTTAAATCATGATGTGGGTCTTTTCCGATAATACTCATTTCTGACATTTTGCATCTAGGCATATATATTAATACCAACAGAAGCATATTCATGAATATTTAAACATCGGAGAATTTAATAATATAACAAACACGAAGCTATATGGACAACAAACAAGATCCTGATGTTATGTGGCTGTGACACTTTCTACACAATGTTTTATTCACATTCATATATATACGGTGCTGAATGATATATGTTTCGTCTGTATGTAAGGGCATTTTCGGCGGGTGTGGTTAGCCAAACAGGAGACGCTCACTCCCTCCGGACACCTGGTCTCATCTCTGAATTTTAGGGGTCCGTGAATGCCAACTGTGGTGCATTGTTGTTCGTGCCATAGTCATGTGACACCAGTTACTTTTGTATTTTATATTGTGACAGCATCTGCCTAATGCAGTACACAGACAAATTTATACCTATCCAACAGACCCATCTAAAGTGTATCTTTACCTACCACGTCTACCGTAATTAGGAGCGTCGTTTTTGCTATCTTATCAGAAAGATGGGAGACCGACGAGCCACTGGCGGGAGTTGAACCCAGGTCCTCTTAACCACGAGCGAAGCATTTGACCGATAGAGTCACGTCATCAATGACTGGGACATGTGAAGCTTAAGGTAGAATCAGAGCATATAAGTTATTATACATATTTGATTAGATCGTGAATATAAGAAAAATTTAACGCCATCTTATGTTATATTTTCAGATCAAGAAGTTTCGTATCTGGAATGTTTTGGGAATCATACTGGTAATCTCACAGAGTACATAGACACAGTCATTGATGCACCATTCTGCTCGTAAGATTCCTTCTCTTGAAATTAATAACTATTCAGACTTTGCAATGTATGAAAGTGATAAAAATCTTTCAGATAAATTCGTTTCTTTCATAAACACGAAAGTTCGATTTTGCAACCCAAGGCGACAACGGATCGTTTCAGACAGAATAACAGCGAATGTTGCTAGCTAACTATGGATGATTGACAATGACTTATACATGTTGTTAACCAACAGGCAATGATTATTTCTTTGAGTACTCTCGATAGAGTATGGGTCACATAGACCAAATATAAATATCCACACATATCTTAATGCTGTTTGTTGGATATATCGCTATTGTACTTTTAACCAATTAACAGAAGTTCATCAGAATTATATAAGATTATTGACAACAAACTGTAAATCATTAACAATCTTCATAAAATGTCAAAAGTAATAAAAACGATTTTTTTTTTCACTTCAGAGGATTATTCGAGGATTTGTCTTGTGTTTTTAACAAATCGTCTACGGCTAATCAAGTCCAAGTGTTGACATACCTAAAGCCAATATTATCATCCAGTGTGTTCACACAGTGTTCTTTGATAATCAAACATCAAAATGTAGAGACAATACGATTGGCTAATTCCAGCTGTGTCAAAGGTCAAGTACAAGATCAAGAGGACTACGACTATCCCCTATGTAATGGACATACATATGGCTTGATTAAATGTAGAAACGGTAGGCATGTTTATAGTGGTACTTTTCGTTTTCATAGAGAAGGATATATATATTTACATTTCTTTATTCTCAAATTTCACTCTGCAAGTGAAATAAAACAATACAAAGCATAATGAACTTAAATTTCAAAACCATATATGATATCATGATAAAACAACTGCGGTCGTAGTGTAAAACCAGCTATTTCAAACATGATACAAATATTTAAATTTGTCTTCATTGTTGTTTCAGGTGCAGAGCGTGCCACGAGGTTATATGTTGTACAAATCGTCCTTTTCATCACCATATTTATACATGCGTATAAGTAACATTCAGACAAGGTATACGCACTGTACATCACACTTTGTTTGCAAGGATTTTATTCTCGCTGTAATACGCGAGTATGACCGAAAATTCGAGTAATTTTGCGGAAATTCGCGAGTACGATTCCAAGCCAAAATGTCTGTTACACTTAATTTGATCATTCGAATTTATATTTTTACTGCTTTGCATTCATTTCCAAAGAGATATCATCGGTAGCATAAAGTCACAAGGAATCCAGTCCGGGAATTATGAAATCCGGACGTGATTAGCGAACGCTTAAGTGTAAATACTGCACAAACAACACCTGAACATCGGCCTGGTTAATAGATCCAAGACAACACAGTTCTTCGATACAATGTGTTACCTGGCTAAGTATTGATTTTCAGTCACCTTCGCGCATCAAACTTTTTAATGTACCCTAAGGCCATTGAAGTCTCGTACACTGAAGAGAAATGATGTTGTTCTCCACACAGACAAACATTACGCCAGGAAAATGGAAAATAATCTTTGTTGATACCGCATCGCCAAAAAGAAGTCGAACGAAATGAATTAGATTTAAAACGAAAGATCGAACTTTTTCAACTATCGAACAAAGTTTTGAAACCTCCTCAAAAGGACCTTTTAGATAGTTGGAACATCGACTGTTTCTGACATTTTGAAGAAGAATGATGACTATATGAAACAATATTTCATCGTGGCGGGAAAATGAAATCTCTACGATAATCGAGTGTTTTAAACATGCCGGTGTTATCAAGGGTAAAGGCAAACATTGTTTTGACGACGATTCAGACAACGATGTATTTCTTGCACAACTTGTTCGCTCCGATCTTGGTTACGGCAACGTTTAATGAAATGCATAACTTATCACTTTTAGTAATTTCAGAACAATCCGGATTCTGTTCAAACCGGACAAAATAATTGGCCCCGTTGACACCCGGTATGGACAAGTTTCACTGTGCTTCGAATGCATTACATTTCACTAAAATTGAATATCCCTGATTATCAAGTTGCCTATTGGTTTTGGGGGAATACATCAAAGTTCAAGGTCTCAACTTGTAAAAAAGTATAATGCAATGATCGTTTCCGAATAATAACTCAAATTACTTGCATCCTATACAAACCATATTTTGTAAAAAGATACTTCTCATAAATGAAAGTTGCCTATTGATTCTAGAGGTCGATATAGAAAAAGTCAAGGTCACCACCGATGTAAAAGGTTGTCATTATTGGTTTCCAGAAATTAAATCAAGTACCGTGCATCCTATACAAACCATATTTGCTTTTATTGAAGTTTATCAAATGGGGAGGATATATATTGATAAAGTGGTCGGTGGGTTAAAGATTAAGGTCATTCCTAGTAATATTTTATATGAGTTATGATCCATGAAACTATGATTAGATCTAGCTAGAAAAGCTTTGTTGCTTCTATAAAAAATCCTACATAGATTGAGGCATATGTTTTACAAATATGCTATGGTAAGATGTAAATTACATTTTGTTTTGTTTTCGATTGTATTATTCATATCTATATTCATGAATGTATGATTTACAAATATATGCTGGAATAAGTTGTTTGAAATATGTGCTTATAAATCAATATTGAATCCCAATCAGCCGTTCTGATTCCATTGACCCTTATGTCTACATGTCATTACTGTATGTGTACAGTACACCAGTAAATTCAGAGTGTTGAAAGTCTAGAAGCATATCTATAGTTTTTAATAGATTCATTTTGGTGAAGTTTTAATTTAGCGAAAGAAGGGACTGAAATCATTCCATGACATTGTCTTTACTACTCCAAAAAGTACATATGCAGTATTGTGTTTTATGTGCATGCCTTAGTGATTTGTGATCCAGGTTCGATTCCCGGATAGCACCACTATGTTTAAGAAGTTGGTTACCTCCTTCTTCCAAGTCGCGATATAACTGAAATATTGTTGAAAGCGACGTAAAACATCAATCAACCTACCAACCTTTGTGATTTGTGTAATACAGCTTGGTCAGATGTATTCTGTCTACTCTTCTGTTATCATGTGTTATGTGCATGTCCTTGGTGATTTGTATGATACAGCTTGGTCAGATGTCATCTGTCTTCTCTTTTGTCGTCATGTGTTTTGTGCATGTCCTTGGTGATTTGTGTCATACAGGTTGGTCAGACATCTTCTGTTTTTTTCTTTTACACTTGTGTATTTAATTCATGTTGTTAATAAGGAATTTTGAATAAAGTTTCAATGAATTCATGAATCAAATATTGCTTCTATTACAAGTTACAAACAAGTGATATAGCCCCATTGTTACATAATAACCTACTTATTCCATAACCCATTTGCTTTCTGTCTTACATTATCTCTATCTTGCCTCCACATTTTTTTTCTTAACAATACTTTGTCTGGTACTTTCTTACTTATCAATCTGATCACTGCTTCTTTGTCATTCGACTGAGTCAGTTATCATTCCTTTTTACTATCTTCATTACTAACTTACATACTTAATTTTTGCATTAACAATTAACGACCTAATTTATCTATTAATTAATTTATTTAAATTTTTGAATTAAATATTTATTTTCATAAATTTGCATACTTTATTACTTACCGATTAATTTACTTATCCAATTACATTCGTATTAGCTTACATATTTGATTACTTACTCATAAAATTACTTAGTTAATTATTTACTCAATTATACACTTATCCCCTTACTTCAAAAACTCAACAATACCGTAATTGTATTGTTATATATGTAAACATATGTACGTTTCTGTGACATTACAACCATATTATTCAACTGGGTTGTTTAACCGATTCCAGTTATCAACAAATATGATATATAGAAGGTCATTTTTAAATGATAAAGACATTTGTACTTGATCTTTTTATAAATGAAATATACGAGTTTGTATCAGTACCATTAAACGAGAGAAGGCTCAATGTCCAGTATGTGTTTTCAGTGTTACTCTTTTAAATCTTTTCACTACAAAAGATAGTATGGTCTAAATTTCTCAAGTGTACGATCTTCTATTTACCACATATTTCCATTTAACAGGAATGATTTATTGTGAATTTTGGCTATATTTTTTACATCTTGTTTACAAACTTGTTTATGTTGTATTGGTATTCAGTATAACAAAAATTTACCACATGTTTCTTCACATGCTATTTTGAAAATTTACAGAAATGATTTATAGACAACACTTAACGGACACAAAAATAAAAAACTGTTTTGTTGATATTGGCTATTTTCATATCTTGAAATCAGAAAAAAACATTACAAAACAAATTGATTCATGACACCATTTCATAGAAAGAACCATTTTAATGTCGAACAGACAATACAAATGTATGAAATATCTCTTAAATCTTTTCTGCAATTAGCATTTCATTTATGTTGTATTGGTATTATGGTATTAGATATAGCAAAAATAAATATATATTTATCACAGGTACAACAGCCGTATAAAGGATGTCACTGCAGAAATGCATTGTTAATAATGGGATAATTTGCAAAAAAAAAACCCCACACACGCATATCAGAACATCACAAAACTTTTTCTATTAAAGTACACTTGCGGTAGAGACAGTCAATAGATATGTCAACAGTCAATCAATTGATTTGGTTAACAGTTTAGAGGCAAACATTCCGACTCTCTGCAAAAGCAGTATCATCGAAGGACATAAGTTTCAAAAATCTATAAATAATCATTCATACAATGATTCATATGGAAGACTGTACAGGCACGTGTTTTGTTAAAAAGTTTCATCAGTGATCCTAAAACTGGGCAGGTGAAAAATGTTTGTCCTCTTATTGAAGAAAAGAGGTAAAGAAATATACATCCTGCGTATCATATTCTTTATTACCAAGCGAGAGCACGTTGTGTGGGTAAAAATATAAGTGAACAAAAATTGGTATGGGTTAAAATTTGTAAAAAAGCACCTTTATTGAAGTCAAAGGTGTCAATATTTAAAGGAAAATTGATACCACAGTATCATAAGAAAGCCAGTGACCTTCACATATGCTTTGTCAGACAATTATACTTTCTGTTTTGCCCCTGGTGGTGATTATAACCACAGTTGACAAGAGTTTAATATTACAGTTAGATTTTACTGGGAAACTTCAACAAATCAGGTAACCTTGTTGTGATTATTGTAGTGCAAAATGACCTACCTGTAGAGCACTGTAGGATATGTGTTCGTGGTGGAGATGTTAAGTTTACTGGGGATAATAGAATTATGTCTTAAGAGATACCCTATCTGTATGAGGTTGTTAGTAGATACTTTCTGGACATTATTTGTTCCTTGACTTGTGGGTTCACTAGTTTTTCTTTCTTTCGGGAAATCACATGTTTATATACAAAATACGAAGTACTCTGGATGATTCGTCAACAATACAAAGGTGTAACACCTTCAAAATCGAGGGTTAAAATAAAAGATTCAGCTCTTCAAAATACAGACTTAATATTTTGGAGTGTGTTTAAGATAAAATGTTTCATATATATATATATATATATATATATATATATATATATATATATATATATATATATATATATATATATATATATATACAGAAATTTAAACAAGATAAGTTTTAATGCCCTATCTTATATTCGATAAGTTTATATTTAATAAATTGAAATACAAATATGTCACATACATTACTGAACCGAAAAACCTATGAGAATATCTCGTTTTCCTTTGATAAAGTCTACAAAACTCTGAAAACACCAAAAACCCTGACGGCCATGATAAACCCTGCAAAAATCTGAAGTCTACACTGAAAAATTCTGAAAAAAGATGAAGACCTTGAAAAACTCTGCAATATTCTGAAAAATGACGACACTGAATGTCAGATGACGACACTGAAAAACTCTGGAAAACTCCGAAAAACGTCTACCGTGATGCCCTCCAGCCGTGCGTTGTGGTCTAGTGTTTCTCTATACGGTCCCTTCTATAAGCCGTATGAGCTTTAATGTAATAAGTTAATTAGTGGTGAAAAAAATAAAATTGAAATAAAGAAGAAAATAAATGAAATTATCTTTATTTTCTTTGTACGATGTTTTGAAATAATATCATTTTACCGATTTTCTAAAAATCAATTTTTACTGGTACATTGTTCCAATTCTTATTTACGCTTGTAAAAATTACAGTAGTGTGATAATGTGAATTACTAAACAAAACAAATCCCCCCCCCAAAAAAAAAAAAATAAGAAGAGAGAGAGAGAGAGAGAGAGAACGGACAACCCAAACAAAACAATTCTAGCAGCGGCATTCTATACTACAAAGGCTGTTCTCACCGAGATTTACACATACATTTATATTTGGAGACTTCCCAAATAAAATGTTTATGCATATATCCTAGGTAAATATCACTGTCTATTAATTAAAATAATGATGGAGAAATAACAAAACACTATACAACAAGGCATTTTTAAAATGTAAAATTATGAAATCTTTATAAATAAATGTATAAATAATAGATTATTGAATAATGAATAAATGAATAAATATACAAAAATAATTCTTTAACTTAAAATTTTACGTGTTTACTTGTTGCTTTTCATTCGAATGATATACGTACATTTTGTCCTATCAATTGTTTTAGTGATTATATATTCAATCGATATACAAGAATGTTGCTTGAAATAGCAACGAATACTATCAACGTACATGTATCTGCCTTTTGTTATAGCATTACATACGTAATATACATGTAACTGTACACAATAACATGCTACTTTATCTAACAGTAAATTGACATATTATCTCCTTTATTAGGTAACAACTTGTTACAACAAATCGAGTAAGGGTGATGTATTAGCAGTGGCGGATTCGGGGGCAACGACCTATGGACTGTGACATCGAATCTTACATAGAAAATCCTGTCCTGTCAAATCTTGCAAAGTATTTGAGCTTTGTTTTCAAAATGACTTGCATTGACCTATATATTCAAATAGAGTGCCATATTTAAATAGTGTTGTTACAACACGTAATAAGGGAGATAGATATGTTTATTGCGTCAGTTTATTGTTAGATAAAGTATCATTTCATTGTGTAAAGTGACATGCAAATAAAATAGCGATATCACAAAAGGCAGATACGTTGTTACGTTGATATATTTAAATTTATTCGTTGCTATTTCAATATCATTCTAATGAAAAAGCAACAAGTTTTGTTATATTATGCTGATCGATTGTTATAGTAAAGGCAAAAAAAGGAAATAAATAAATGAAATTAGTATATTTTAATTTTTGTGTGTAAATTATTGGAAAGGGTAGGGACAGGGAGTGAGTATTTAGCATTAAGATCGTCACGTGATAATACATGGGTGCATTTTCTATAAAGGCTGCAGTAGGTGTGAAATAGACAACATGGTGTTACATGAAATGATTGACAAGCAATTTCCTTTGTTGTCGATTACGACGACCACAACAATGACGATCATGATAGTGATTATGATGATGATGATGATGATGAATACAATGACGACGACCACGACGACGATGAGGAAGACATCAACAACATCGATAATAATAATAATAAACACTGTCCTCGATCAAATTCCCTTAGCAATGTTTTTGTTTGTCTTATCGATCAGTCGATCAAATTCTTCACCTATAGCCCTATCACATTTCCTTACAGTGTTTCATATCTCTTTACTGACATCTCTGTTATTCTTTCTGCAATTATAATAGTAGTGAACTTACCAGGTAAAGCTTTCAATGTCTACTATGCTGGGTATTACGAAATGTGAAGTCGTTCAAGAAATGAAGCTTAAAGCAGTACCATAACGAGAGAGAGAGAGAGAGAATGAGAGAGAGATGATTAAGAACGATGGGATGTTGTTTTTTGATTCAATTTTGAAATTACATTTCTAAAAAAAGTACTTTCATCGGAAAGATTTTGGATACCTTTGAAGTTTCTCCGCCTCCAGGGGAGGGAGAGGAGGGAAGAGAACGGAGAAGTAGGAAATATTTAGAGAAGAAATAAAAGAAGTAGGAGGATAGACGATGGAAACGGGAAGCGTGTGACCACCCAAGAGTAAAACAAAGACAATTTTTGAAACCAGATTCCAAAAAGACAAATTTTCCAACCATTTCAGCCAACACGACTCTTTAATTATTCTAAAAACTTCATACGAATAGAGTTTTCATATGTCCTCTTCTTTCAGTTTCACAAATTTATGTATAATACACTTTACTACAACCATATCTTCGTTCATACCCTGTGGCCATGTCCCTTCATACCTACTGAACAAGTTTATTCATCATTTATTCTGAGCTTTCAGATATATATTTTTTATCTTTGCTGACTGACGTCATGAGGGTGTATATCGCCAATGTTTACCGGATGTGATTTTAGTTAATAGGTATTGAGGTAGGTTTAATTAATAAAGTAATTTCTATCTTTTGAAATCTTTCTGAACATACCATATTCGGTATACCTGTGTATAAAGAAGGTTAAGCCTTGAAATACAACGAGATCAGTCTTTACTTTCGGTTTCCTATTTAGAGTAAGAGTGGTAATTCGAAGAATTGGAAGACGGACGAAAAAGTAAGGAGTCGGACAGCATTTGTAACTCAACTCTATCACTCCACTTCAGTTTCAATACTTTCTCATTACCATTGAAATGGCTATGTACATTGTCCTGTCTTAGGGAGAGGTGAGGTAACCGCTACGATTTTCCCCAATTCCCTATATCCTCCCCTCTTTTTTCCTCTTCAACCCTTTCATTTTTTCACATCTTCTCTCTCACCCTTTTCTTCCTCTCCTGTCATCTCCATTGTCGACACCTTTTCCCCTTTCATCCTTTCAGTTCGGAGAAATCGTTTTTGTAATATATTTTCTCACTTTATCATAATGATGCAGTGCTACTTCTATGAAATGAACATAAGAAAAAAAGCCATAATTATCAGTTAATTTAAGAAAAATAAAGATTGGGAGCGCAAAATTCTCCTACGCATTTTGTTTTAAACTTGATACCTTCTCTCCAAATATTCTGACTTACTATATTCTTCCTTATACAATGACTTTTCAATTCATTTCTTCTAGGCTCACTTCGATTTTATTTGGGGTTCGCATTTGTCTGACTATGACACCATAACACGATATTGTCCTTTTGTTCCATGGACTACGAGATATGGTTGACCCTTCGGTACTTCTTCCTTGTTTACTTCCTGTTGGTGTTCTTGCTATTGTTTTTCATTCTTATCCTGTTGTTTACATTAGGAATATATTCGTGCATTACAAACTTTGACTTGCTTCTGTTACACTATGTTGTTTCAGATTATGATAATAGAAATGGGTTATAATAGCGAATTAAGGGATCGCCAGGTCCAACTTTAACCGCTCCCATTACGTAGTTTCATTGTGACGTCACAGGTAAATCCATGTTTGACAGGGCATTTCTTTATGACGTCATAATGAAAAAAAGTGCCAAAAGGTGCAACGTCAGGCATTTGACGATCCCTCACTTACTAGTCCATTAATGTTTTCCTGGTAATTTACTTCTGCTGTCTATATATAAGCGCGAAAGGGACATGGGTAAGGATTAATTTACATGTTGCCTTGACAAATTGGAAAAAGGAAGAAGGAAAAAAAAAGCAGTGGGAAATGTCTCGACAATAAAGAGTCTTTTTGAATGAGTCCTTTTTGAATTTCCAACAGATGGACCTTATTTCTAACTTCCAATTTCCCCGTGATATTCTGTAATATATCTATGTGAATGTTCAAAAGAGAACTGAGATATTTGATAACACGTCGAAAATAGTCATTGATACAGACAAAATGCAAGTAAAGTATTGATGAAAATTTCGTTCGTCTATTTCATATTTGTTGGATTAATATTTTTTACAGTATACGATATTGGAATCATTGAGAAGGAGCTATGTCAGATGATGAGGTCAGCCTAGATTATGAAGCGCATGCACAATGGTCAGCCGATTGTGATTTCTGTGACCATACAGCAAAACACTATTGTAAATCTTGTGGGATCAAACTCTGCTCCCCCTGTAAAGACGACCACTTATCCAAGAAGCTTTATCGAAAGCATGAAGCTGTGCCATACACGTCCGGAGTAAGAACAAGAAAGGAGGCAACGTCCGAGTGTTCCAATCATCCTGGAAAACGTTATCAACTTTATTGCAAATCGTGTCGAGTTCCTGTCTGCTCACCATGTATAGTAGAGATACATGTCATGCACGAACTTACGAGCATTAGTGATGCCTATGAGACCATCGAACCCAAAGCCATATCGCAACTGCAGACAATGTCTCAGAATATCCGACCTCGTCTACGCAGGGATCTGGAAGGATTAAATCAGTCAGAAGTAAACATCATTAGCGCCATTGCTGATACCGAACAGAGAATGAAAGAAAGCGCACATCATATCCATAAAGAGGTAGACGACATATTGGCAGAAAACTTGAAGGAATTACAGAAGATCAAGGATGAAACAATTATGCCACTTTTACAGGAAAAAGTCAGAAACACCAAAGCGAAATTAAGCCAACTTGATGAAAAAATTCTCTCGTTTGATAAACATCTGAGATCAGATGACCCGGTAGAGTTGATCAAATTCATGACACAAGGAGATGAAGAATCTGTGGATATGTGTTCGAACCATTTTGTTGACTCTCAGCTTCTTCCAACATTTGCTCGAGGGCGTATTTCAAAAGAAATCCTACAACAGCAGTTCGGAAAACTTCTTACTACAGAACGTACCAGTTCTCTCAGTACCGACAACGATATATCGGAATCAAATGATATTAAATCAGGCTATTTCTGCATTGACCGGGATACTGAAGGTTTGTCCGATAAAAGAGGGAATAATGATACAGAACTGAAGTTGATACCGACTCCAGTGTTTGAGGGTTCATTCACAATGAAGTATATCGTATGGGGACTAAGACTACGATCACCAAACGAAGCCTGGGTACATGATCATGGTTCCACAAAGTTTGATTTATTGGACAGGAGTGGTAACGTGGTCCGTACTGTGGATGCTGGTTGTAGACTGTATGACGTGTCTGGTATGTGTGTAGCAGATGACGGTGGACTAGTGTACAGTGATAACCACACTCAATGTATCAGGTCATTATCTCCAAGTGGTAATGTCAGTACACTCTTCACTACGGAGGATCGCACACCTCTAGGTTTATGTCGGCTAATGAGTGGGGAGCTGGTGGTCGGTATGGAGGGAGGCGGTATAAGGATCTACAATGCCGACGGGCGTGTGGTAAGAGAGATAAATTGTACACATGTGAAATATCCAAACTATATTACTATCAATAAACTTTCAGACGACATTTGCGTGTCGGATAACTTTAAGAAGGTTGTAGCGTTGAAGAAGAATGGGGTCCACCGATTTACATATACCGGGCACAGCAGTGGCTCTAGGTTTAATCCGTACGACCTGTGTTCTGACCGTCAGGGTCGTCTCCTTATCACAGATGGTGATAACCACCGTATTCACATAGTGGACCAGGATGGTCAGTTTATACAGTACCTGGCTACACAGAAGGATGGCATCCAGCGTGCTGTGTCGATAGACGTAAACGGTCATAAACATGCCTGGGTGGGAGAGGACGGCTCCCCTAAAGTAAAGATTATCAAATACTTAGAATGATTTTTTCATCTACTTTTCAACATTGTTATTCATATTTTAGTGTATCAAACACAAAAAAAAAATGCGAAACGAACTGACTAATCTTCTTTCATGTTCTTGATCTACAGATTATATGTATATCCCATATACAAGAAAACATTGCGTCCACGGCCGGAGCCGATCCCGGGACCTCTAGATCAGGGGCCCAGCACCTCATTCACCAAGCTGCACCGACCGGTTTTAGTCTAGATAATTGGTTATCCACATCAATTGAGTGGCGTTTGTTACTTTAATTGGCCGTCCTAAGTCGGTATCGTAACCGCAGCACTATCTTATATTTTTGTAATATTTTTCAGTGTATATTTTACTATTAATATGTTTTGTGTGCATGTCCTTGGTGATTTGTGTCATACAACTATGACTGATGTCTTCTGTTTTCTCTTTAGTTCAGTATATCTTTTATAGATAGTCAAATGTTTAATCAGTAAGACAATTAGTTAATACAAGAGAGATTATGTTTAACATAGACTTCATTCATGCTAACAGTTAAACACGTCAAGGACATACAACGTTATAGGGATAGCTCTTGGATCTTGAATCATTTCACCGTAATCGCTACAGAAAAATCTAACAACGCACTATTAAAAGGAACGTCAATCAAAAACGAGGCATCTCATGGATAGTAGTTTAAAAAAAGAGCCGAGAGCATCCGAAGTTATAAATAACAATATGGCGACGCTTATGTAAAAAACATATTCGCCCGAAATTGACATCTATACGCAAATATAGAGCTTTGAATTTATGTTATTATGCTGATTTTCTTTATTACAACCGCAGTGTCCTAAATTTGAGAGGTTGTAGAATAAAAAAACTTGTGAAAAAGAATTAAAACTTTCGGTGGACAAAATTTCCATCACAAAAAGTTTTACCGACGTTCCGTTCGATGTAGTTGAAGAAAGGGATAAAAATGCCAAATGTTATCGACGCATAAAGGATGTCACCAAAATGGAGATGGAATTTGAAAGATTAAAGAATGAATTTTACAAAAAGTGATAAAATGTGGTGCGGACAATTCGCTGGACAGTGTTCTCTAGTCCCATTGACAAAATATTATTAAGAGTTCCATCAATTACAATGCCAAATGCAAAACACGACATTAGCCACCCATACCGCTTTGTTTGGTTATTAAACCACTGGTAAAGATACTTTCTATTGATCAGATAGTTAAACATTCTCTACTCTTGTTACCTTAGGGAATGCCGGTGTCATCTTACCATGGAATTCATGAATATGAAGATTTCTGCTCAAAAAAGGAATTCTGCCAAATAACCAAATAATAAGTATTTTTTTTTGAAAATGATGTTATTTGAATAATAAATGAAGATAATGCAAAGGGTAGTCACTTTATTATATCCATCATTTGCTTTGCTTGTAAACATACATTTTATATTTTATCTGATGTACAGTATACATGCAGAATTTTCTATATATATACATGCTATAGCTAATGTTATGTGTACATATATTGCAACTTAAATGTATTTAAGAAATGATACGTTTGTTTAAGGTAACCTATCCTTTAATAATTAGGGTCGTTCGAAATTTACTCTATTAGATATCTTAAGGTTATAATGAAGAAAAGCTGGATTGTATGAAAATGGGCATAATAACGTTAGACTCAACAATAGAAGCTAAAGTCTGTCGGGTTACCTTAAACAGAGCTATCTTTTTCTTTTGGTCTAGTAAAGGTTTTGATGATCATACTCTTTGTCACACATTTATTACAATAATGACCTAAATTGGCTATGAATTCTTAAAACTTGCTGGAAATATCAATACTAATGTGATTTAATAATTAATGAAGATTAAAAAATCAAAACCAAGACCCAAAAAATTTCCATATTTATTAAGAGAAATCTTATTTGGTTTAATAAAAGCATTAATTGATTAAACTAGACAACACCATTCAATGTATGTGATTTTGTTTACCATTATTTTATTGAATGTATGATCACATTGTTTGTGGATTAAAGAAAGAAGATAACTTATGAAGATAATTTCACACGAATGAATGAATGTTCAACACAATGCCATGTATAGATATATGTACATATGATACATTTTTCTTTCCATATTGTTGCGAAAACTTACAGAAATAATTTACAGACAAAACTTAACGAACACACATACAAGAATAAGCTATTTATAAATCTTTAAATCATCCCGTTTTTTCAAAACATCCTAAAGCTCACAAGACACATAACCTCATAACACCATTTCACAGAAATGAATAATTGACACATCATTAAACAACAATTTTAATGTCGAAAAGAATACACAAATATATGAAAACATCTCTTACATTTTTTCTACAAATGATATTTCATTTCCGATGTATTGTTAATCGATATAGATAAATATATAATATAGCAGAGGTATAACAGAATTTGAGATTCAAATGATCACTAAAAGAAATCAACAATCATATGATATAGTATCAATAAAAGTAGGTTTACATGAATGAATTAGGTCTTAAAGCAGTAAACAACAGGAAATTCGCAAGGGGGGATAATCTATATATATCAAGAGGCAACCCAGAGCCCCTTGAAATAGTGCATGGATTCAGGTACCTACGAAGAAATGTACATCCCATGGGCGGAAGTCAGATCTAGTAAGGCCTAATAAACATTGGCATGACATCCGGCGAGTGTGTCCGTTTGTGTCCCCTATATTCCATGCTTTATAATGTGGAAGTTATGTTGAACCCGCTTAAGTTCCTCTCCAATGCAGTCTCAGTTTTAATGATACCTGAATGCAGCATACAGTCCACTAAATACTACCATCATCTGTACGTTTACAGCATGCAATCCTCGACCTGTAATATACGTGTGTATGTAAAGAGAAAACTCATGTCTTAATTCGCGTTTCGTCATTACCTTGATTTTGTGGTATCGATTGTGTTAAATGCTATGTTTATAAAAACTGTATGGTATAGTGCACAAATAAATTAAGATCCTTTCATCAAATCGAAATAACAAATGAATGCATCTGACTCAACCATATGACAGAAATCATCACAGAAATGCACTGTCAATAGCTAGGAAAAAAGGGGGGAAAAGGGAAAAAAGAAAAGGAAAGAAAAAAAGACATACATAAGGATATTACAAAACCTTGCAATACAGACTGATGACGGTAACTTGATATGACATTTAATTGTCGTGGTTAACCGGTTAACGCGCAAAGCTTCCCACTCACCACGTAAGCAGTATCATCAAAGACATAAGTTTTATAAATCCATAAATAATCCTGCATATAATAATTCAAATGAAAAACTGTGTCGACATGTGTTTCTCCTGATCAGCGATCTTTAAACTGTAGTGAAATATACATTATGCAAAACTGTTCCATACTAACCACGGTTGGGGCTTAGGCTAAACTGATGTAAAATAATGAGATATACATTTGGGTCAGTTTTATAGAAACAACAGTGTAAGTTCACTGATGAATCGGGTTCGATTCCAGTTGTCCATTTCTAAGGTAATATACTATTTTTGCTTGCTTTTATATTTGTGCTGTGAGATATAATTAACTAAAGCCACATGTCACGGTATACATGTCGTGGTATACATGTCACGATGTACATGTCACAGTATACAAGTCACGGTATACATGTCAAGGTATACATGAACACGTAATAGATTCCTCTTTACTAAGCGAGGACACGTTGTCTGGGTAAAAATGTAAGTGAAATAAAATTGCTGTAGAGTAATATCATCTTCATTGAAGGTAAAGATGTCAGTATTTAGATGAAAACGTTACCGTAGTACTAGGAAAAAGCCAGTGACCTTCACATATGCCTTGCCAGACAATTCTTTGTTTTGCCCTTGTAGTGATTATTGGCACAGTTGACAAAAGTTCAATATTACAGTTAGATTTTACTAGAAATCGTCAACAAATTTTGTCACCCTTTTTATTATTATATTAATGGAAAACGATCTACCTGTAGAGCGCTGGAGAATATGTGCTCGTGGTGGCGATGTTACTTTCATTATTGTAGGACGAGTAGACTTAGGAGATGTCTCATGTATTATCTTATCTGTGTGGTGAGATTTTAGGGAGTGTGTGTAGATATCTCTCTGGGTAGTATTTTTTCCTTGACTCATTGGTTCCTCAGTTTTTCTTTCTGGAAGTCATAAGTACATATAAAAATATCAGGTCCATTTGAAAAGTGTATAAAAATATAAAGGTGTATCATTTTAAAAATCGAGGGTTAGAATAAACTAAACGAATACAACCCTAATAGTGGGAAATGTATTGAATGTAAATTGCGTCTTATATATACAAAACGTAAAACGAAATTTGTGGCATTATCCCATCTTATATCTGACAGAAACGAAACAGAGAAGTTTACATATTATACAAATTCGTTACACATATGCATACAAAGTAGCTCTAAAGTGGAAATAAATCTATATGATCTTTTAAATGTCATAGAAAGTGCAAAGTTTCATGCATACCAATATTATTAAAAGATATTTGTATTGATTCGTTTTTTCCGTTTCACAAATGGGGATATAAAATACAAAGTTTTCCTTTTAATCATTTCATATTAATTCACAAATCAAATAAGAAGGTAAGAGTTACCCACCGTGACTTATCGATTATCTCAATTTACAAGAACACCGTTAAGTGTGACATAATTGTGTGTGTTTACTATTATCTCACAGATAAGTGTACATGCACTTTGAATAAAAATATCATATCTATGATTTAGCGTTTCAGTATAGTTCTATTTTCTATGATGAAATGTAAAATTTTTCACTAGTACTGACCTCTGTGAAGCCGTATTGAAATTAATAACCTCTTTCTCATTTGCTAATTACCTAATGTTGCATACGAATTTGCATTTTGCTTTCTCTTGATTGTTGTCCAAGGAAAATAACCACTAACGGTACTGGTTACATTTCTTGCGGTAGCAAATGAATGACGTTTTTGAGTGGACCTTGCAAAGTTTATTGAAGAGATATCCTTTTTGTTAGAAGTAGATAAAATCACACTTGTTGGATCTGAAGCTGTTTTTGTCGTTGTTAAATATTTTGGAATAAATTTCCTTGATGTTGAAATCAATTTTAAGTTAGAGGAAGTGGTTGGATTATATCTTTCCGTAGACATCTCCGTTGTCGTAGCTGTATATTTGACTTTCGTAGTATGTATGCTCTCCTTCCACACTGTACCTACAGTTTTTGATAATGAAGTGAAGTCACGTACTGGAGAGGTTGTTGATATTTCTAAGGGACTTCTGCTACCTGGGGATTTATTATAACTCTAAGTGATAATACTCATATACAAATCTCCATTTTTGTGCTATGAAATATTTCTAGATGTAAGAAGAAAAATTAAGATCTATCCAAGCTGCCATAGGTTATTATTACGATTTTGACAGCCTCAAAGTTACCGGGGAACTTTACTTGAATTCTAATTGCACGTCTTTTTGATCAGACTTTCACCATAACACAGAAGTATCTTTATGATACAGCTCACGTCATAGTATTGCTTAAAACAAGGGTTGACTTCAGTATGATTTTTATAGATTTTGAGAAATATTTGAACATTTGAATAGAGAAAGGCAATATAAATATCGTAAATATTGTTGATATGTATACAATATGTACAGGCAGTGTATGCAAAGAGAGTATATATAAATATACAATAGTGAAGTTATTGAACACGCACTACCGATGGAAGTAGATGCAATTGTGCTTATCGTTGTGTGACACTTTTCCCGTAGATCACCATACGATGGCTCAAAGTAAGTGACCATTTCTACTATTTCTTCACATGGTGTATCCCGGAGTAGACATGAGGTAAAATCATTGTACACTCTGAAAATATCAAAAACAATAAATGGCACTGTTATGGTTGTTTGGAATAAGATTTTGCTGTTGGTGGCTCACTTCTATTTTAATGTTTTTCCTTTTCATTCTTGTATTACGTTACACCAAAATATTTTCATTTATATTGTGACAGCATACACCTGATTTATCGCATAAAAATTTAAACGTATGCCAAGACCCCATCCATAGCATTGAGGGATCTTTCATATATCATGTCCACTATGAGATACGAGGTCTCAAATTTTACTGTCTCATTCTAAAAACAGAAGACCGATTCACTCACTGCGGAAGTCGAATCCAGGAACTTTAGGCCACCAGCGCTTCATTGGGATATACTTGCTTATGAGTACAGAGTTAAAGAGGTTGCGTCTCAGGTATACAGAGGCCCGTCCGAAGCATTGAGGAATCTTTTATATGCCACGTCTTCCAAGACACAGGACATCAATTTTTACTGTCCCAATTGAAAGACATGATACCAAATCTTCCCGAACCTGTGACCTTTCGGCAATGAGCCAGGCACATAACCTATTAATATCCGCGGACTCAGATCTATAATTATCCACAGAGCTACATTGTGACGACATAGCATCGACTACTTCATATATTACATCTATTTCATATTTAAAATGTTACAAATGAAATAGCATGTCTCTTACCATGCTTAAGGATAGGAAATGTTCACTTACGTGCATCCACCAATTGATTTTAAACCGAACTGCTTACTGCAATCTTTAATTATTTGATAAGCATCTGTGATGTTTTGACATCCTGAGAAAACACGGAATAAAGAAACATGTATATTTCAGATAATATTCCATAACAAGGAGACGCAGTTAAGGAAGCAATCCCTGATTAATAAAACTTTTGGACTAAAGTCTGTTCAGTCTACAATCAAAGTCATTGGAGAACAATTTTTATCAGTCGACTATTATATTATGTAGTAGGCGAAATTTATGAATTTAGATGATGTAGGTTAAGTATTCAGAAAATCAGCTTTTAAAAATTTTTGATGAGATCAGGTACTCTTGAAATGAAAGTATCTTTTGACACATGGTAGCGTCCTTTGTGTACAAATTAACATTTTAAAAAACTTTTCACTCATAATTTAGTGGAAACTACTATGCAATTTTTTATTTATTCTATTTATTCACTTATTTATTTATTTATTGGTAGGGGGAGTATTTCTGTTCATTAGAAGCAATGTGTATTACGTACAATAAATTAGAACCACCTGATTAGGAATAGGGCCCAATCTCGCTAAACATTCAGTTATTCCAAGATTTTAGAAATTTCAACTCTCAAACTCTAGCTTGCTTTAGTTGGTCTCCGTTACTCTGAGATTACGCAATTTTGACAATCAAACCAGCTTAAACATGCATGGTCCACACATCTTATTCCATAGTATGATATGATACACAGAATGTATTCAGTAATTTTTGAAATCGTTCATAAAAAGTAACCTGAATTGCAGATAAATCTGAAAACATTCCGAATATCATTGTCCATGTCCCTCTCAAAAACACGATCAGCAATTGAGCAATTGCCATTAGATAAGACCTTCTCCTTACACCGGATACTGTCATAGTACGAGCTGAAATATAGAAATATAGAAAGGTTACATCGGATACTGTCATAGTACGAGCTGAAATACAGAAATATAGAAAGGTTATACTGGACACTGTCATAGTACGAGCTGAAATACAGAAATATAGAAAGGTTACACCGGATACTGTCATAGTACGAGCTGAAATATAGAAATATAGAAAGGTTACACCGGATACTGTCATAGTACGAGCTGAAATATAGAAATATAGAAAGGTTACACTGGATACTGTCATAGTACGAGCTGAAATACAGAAATATAGAAAGGTTACACAGGATACTGTTACAGTACGAGGTGAAATACAGAAATATAGAAAGGTTACACCGGATACTGTCATAGTACGAGCTGAAATATAGAAATATAGAAAGGTTACATCGGATACTGTCAGAGTTCGAGCTGAAATATAGAAAGGTTACATCGGATACTGTCAGAGTACGAGCTGAAAAAAAGAAAGATTACTCGTTATATATTCATGAAATGAACAAACATAAATGTTACTGGTTACACGGTAAATATTCATGGACGCATGGCAGTTACTGGTTACACAGTAAACATTCATAAACTAATTAAGGATGATTACTGAGCGAACATTCATAAACTAGTGAAGGTTACTAGTTTCAAACTGAATATTCATGAACTCGTGAAGATTATTGAATACACAGTGAACATTCATGAAGGTAAGTGGTACTGGGTAATTGAGCCCTTACAACAGCGGTGTTTAGTCATTGATCTATGAAAACAAAGCGAGACAACTCTTGAAGCAAGCCACTCCTGCTGGGCTAGCCCACATTTCTTGAATGTTCTTACCCTACAGACAACGACACAAAGTTATAGAAATAAGACATCTGAAATACGAAAGTAACAGATGCTATTCCACTGTGGGAGTACCAGTAAATACCACGACTGACGCTCATGACTTTCCGGAAATCAGAGGTCATACCAGTTACCTACTATGTAAAAAACGAAAATAACTGGTGTCATATGACTATGGCACTAACAATAATACACTACAGTGGACATTCACGGACCCATTAAATTCAAGAAGTAATCTTTTCTTTGGTTAACTACCCTGATCATGAAAGAGCATTATTTCAAGCTTCGTTATCAACTTGAAGTTTAAACGACAAAAATGAATATATTAATAGAAAGTTTTGTAGATCAGTGTATCACGTTACAGATAACTAGGCATATACATTCCAGCGACGTTTATTCTTTACAATGGATAATCACTACATATCTTGTTGTATTGAATAGATTTTGGGGGAATTTTGTTGAAGACGATTTTACACCAAGTTGACAGCCATTCCAATTAGTACATTGCGTAACTGTTCTGTCAGTGAGGTGCTCTGGGTATTGGATATCTTTGTGTTCGAATCTCAACAGAATGCAGTGTGAAGAATCTTTGTCAATATAACGTGTAACATATGCTACATGTATATCTTACCCACAGAACTCATCCAGATTGTTGTCAACGTAATCCTGGTATCTGATCCCATTCGAGCATCTCACGATTTGCTGCATCGTGGAGCATACTGAAAATTTAGTAAACATTTCAACCTTAACAAATCAGTGCAGTCAGTTCTTCAATCTTTCATCATATTTCTTTTACAAATTAAGGGTATCTAATTGCTAACATGTCATTAACAAGACAAGATCGATAATAGTATTATATTCTAGTACGAGTCAACTCACATAATGGAAGACAAGAGGAAGAAGTTTAAAACAAAGAAGAAGAAACGAAGAATAATAAAAGAAGAAGAAGAAGAAATGAGAAGAAGAAAAATAGAAGAAGAAGGAAGTGGAATGTTCGTGAAGAAAAAAGCAGGAAACCCAGTAGAATAGAAATAAGAATTTTATTCTCTAACGATGAAGATTATGATTATTAATAACAATAATAATGTTATTAATGAACACTGACCTCGATCGCATTCCCGTACCAATCTTTTCTGTTTATCTCTGAGTCGATCAAATTCTTCTTCGTCTCCAGCCCAATCACATTTTCCTACAGTATTTGGAATCTCTTTATTGATATCTCGAGTTTTCTCTCTACAGTTACAAAAATAATCAACTTAGGTATTGAATCAGGCAGATTCAAGCTATCATTAAATTATGAATCACCGTTTACAAAGTTATGACTACGAAATCACAGTGTGTACAGATTATGACTATCAATTAACGTTTATATGGTGGTAAGTATGAACTCACGACGAGTAAAACCAGCCGAGAATTGAAACTTACTACTTGTCATCTGATTCCATAGGTGTTCTTCCTATTGCTTGTTTTTACCCTATGATTCCTTAAGGTTTTATGTATATAGGAGTGTATTATGTCTTCTATTTGACACATTAAGCACATGGAAAAATAAATAGAAATAACGCGCCTAATATTTATTATCTCATTTTTTTTCAGTAATTTAATCTTCTATTTCATTTTGTTTCATTTAATGATGTTTAAACGATATCAGTCGGGATTGGAGATCTGAACAATTTCGAAATGGAGTTTTAAAAGAAGACTTCAAAAACTTAAATTAAGGCAAAATAATCCCCACAAACACTCCTATCTGTAATGTCATTATACTACACGTCAACTGTACTGAATGCACTTAGATAAGCAATACGACCAATTAGGATCTGTTGATTTCACCTTTTTTCATTCGATACTTTTCTTTGTTTGTTGTTCATCCGTTTATCATTGTCCGTTTCTCATTAACAACTTCCTCCTCAAACCAAGGTAATCGGTCTGTTCCATATGACGTCATTTTCGAAATTTTACGTTTAAATCGCAATTTTCAGAGCAAAATATAAAATGCATAAAAGAGATGTTATGTAAATATTTAAATATCCCCTTACATGTCGGATCGGGATTTCCTTCTTTAGATATTTTCAAAACATTTCCGTCTATTCCAGGAAGAAAATTAAAACTTTAATAATCTAAGGCGCCTTCTCTTCATCTACATGCATATAAGCTGATTAAATGTCTCCAATTCCAAATAAAGCGGGTTTGGCCTAGTGGATAAGGTGCTCGGCTCGTGAACGAGAGATAGCGAGTTCGATCCCGCCCTGGGCGCACCGGTGTTCTGTCTTTCGGATGGGACAGTGAAAACCGAGGTCCCGTGTCATGGTAGGCGTGACACGTAAAAGATCCCTCACTGTTTCGGTCTAAATTTGTATGCAATGCATTAGACAGATGCCATCACTATATACATGAAATAACAGTGGAGTGATGTAAAATCAATCAATCAATCAATCGACCAAATCCAAGTAATGTGTTGTAAGATAAACTACTGAATGAAGCTTTTACGATTCCGCAAATTGCAAGGTGAAAAAAGTAAATAGAATAATCGTACAGAACTTTTGTAACGGGTGTTGCATGCAACCAGGACACCTGGTATCACCTCGATTTGATTGGGGGTTTGTTTGTCAAAATATGACACTATACACGATATTGTCCTTTTATTCCATGGACTACGAGATATGTTTAACACTTCTATACTTCTTCGTGGTTTACTTTAAATAGAAAATGCACATGCCGTTGATAAATATGTGAGAAATGCCTAGTGACCAATAGAATGATATATTCTGCTATGGAAAAAAAATTTATTAACAAGTCAAGGTCTGATTTTAAGACTGGTGACTATGATGTAAATTATAACTTTTCACTGTTTCGTACAACTATAAAAATGTATTTCTTTAAAATTTAACAAAGTTGATTTGGATTTGTCTTCATACCTCCCCTTCCCTTCCTTGTCAGTCAAGACGTCATATTGGGGTCTGAGCTTTGAAATGAAGTCCGAGTCCGAGATTGGTGTTCTCGTAGGTCATCAGAGTTTAAATAAAGTTAATGTCACAACGGTATGCACTGTGATGATAGAATGGGGAACAGTACATGATGGGGTGAGAAAGGTGGGGAAAGGGGAGGGTGAGTAGAAAAAAAAAATGAAGAAGTAGGGATAATTTAGAGAGCAGAGATTAAAGGGGAGGGAGGATGGAGGTATGGGGATCGTAGACGGAAGCGTATGTACGTCATGGAGGAAAGTAAGAACAATGTATTTTCGAACCACTCCGTCCCCAAAAATACCTTATGGAAAATGAAAACAAGAGTGAGTGGATGGCGGTTTTGGAGTTGACAGTATTCAAAGGGAACGTTTTCATGTCCTTTCTGCAAACACACGCCCGTTTTATTACAGGAATACGTGAAAATAAAGTTTGCAAATCCCCCCCCCCTCCTCACGTATCACGGGAATTATGATTTTTAAAACTAGATGCATGCCTGCAATTCCTCCATTACCCTCTCCTCTTTTCTACCTTGTAATGCCATAAAATCAACTTATCTAGTTTATTTACGATATGCTTGATATCTATTCTCTTAAACTGGGTGCTGACGTCGTAAACTTGCTATAAAGTGGTGTGCATTGTCATAGATTTCTTGAAGGTTATTATCTCTAGGCTTTTTGTGAGGTAGTGAGGTAGGTTTAGTTAATCTTGTAATTTTTATAATCCTTTTGAACATACTTTATCAGTTACACATGTCTATTAAAAAAAGTTTAATGAAATGCAACAAAAACTGTCTTTACATTCTGATTTCCCATGTGGAGTTGGAGGATGTGCACGGACAGTAAGTTAGAAAATCGAAGACTTACTCTTTTACGTTCACCTTTTTTTTTCACTCTTTTCTTATCACCACTGAAAAGGTGGGGAACAGGTTTTGGAGTCTGGCGAGAAGGGGGAGAGAGGATAACTTACGTTTTCCCCAATTTCACCCTTCCGCTCCCCTCTTTTATCCTCTTTAACACTTCCTTCCTTTCCATCTAGATTCTCATTCATTCTTCTCATTTCTCATTTCATCTCTTACCCTTTTTACCCCCTATTCCTTTTCCATCCCATCCATTTTATGGATCTGATCTCTCATAATCGCAATGTGCACTTAATTACAGATACAAAATCTCCCTTTATAATAGAAGAGAGTAGAGAGGAGCTATAATTTACTTGTGCTTTCTTTAGATAAGTACAAATAAGAAAGGGGTAGGGCAGTTAAATGTGATCTTAACTTGTGCACAAATTGGATCAAGGAGCAAGGCTGGCAGAAAGTTTTCGGCGTGGAAGGATAATTTTTAGGTAATATCTGAAGACCACTTTCATTCTTCTCACCACCACATAGATGATCTATGTCGTTATTCGGCAGCAAAACTAAACCCTCTTACGAATATATGTCCCCTTGATATTCTGTATTAACATATTTATGAAATTTCGCAGAAATAATACTAAATTGAATATTTGATAACCTTTATAAAATTTTCAAATTGGTACATAGGAAATGTCTTTTCATATCACATCTTGATGAAAATTCGTTCATTGCTTTTCTAAAAAATATAACTATTGTAATGCCAGATTTAAAGCCCTCCTCTCCCCCTCTTCCCACTAGAAATTGACAAAGGCTGAAATCCTGCAGAAGGACAATTTTATCAATACCGAATTTTAATAAGACAATCAGAAATAGTATGAGTATAACGCCAGACTGAGTATTTTGGCTAATACTTGATTTTCATATGTATCCCCTCCCCACACTTCCTCAAGCGCATTTTCGGACATACTGTATCGTTATATAACTTTTATCTATATTTTTACAGAATATGGTATTGGTATCAGTGAAAGAAAGCTATGTCAGATGAAGAGGTCAGTCTGGACGCGCATGCGCAATGGTCAGCCGTTTGTGATTTCTGTAATAATACAGCAGAACACTTGTAAATCTTGCGGGATCAAACTCTGCTCCCCCTGTAAAGACGACCATTTATCCAAAAAGATATATCGACAACATGGAACTGTCCCATACACGTCTGCAGTAAGACCAAAAGCGGCCACACACCCCGAGTGTTCTAATCATCCTGGGGAGCGTTATCAACTTTTCTGTGAACCATGTCAAATTCCTGTGTGCTCACCATGTATAGTGGAGAAACACAAGAAACACGAACTCTCGAGCATTAGTGAGGCCCACGACGTCATAAAATCAAAAGCCATGTCCCACCTACAGACAATGTCTCAGAATATCCGACCACGTATACACAGGGAACTGGAAGAATTAAGTAAGTCAGAAGTGCACATCCTTAGCGTCATTGCTGATATCGAACAAAGAATGAAAGATAGGGCACAGCATATCCATAAAGAGGTAGATGACATACTGGCAGAAAACATGAAAGAAATACAGAAGATCAAGGATGATACTATTATGCCACTGTTACAGGAAGAAGTCAGGAAAACCCAGGAGAAGTTAGACCATGTTGATGACGAAATTCTCTCGTATGATAAACATCTACGATCAGATGACCAGATTGGCTTGCTCAAATTCATGACGCAACGAGATGAGTACTCAGTGGAGGTGGCTACCAACCAGGTTGATACTACTCAGCTTCTTCCAACATTTACCCCAGGGCGTATTGCAAGAGGAATCTTACAACAGCAGTTCGGATCACTAGTTACTACAGAACACACCGGACCTTCTGATATCCAGAATGGTAAATCTGACTCAGGTGCAATTAAAAGAGGCGATTCCAACATTGACAGCAGCACAATGGAGTTTATCGCTAAATACACAAAGGATGATACAGAATTGATCCCGAATCCAGTGTGTGAGACTGAGTTCATTGTGATGTACAGAGTGCGGGGACTAAGACTACGATCAACAACTGAAGCCTGGGCACATGGTGATCTTTCCACAGAGCTTGATTTATTGGAGAGGAGTGGTAACGTGGTCCGTACTGTGGATGGTGGATGTAATCTGTATGGCAGGTCCGGTATGTGTGTAACAGATGATGGTGGACTAGTGTACTGTGATCGCGACAACCAACGTATCAGGTCATTATCTTCTAATGGTCAGGTCAGCACACTCTTTAAAACTAAAGGTTTCCATCCACGTGGTCTATGTCGACTAATGAGTGGGGAGCTGGTGGTCAGTATGGAGGGAGGAGTTATAAGGGTCTATAATGCCACCGGGCGGGTGGTTAGAGAGATTACGAGTAAACACGTAAATTATCCCAACTATGTTACAACCAACAAACTTACAGAGGACATTTGCGGGTCGGATAACTTTAAGAAGGTCGTAGCGTTTACGAAAAATAGGGACTACCGATTCACATATTCCGGTCACTTCGGTGATTCTAAGATTAATTCCTATGACTTGTGTTCTGACGGTCAAGGTCGTCTCCTAATCACAGATCATGATAATCACTGTATTCATATAGTGGACCAGAATGGTCATTTTATACAGTACCTGGCTACAAAGAAGGATGGAATCCAGAATCCCATGTCTATAGATGTAGACGATCAAGGATGCGCCTGGGTGGCAATGTCTGGTTCCCGTAAGGTGAAAATCATAAAATATATGCAATAAACTTATCGAATTTTTTAAACTTCTAATTTTTATCTTACTGTATCAAAAATAAAAGAAAAATTTCAAAACAATCGAAATTATATTGTTAATTGTTCTCGATGTATGTGCTAGTTGTATGCATTTGTAATAAAAGTGCCTTCAAATCTTAGTACTGCTCTATTCTGGTGCATGGAATGTTTCCCCTGAGAATTAACACGTCCGGTATCATTGAGCAGTCTTGTACACGTTATTTATAGGACTGATTGAAAATTGTTTTACGTCACTCTACGATTATTTCACGTATATGGTGACGGCATCGGCCTGATGCATTACATACAAATTTAGACCTTTGCAATGGACCCACCCGAAGCAGTGAGGGATCTTTTACGTGCCACGCCTACGTGACGCGGGACCTCGGTTTTTTACTGTCTCATCCGAAAGATAGAACACTGATGCGCCTAGGGCGGGAGTCGAGCCCGGGACCTCTGGGTCACGAACCGACCACTTTATCCACTAGGCCACACCGCCTTCGTCATTAATAGAAGCCGAGCTTCGGCGTATTGTAATGTATAATAAACATTCAAGCCTCGCTTTCAGTCACCTCCTACGGAAATGTAGAAAAGTGGTCACTCGATACAGGTGGCTTCTTAATACAGGTTGATTTTGTATATACACTTAGTGGAAAGAAACATAGAGGAATGTTTATATTAGACAATTGGTTGCTTAATTAAAGTGGTTTTTAAAACAATCGAGCCTGTTTTCAGTAATCACTTAAGAAGAGGTAGAATTGCAGGTTTTTAAGACAAGTGGTCGCCTTATACAGGTTGACTTTGTATATGCATTTCGTAGAGGGAAACACAGACAGGTGGTTGTACAAGACAGGTGGTTGCACAAGACAGGTGATTGTTTAATGCAGGTGGTCTTTACAACAGGTTTGACAATATTTTCCGCTGTGTTCATTGACTCCGGATCGGAATTGCTTTATTCATCACTGATATATCGTCTATCGGTTTCCTATAATAGTATTAAGCTTCCTCTCCACGGCGCTTGAATATGTAATTTAAGGCAAAACGATCCCCACAAACACCCCTGCCTCTGGTATCATTATCAATCACGTCAGCCCGTACTAAATGTACTCAGTTCAGCGATATGACTAATTAGGATCTCTCGGTTTTGCCTATTTTTATTATCTTCAGTCTGTCTGTCCGTACGTCTTTTCAATCCCATACTTTGTTGATTGTCCATATTTTTATTGGTGACCGTTTGTCTTTAACAACCCTCTCCTTAAAACAAGGTCCTCGACCTGTTCCTTACGATATCATTTTCGAAATTCTGTTTTAACCACATGTATAAAGCGGATAAGATATGAGATTTTTAATATTCTGTTGGGATTTTAGATAATTTCCGTCTATTCCAGGAAGAAATTAAAGGTTTCAAACGCTAAGGACCCTATACTTCATATGCCTGCATTTAAGCCGATTACATGTCCTCAATTGCAAGTAATGTGTCTGGTGTGAGATAAAATGATAAAATACTGAATGAAGTCTATACGTTATATCAAACAGTTTCAAATATGAGAAATGCCCAGCGACCCGTAGAACAATCTATTTATCTGTGGAAAACGTTTTATGAACATATGAACTTCTGATTGTAAGAATGGTAACTATAATTCAACTGAATCTTTTCACCGTTTCCTATAACTGTATCAGAAAAATATAAAATATTTGTATTTCTTAAAAATTTGACGGAGGATTTTGGGTTTGGATGCGCCCCCATATCTCCCCCCCCCCCCTTCCTCGCCCTTTGCAGTGAAGACGTCATATTGGAGTCTGAGTTTTGAAATGAAGTATGTATGACGGGTTCCGACATTGGCGTTCTCTGAGGTGATCATAGTTTCCTATATTGGGTGGGGTGGGGTTGCTGCTCAAATTAGTGTAAAGAAAGTTAATGTCACTATGAGATGCATTGAAGATTCGGACCATTCCGTTCCAAACTTATCCTATTTATCCTATAGGAAATGAAGCAACGAGTGATAGTATGGAGGTTTTGGAGTTGGGGAAAGGGAGTTGAAGGTTGAAGGTTGGAAAGAAGAAGACAGTGCTCAGAAAGAAAATTTCCTCGCCAACATTCCCAACCCACCCCTATTATGTTTTTAAATCTAGATGCATAGTTTCACCCCCCCCCCCCCCCAACTTCTCTTATTTCTAAGTTGTAATCGCTTCATATCAATTGATCCAAGTTAATTATAATATGCTATTATACATTTCCCATGTTTAAACTGGCTAACTGACGTCGGAAATTCGCTGTGGTGTGCATTGCCATAAATCACTTTGTTGTTATCCCTAGGCCTTGGCTAGGTAGAGAGGTATGTTTACCTTATATGGTCATTACTATCTTTTGAAATCCTTCTGAACATACTACATCAGATATACATGTGTGTATAAAGAGGTTTAAGTCACAGAATGCAACAAACATTGTATTTACTTTTGGTTTGCTGTGTGGAATACCTGTAATTATTTTGAGATTTAGAGGACGGGTGTACGGCGAATAAATTAGGAATCGGATTGGATATAAGACTCACCCAACCCCATTTTCGCTATTTTCTTATCACCATTGAAAGAGTGGTGAACAGGTTTTCATGTCGGGGGAGAGAGGTAAGCTAACCGTTTTTAGTCGCCAAACCTTCCACAGGAAATACGTGAAAATAGATTTTGCAAATTTTCCCTCCCTTAACTTTACAGGAAATATATTTCAAAAAATAGATGTATACCTGCACCTCATCCCCCCCCCCCCCTCTTTCTTACCATGTGATCCCATCATACCTACTGAACTAGTTTATTTACGATCTACTATGCCCCTACCGTGCCCCTTTAGATATTTAAAACCCATTCGGACATCCTCGACCTTACGTAGGTACAAGTAAAGGGCGAGGTTGTTCCGAATGTTAAAAACCTTTTAAATTGGGTTACTGACGTCACATTTTCAGAAGCTCTTTGTATAGGTGTGTGTGTTGCCATACAACACATGGATTTGTTTATCTCTAGGCCTAAGGTAATATGTGAGGTAGGTTTAATTAATATTTAATGGTAATTTTTTATCTTTTGAAATTCATCAGCGATGAATGTGCATATAGAACGGATTAATTCAACAAAATTTGTCTTTACTTTCGGTTTCCTATGTGGAATAACAGTGATCATTCGGGGAATTGTAAGACGGCTGTAGTGCGAATAAAGGAGGGATAGGACAGGGTATAAAACTCACCCAACTTACCTACTTTCATTTCACTACTTCGTCAACACTACTGATAGGGCAATGATTTTGATATCGGTAGTGGAGGGTATAACGTTTATATAATCCTCTTTCATCCCACACATCGCCTCGTTAACACTTTCCGTCCTTCTCATCTAGATTCTCTCTCTTTCTTCTCACTTTGCATTTCATCTCTTGTGTTTTTCACCCCTTTCTCTTTCTTTGATCTGATCGATCTCATCATTTATAATCGCAATGTTCACTTAATTATTGATTTTCTCTCCCTTTATGATAGCAGAAACGGGATTGATTGATTGATTGATTGATTGATTTTTGTTTTACGTCACACCACGAATGTTTCACGTATATGGTGACGGCAGCTGCCTGATGCGGGGCATACAATTTTGACCTTTGCAACGGACCCACCCGAAGCAGTGAGGGATCTTTAACGTGCCATGCATACCATGACTAGGGGCCTCGGTTTTCACTGTCTCATCCGAAAGAAAGGACACCGGCATGACCAGAGCGGGAATCGAACCCCGGCCTCCCGATTAGGAGTCCAGCGCGATACCACTAGGCCACGCCGGCTTCAGAAAGTGGGATAGGGGATAATGTACGTGTGGTGCATTTATATAAGTACGAATAAGAAAGGGGTATGTTTAGTTTACGTGTGATCGTAACTTGTGAACAAATTGGATACGGAGATAGATTGGCGGATATTTCTGGCAAGAAAGGTCATTTGGGGTAATTTCATTTCATTTTTTTTACCACCAGAGAGATGATCAATATCATTCCTTGGCAAAAACAAAAAACAAACAAACAAAAACAAACAAACAAACAAACAAACAAAAAAAAAACAAAAACAAAAACAAAAACAAAAACAAAAACAAAAACCAGAGAGAGAGAAAATAAAAGACCATTTTAAATATCTATTCTCTTGATTTTCTCTATTTATATATTTATGTAACCTCGCAAAACCAAAACTATCTGATACCATATCTATTTTTTTTTTTATTAGTACAAAAGAAATGTCTTTAAAATCTTGAAGAATATTCTTTTGTTATTTTCATAACTATTGCAATGTGGGATTTAGAGCGCAGCACACCTCCCCCTTCGTAATTTACGAAGGTTGAAATCCTGCACAAAGACATACATTTATTATCATCGAATTTAGATTAGATTGAAATCAGAAATATTATGAGTATAATCTAGGGTTTAGCTAATACTTGACTTTCATATTCCTCTCTCCCAAACACCTTTTCGGAAATACTTCATAGGCCATTGCCTTGGAATGTTACTTATATCTATATTTTTCACAGCATGAGTGAAAAGAGGCTATGTTAGATGATGAAGGCAGTCTGGACGCGCATGCGCAATGGTCAGCCGTTTGTGATTTCTCTTATGATACAGCAGAGCACTACTGTAAGCATTGTGGGATCAAACTCTGCTCCCCCTGTAAAGACGACCATTTATCCAAGAAGATAAATCGACAACACCAAGCTGTCCCATACACGTCTGCAGTAAGACCAAAAGCCGCCACACACCCCGAGTGTTCTAATCATCTTGGAGAGCGTTATCAACTTTACTGTGAACCATGTCAAGTTCCAGTGTGCTCACAGGGGATGTGGCTTCGAACCAGGTTGATGCTACTCAGCTTTTTCCAACATTTACTCCAGGGCGTATATCAAAAGAAATCCTACAACAGCAGATCGGATCACTAGTTACTACAGAACAGACCAGGCCTTCCAATGCTCACATCGGTGAATCTGACTCAGGTGCTATTATAAGAGGCGATTCCAACATTGATAGCAACACAAAGCAGTTTATCGCTAAATACACAAAGGATGATACAGAATTGATCCCGAATTCAGTGTGTGAGACTGCGTTCACTATGAAGTACCAGGTTTGGGGATTAAGACTACGATCACCAAATGAAGCCTGGGTACATGGTGGTTGGCCTACTACAGAGTTTGATTTATTGGAGAGGAGTGGTAAGGTGGTCCATACTGTGCATGCTGGATGTACACTGTATGGCGTGTCTGGTATGTGTGTAACAGATGATGGTGGACTAGTGTACAGTGATTACGACAAACAATGTATCAGGTCACTATCCCCACAGGGTCAGGTCAGCACACTCTTCACCACGCAAGGTTCCTATCCACAATGTCTATGCCGGCTAATGAGTGGGGAGTTGGCGGTCGGTATGGAGGGGGGAGTTATAAGGATCTACAATGCTTACGGGAGGGTGGTCAGAAAGATAAAGAGTAAACACGTGCGTCATCCCTACTATATTACCATTAACAAGCTAACAGAAGACATCTGGGTGTCGGATGGCTGTCAGAAGGTCGTAGTGTTTAGTAAGAAGGGAGACCATCGATTCACATATACCGGGCATGACAGTGATTCTACGTTTTATCCTCACGACCTGTGTTCTGACCGTCAGGGTCGCCTCCTTATCACAGATAGTTGTCACCACCGTATACACATAGTGGACCAGGATGGTCACTTTATACAGTACCTGGCTACACAGCAGGATGGGATCCAGTGTCCTAAATCTATAGACGTAGACAATCAAGGGTATGCCTGGGTGGGAATGTCTGATTCTCGCAAGGTGAAGATCATAAAATGTTTACAATGAACTTATGGTCCTCTTTTTAACTTCATATATGTTTAGTGTATCAAAAGTAAAAGAAGGAATTCGAAACAATCGAAATTACGTTGTTTATTGTTCTCGATGTATGTGCTAGTTGTATGCTTTTGTAATAAAAGTGACATCAAAATATTAGTATTGCTCTATTCTGTTTCATGGAATTTTGTACCTGAGAATCAACATGTCCGATTTGTAGCATAGACTATCCCCCCTGTATAGACTTTCCCCTGGATAAACCGACCCAGTATAGAACTTCCCCCTGGAAAACCGACCCAGTATAAATCACCCCCCCCCCCCCCCCCCCGCGGAAAAACCGACCCAACATAGATTATCCCCTACGGATAAAACGACCCAGTATAGTTTATCCCCTCTGGGATCAGTACGCTTTTCCTCCTTAAGAGATAGGGGCAGGCGTGGTGTAGTGGTTAAGCGCTTGGCTTGCGGCGCCGACGATCCGGGTTCGATTCCCGGGTTGCGCCACTATGTTTAAGAGGTTGGTAACCTCCTGCTTCCATGTCGCGATATAACTGAAATATTGTTGAAAGCGACGTAAAAACACTAATCAACCAACCAACCTTAAGAGATAAAATCCGGTTTGGTCCGAATATTACAATAAGTGAATGAAACTAAAATGCATAATGCGTTACCATGTTTATTTGACAAAATCTCATTGAATATCGCCATATTGACAGTTTGAAATTAAAATTTTGAAAAATCTGATTTCCTTGCATAAGAGCATGTGGTTTATTTTGCAAATTAAAGATATCTCTTTACTCTAGGTGGTCCTAGGTGAGAATCAAATTATGAATGGATTCCCCATTAGGACACATTATCAACTACATGTCGAGCAAATGCAGATATTAAAAAACATAATTTTGATCAAATTACGTTTTAGAAGTGCCAAAAATTACATTTTAATTTCCTGGGTGACAATTATATGAAGTGACATTCAAAATTCGTTTAACAATTTATTGGATCTTGAGAGTGGACGTAACATGCAAAGATTATCGGGGAAAGGAACCAAGAGGTCCTTACAAGTTTTGAGAGAAGTATCACAGACGAGAAGATGTTTTTATCTCAGTATTTGTATAAGGATGACACGATGCTGCATACCTACATATATATTTACATACAAGCCTCTCTTACATACATGTGGCCGTTGGTATTATGCACCAGTAGTTTTTGTCCTGTCCGTTAGCTTGTCTGTCTGTTTGTCTACAAAACCTTAGACCTTACACATAATTTTGAATGCTATGTGAAAGAGCTTCCGTTTTTCACACGAGGACTCCTTGTGATAAGAGGCCAAAGCACAGTAATTCCATTTCCCATAGGGTCCCATGTTAAATTAGGCCAAACAAGAAAAATATATGTTTGTTTCCTGTAACATGATCTAAAAAGATAGGGTCGGAAGGTAGGCTTTTTTTTTTCTTCTTCTTCTTCTTTTTTTCTATGGAAATTGTCTTGGCATTCAGATGGACATACATAATGTTTAATAATAGGTATTGTTCAACATAATTCATCATGTACGACGAGGCTTGATGCCATGGCGGTCGCCATATATGTTTTGAAAACACCGGAAATAACAACAATGTGAAGTTTCAGAAAACCGATTCCGGAATTTCGATTCCCTAAATGGCGGGGCTTGTAAATGGCGAAAAAAAAAAAAAAAAAAAAAAAAAAATAGAGTCGGCGCCATTTTTGAGGGGTCGGTCGGGTTACAGGAAACAAAGATATTTTTTAAAGCCTTACCAAACTTCCAGCAAGATTTACAAAACATCATACACTTTAGCTATATATAATCCATATATCAAAATGTTTGTCAGACCCTCCTCTATCAGAATTTTAACAGTTTACCATATGTTAACCGCCTTAATTTCGAGAAAATCATGCTTGATAGGGGGTCACTCCCAAAAATTTGCCAAAATTAAAATGTAAACAGCAACCACTTTCTAGGTCATAAAATTTTTACTTTAGCGAAATGAGAAAAACTTTATGATTTTACAGCAGAATCAATCTTTATTTGTAGATTGATCAAATAATTTCATCCAATCACCGGCCCTGATACACTGGAATAGAAGTGCCTCTTGTTTTGTTTTTTTGTTTTGTTTTGTTTTGTTTTTGTTTGTTTGTTTGTTTGTTTTTTTTTTTTTTTGGGAGGGGGGGAGGGGGTTGTTTGTTTGTTTTTTGTTTGTTCTGCGTCCTTGTGCCATAAGATTTCGAACCCCAAAACCATGAAAACCACCAAAAGAAAACCGTTTTAGGGAATGAAACTTCTTTTTCTTAATACCAAATCTTTTCTATTCTAAATGTGATCTAAAATACCAAATGGCTTCTTGACGTAATGATAATGAAATTTCCCCCGTGATTCTGCTCAATAGTCATACATGTGTAGCTTATTTTACCTTTTTGCTGTGTATTTTATATAGTCTACACCATTAAGATTGATGAAAAGGGAACTTTGTTTTGTATGCATACTTGTTTATTTTCCTCCACGGCCAGCTGGTAGCTACATGTATTTCAGTTTCAAAAGGATGTAAAATCAAGACTAAATTACGGTTTGAGTTTTCCGATTTGACGAGAATCCGGAATCAATAGGGGGTCGGTTTATCCGTCCCGGGGGGATATATGCTGATAATCAGAAGGGGAAACCGTACGGATAGAATATCCCCTTTACAGAGGGAAGATCTATACTGGGTCGGTTTATCCGGGGGGAAAGTCTATGCGGGGGGGGGGGGTTAGTCTATGCTACAACACCGGTATTATTGAGTGGTAATGTACACGTTATTTATAGGATTGATTATTGTTTTACGTCACTCCACGATTATTTCACGTATATGGTGACGGCATCTGTCTCATGCATTCAATACAAATTTAGACCTTTGCAACGGACCCGCCCGAAGCAGTGAGGGATCTTTTACATGTCACGCCTACCGTGACACGGGACATCGGTTTTTACTGTCTCATCCGAAGACAGAACACTGGTGCGCTTAGGGCGGGAGTCGAACCCGGGACCTCTGGGTCACGAGCCGACCACTTTATCCACTAGGCCACACCGGCTTCGTTATTAATCGGAGCCGAGCTTCGGCGTATTGTAATGTATAATAAACATGCAAGCCCTGCTTTCAGTCACCTCCTACGGAAATGTAGAAAAGTGGTCACTCAATACAGGTGGCTTCTTAATACAGGTTGATTTTGTATATACACTTAGTGGAAAAAAAACATAAAGGAGTGTTTATATCAGACATGCGGTTGCTTAATTAAAGTGGTTTGAAAAGAATGGAGTGTATTTTCAGTAATCACTTACGAAAAGGTAGAATTGCAGGTTTTTAAGACAAGTGGCAGCTATATACAGGTTGATTTTATATATGTACTTCATGGAAGGAAACACAGACAAGTGGTTGCACAAGACAGGTGATTGTTTAATGCAGGTGGTCTTTACAACAGGTTTGACTATATTTTTCGTTGAGTTCATTGACTTCTTTATTCGTCACTAATATATCCTCTATCGGTTTCCTAAAATAATATTAAGCTTCCTCTCCTAGGAACCTGACCCTCGCCTCTATTTCTACAGAGCTCCAAACATGTTCTTTATTTTATTATGTAAATTGCATGACGATGCTGCTGACACCTTGATGCCCCATGTTTTAAATTCGAAAGATATAGCATCTGTTTAACGTTCTATTGTTTTAGAGTGGTACTTCGTCTCTGTAGGCGTGCTGTTCATACTTACGGTAAAGTCACTATATGAATTTCTATCGTTTTAGAGTCTCTGTAGACTAGGTGCTGATATTAATGGTTAAATCCTTATGGAAAGTTATGAATAGTTCTCCATTGGTGAGGATACAGTAGATAAGTATGACATTGATAGATTGATTGACTATTGATTTACGTCACTCTACGTATATGGTGATGGCATTTGTCTAATGCGCTGAATAGAATTTTATACATGTACCTTTGCAACGGACCCAGTAGTGAGGGATATTTGAAGTGTCAAGGCTATCCAGACATGCGATCTCGGATTTTACGCTCTCATCCGAAAGACGAGACACTGATGTGCCCCCGGTGGGAGTCGAACCCGAGACTCATGAAAACAGCACCTCATCTACCAATCTAATACTTCCATCTTATAGGGCAAACATATATATATAAAAACACGAATGCTCACTGGTCTCATACATACACGCAAATGTTCACGAAGACCGTCTAATACACAAAAGTAAATGTTGACGAGGACCGTTTCAAACATACAAGCAATGTTGACGGGGACCGTATCATACATACAAGCCAATGTTGACGAGGACCGTATCATACATACAAGCCAATGTTGACGAGGACCGTATCATACATACAAGCCAATGTTGACGGGGAGTATATCATACAATAAAGCCAATGTTGACGGGGACCGTCTCAAACATACATGTACAAGCAATGTTGACGGGGACCGTATCATACATACAAGAAAATGTTGACTGGGAGTATATCATACATACAAGAAAATGTTGACGAGGACCGTATCATACATACAAGCCAGTGTTGACGGGGAGTATATCATACAAGAAAATTTTGACGAGGACCGTATCATACATACAAGCAGATGTTGACAAGGACTGTTTCATTTTTCGTTGTCCTGCTGATGTTGTATTGGATATCTATAGATTTTGCTGTTTGCTCCGCTGCAGTACACGTCCAAGTCTGACAGGTACATGTTGGGAATGTACTGGCAAATGCTGGAAAGGACAGAGTCATTATACCTTATCAAGGTCCAGAAGTAAACAACATGATTACAGGTAAATACAAACAAATAACAACAAAGGCCCCCTTCCCTGCCCCTCTTCCCCGATTGAAAAAAAAAACATGTGACGACAACGTCCATATTACATTACAAACTCCCCAAAAAGGATTAAATGAAAATGAACTAAAATGTATAGACAAAACACAAAAAGGCCTCCATTAAAACAAAACAACCCCCACCCAAATAGGAATAGCAAGAAATTGAACATCAAACAAAACGAATGACTTTAAAAAGTGAATAACAGCTCCCCTAAGCGATAATAATGAAATAAAATAAGATAGAGAAATAGTTCAAAGTAAACACCGAACACCTGCAAAATGAAAGTAAAAAGTAAACACCGAACACCTGCAAAATGAAAGTAAATAGTAAACACCGAACACCTGCAAAATGAAAGTAAATAGTAAACAATACAATAAAAAATAGGTCAGAAAACATTCGTATGAAATAAAAATACTACTGAATAGATTTATAATCTACCCAATTTCTGATTTTTTTCCCAGAATTTCTTATACTTAATTCAAGTGTCAAAATTTCTTCAAGTGAAAATTATTTGTAAAATGTTAATATTGTATAAATTCAAAAGGGGATGTAACAATTTGAGAAACACTGATACAACCGAAACACTGTATGATGTAATCCCGAGCAAAAGCTTTTATTTAAAAAGAAAAATATATATATATAAAGTAAGAAAAATGAATAAATAAATAATAAAGTAAATAAATAATACAAAAATAAATAAATGAATGAATAAGGACTCAAATACTACTACTACTACTACTACTACTACTACTACTACTACTACTACTAATAATAATAATAATAATAATTACTACTACTACTACTACTACTACTACTACTACTACTACTTTTACTACTACCACTACTACTACTACTACTACTATTAATAATAATAATAATATTAATGATGATAATAATAATGATAATATTAATAATCAAAATAATTAAATTAACTTGAATACCCCATTTAATCTTTCTAAGCTAAATGACGAAAAAAAAAAAATAAAGAAAGAAAAAATTAAGATGGTAAATTAAAATAAAAATCTAAGATTCAGAAACATAAACAAACAAAAAGAAAATCTAAAGTTCATGTTCGAGAAATATATACTGTGCTATAAATATTGATCAAAACAGCTATCGTTCAATTTGTAAATATTGGACTTGCACTGAGTTAAGTAGTGCCAACACATTTTTGATGGGTAATATTTTTGTGCAAATTAACGGCAAAACTTATCAACAGATTATTGGAATTCTTTTGGCACTAACTGCACTCTCCATATTTCAGATTATTAAAATTTGTTATGAAAGGGACTTTATGCATTCTCTTCAAACCTCGAAACGTTTCGACCTTATTGATAAGTTCAATGACAACTCTAGATATCTTCATGATACTTTAGTAATCGATAACCCTGATTTTGAAAACTATATCACTGACATTTATCCACCCGATCTTTAATTAAACAAAGGCAATACCTCTGACAAGGAAGCACCTACATGTATGTTGGACTTTGTGACAGAAATTTATAGAATCAATATTCTTCCCTGAGTGAGGAGAGGACAAATTTAAATTACAATTTCTCTGTCATTTTATACATATATTGAAGTATCATACCCGTATCCAGGGTCCACACAAGGTTTGAAATTCAGAAAACTATTCCGTTTCACTGTATATGTTGTTACGAGATAATAAAATTTCCACATACCCAAAACATGCATGAACCCCCAGCCTTCTTGCTAAAGGCTCGTCAGTGTACCACTTCTCAGCAGAGCTTCTGGTTCAGCCCCTTATATTGAATACGTAAGAAATATGTACTGAGAAACACTTATGAACATCCGGAGTGCACGGCGCACCACGTTGCCGTTTAGGCTAAAATGTGAGATTAGCGGAAGTAATTCTCTATTCATTGTCTATCCATAGTGGTTCATACTATGTTATGCTTTTCTTTACCCATGAAATGTCCATCACGCTTTGTTATAATGAATGCCATAGTTACATGCATGGATTTAGCAGGAATGGGGAGTTCAGGGAACTACAACTGGATTGGAACACCCCCACCTCCACCCCTTTCTGGAAAAAATCTGGATCCACAAATGATAACACCAGGGTCTATAAGTGTAACATTGTTTTGTAGTATAGCACCAGGGGTCCATGAATGTCCATCGTGGTACATTGTAGTGAGTGCCATAGTGTCATAGCACCAGGGGTCTATGAATATCCACCGTGGTACATTGTTGTGAGTGTCGCAGTGACATAACACCAGGGGTCCATGGATGTCCACCGTGGTATATTGTTGTGAGTGTCACAGTGACATAGCACCAGGGGTCCATGAATGTCCAAGGAAGTACATTGTTGTGAGTGCCACAGTTACACATCACCAGGGGTCTACGAATATCCACCGTGGTACATTGTTGTGAGTGCCACAGTGACATAACACCAGGAGTCTATGAATGTCCACCGTGGTACATTGTTTCAGTGCCACTGTGATATAGCACCAGGGGCTGCTGTGAGAACCACAGTGACATAGCACCAGGGATCATGAATGTCCACGGTGGTACATTGTTGTGCGTACCACAGTGACATGGCACCAGGGGACCATGAATGTCCACCGTGGTACATTGTTGTGTATACCACAGTGACATAGCACTAGGGATCTATGAATATCCACCGTGCACGTGGTACATTGTTGTGAGTGTCACAGTGACATAGCTTCAGGGACCATTATGTCCACCGTGGTACATTGTTGTGAGTACCACAGTGACAGAGCACCAGGGGTCCATGAATGTCCACCATGGTACATTGTTGTGGGTGTCACACTGACATACCACCAGGGACCATGAATGTCCACCGTGGTACATTGTTGTGAGTACCACAGTGACATAGCACCAGTGGTCTATGAATATCCACCGTGGTATATTGTTGTGAGTGTCACAGTGACATAGCACTAGGGGTCCATGAATGTCCACCGTGGTGCATTGTGGCGAATGCATAAGTGACATATCACCAGGGTACCATGAATGTCCACCGTGGTACATTGTTGTGAGTACCACAGTCGCATAGCACCAGGGGTCTATGAATATCCACCTTGGTACATTGTATTAGTGTCACAGAAACATAGCACCAGGGACCATGAATGTCCCCCGTGGTACATTGTTGTGAGGGACACAGTGACATAGCAGCAGGGGTCCATGAATGTCCACCGTGGTACATTGTGGTGAGTGTTACAGTGTCATAGCACCAGGGACCATGAATGTCCACCGTGGTACATTGTTGTGAGTGTCACAATGACATAGCACCAGGGGTCCATGAGGGTCCATCGTGGTACATTGTTGTGAGTGCCACAGTGACATAGCACCAGGGGACCATGAAGGTCCACCGTGGTACATTGTTGTGAGTGATACAGTGACATAGCAGCAGGGGACCGTGAATATCCCCCGTGGTACATTGTTGTGAGTGTCACAGTGACACAGCAGCAGGGGACCATGAATGTCCACCTTGGTACATTGTTGTGAGTGTCACAGTGACATAGCGCCAGGGACCATGAAATTCCACCGTGGTACATTGTGGTAAGTGCATCAGTGACATATCACCAGGGCTCCATGAATGTCCACCGTGGTACATTGTGGTGAGTACATCAGTGACATATCACCAGGAGTCCATGAATGTCCACCGTGGTACATTGTGGTGAGTGCATCAGTGACATAACACTAGGGGTCCATGAATGTCCACCGTGGTACATTGTGGTGAGTGCATCAGTGACATTACAGCAGGGGTCCATGGATGTCCACCGTGGTACATTGTGGTGAGTGTCACATTGACATAGCACCTGGGGACCACGAATGTCCACCATGGTGCATTGTTGTGAGTACCACAGTGACATAGCACTAGGGACCATGAATGTCCACGGTGGTACATTGTTATGAGTACCACAGTGCCATAGCATCAGGGGTCCATGAATGTCCACCGTGGTACATTGTTGTGAGTACCACATTGACATAGCACCAGGGGACCATGAATGTCCACCGCGGTACGTTGTTGTGAGTACCACAGTGACATAGCACCAGTGGTCCATGAATGTCCACCGTGGTACATTGTTGTGAGTACCACAGTGACATAGCACCAGGGGTCCATGAATGTCCACCGTGGTACATTGTTGTGTGTGCCACATTGACATAGCACCAGGGGTCCATTAATATCCACCGTGGTACATTGTTGTTAGTGCCACAGTGTCATAGCACCAGGGACCATGGATGTCCACCGTGGTACATTGTTGTGAGTGCCACAGTGGCATAGCACCAGGGGTCCATGAATGTCCACCGTGGTACATTGTTGTGAGTGTCACAGTGACATAGGGGTCTATAAATGTCCACCGTAGTACATTGTTGTGAGTCCCGCGTTTATTGTAAAATGAAATTATGCAGGTCTAACCTGGCTCGCCAAGAGGTAGAAGATCTCTTTCAATAGTGTTTGGCTTTGGACCGGTTGGTTCCGGAAACGAGTGCCCCCTGTAACTCGTCGATATCGTTCGAGTTCGAGGATAAAGAAATCAGGTATTTTGTTACCTTAGTTGGGTAGGAATCCATGTCATATATTGACATTTCAGCATCAGGATATTTCCTGGCGTGACGTGCAGCAAACAAAGGTGACCAATCGCGAAAAATATTCCACTTACCTAAAATACACAGAAATAACTTCAGTTTGTATTTGACAAGGAATACCGTGAAATCCATCGTTTCAATCATACTCTATATCATGTGATCAGATATGCATTCATTGTGTGGTGAGGTCATGTGATCTGTACCATTATGTGACCAATGTTTTTAAGTACAACTTTCCATACTTCCTTCCCTGATGGTCTAGAATCAGATCGTCTTCCGTATTTATTGAGCTTGTAACATCGGTATTGGGTGTATGACAGCCATTTAGTCAACAGGTCAAAGGTTTTAGATGGCAATTACTCTTGCGAAGTTCTCTTACCGTAAAAAAACCCCCAAAGTTTGACTTTTATCATTATAATTTTTAGTGTCATCTGGTCTTGTGGATTTGAAAACATTTCCGTAAATGCAGTTTCAGGAACCGATACTGTATTACACAAAATTTGAATTATTGAATTAATATAACTTCTTTCAACTTTCATGAAAATTATAAAAAAGAAGTTTTAATATAGTTTTTGAAAAATGTAGTTTATTATGGTATTAAATAGTTATACGATTTTATCCACATCCCCCTTTATTGATTTATAATAAGTCGATTTTCTTACATAAACATCCATGTATACTGCCACTCAAATCAGTTAGTGTTTCGATTCAATGGTTTTCATATACTGAAAAAATATTCTACATAAATATATACAATATCACTTTCTGTTAATACCTGATATGCTGAAAATCATACCACTGATAGCAGTTGAGCATCTAGACGAAGACCGGGGGGGGGGGGGGGGGGGGGGGGGGGGGGGGGGGGGGGGGGGGGAACTAGATCAAGGTCTTCATCAAAGGCGTAAGATAGTAAATGAAAAGTTGTGGGTCTAACACCAATATGACCATACGCTACAGTTTTTTTTTTTTTTTTTTTGGGGGGGGGGGGGGGGGTGGTTGTTTGGTTTTTTTAAGCATATTGTTTCCTTTGTAAATTAAAAATAATCGTTGCAAAAATTCCTCCTCTGACTTTTTTTTCTGAGATTGGTGTATGTTGCTAAATTATATAAGAACCGATGATCCCAGCGCTTATACCAGCAGGATGGATTTTACTTAATTGTTTCATATTTTCTATTATCCACTTTATAAAGGGCATGTGCCCGAAACTTGTGGCATTTGAGTGTAACTTTATTTATTTATCGGAAGCGATTTCCATTTGAAAGAGAAAACTGAAGACATCTGACAAAGCTGTGTGACAAAAATCACCAAGGACATGAATATAAAAAGATAATTTGGAGGATAAATTACAAAACATTTATATAAGAACCGTTTGGCTCTATTTAAATGTACATCAACGCTACAACGTGTCATTGAACACAAATATGAGTAGTGACTATAACGTCTAGTACCGGTTGGTACACGGACAGAAAAATCCGAAGATTAATAGATGCCATCAGTGGCGGATTTAGAGCCCCCCCCCCTTTTGGTCACATATTTACTAGTAAAAATCCAGATTTTGCACCAAAAATGGCTGAGAAGTTTGGCTAATACCCATTTGCCCCCCCCCCCCCCCTTTGGTTCGGAAATTCTGGATCCGCCACTGGCTATTATAATCATGTACAGAGACAGGAATATCCCACCCAAGGTCCAAAGAATAATAGGACGTGTCTCCAATTTGTATACGGACAGGGAATCCCACATGATAGGCTGTCGTCTAGAGAGAGAGATAGTAACTAGCAAATCAATGATCTTGGGTGAGCAGTTGCTGTTCATATAGACACGATCCTGATACCAACAGGATCTGTGGTCTCATCTCCATTAAGTACAGGTATCCACGATAGGCTAAATGTCTAAATCATTTGATACTACGGATCTAGTTGTAGCATGTATAAGGGTGCAAAAAGATGGAGGAATGATACACTTATTATTTATTCCCTGTATAGTAACATGCAAATTCGATTGAATCAGAATAGAAAAGTTTCCTCCAGAACGAATACTAGCAAGTCTGTAATCTCTTTTCTGAAGTTCTTTTTCTCTATAAATCAAAGACCGTAATGGAAGATAACCCACGGTCGTGTAAAATCGTTGTAAATTTAGGTAAGAAAACCTGGAATGAATTCAGTATAGCCATACCAATAAGTACACGTGATCCTTGTTGATTGATAGAATCAGTCTCTAATGTTTGACGATGGTTGAGAAATCTACTTACCCGAGTGTCAAGTTAACTTAGTCCATGTTCAGCCATGCTGAAACATAGATAACTTAAGACTTGAAATGAGGGTTGTTGGATTTCTCTATCATCACCAGACAATATTACAGAGGTAGATTATTTCTCTTCGATATGTATTCTTACCAACACTATTTGGTTGTGAACATAAAAGTATGCTTTTCTGAAGAGTCATCTCCCAAGTGTATTTAATCACTACTAACAATAATATTTTGCAAAAGGAACGATAAATTTTAATGAATATCAATTGAAACACATAAATCGATGAATTCGTTTTAAAATAGCAGAGTCCTTCAGCGTTCATAATTACTGACCATAATATAAATAAGGCTACAAAATTTTGCATTACATCACACAGATGAACAATGACGTCATTGTGTTTCCAGTAGCTGGGTAAGCGTCATTACCGGTGAAAAGCGCGTTGCTTTTCCCCGTGGGTGACAGGCTGGTCATTTTGCACAAACCGTTGTGGTTCTGGCATTTGTAATCCTTGTGATTCCACATATACTTCAATAAGATAAACCTAGATACTGTAATTCTTACCATTAATTACTTATTTCAGATTGAAGATTGCCTCTATTACAATTGATTTCTAGATGAAGCGACAGGCAAACAAATAGACAGATGGAAGGACAGACACAGAGAGACGGAATGAATGACGGACAGACAATACAGAACTTGACTAAAACTATAACCCCCACCCCCACCCCTCTTTTTTTCCAGTTCTAGAAAAACATTTTTAACCAATCAACCACAAAATATGCCCCGCTCCCCTACCATGTTTTCTAATTTCCTACCTCCCCTTTAAATGTGCCGCGCCACTACTGTTTTCTATCTTTCTCTCTCCACCCCATCTCTCCATTGCTATGTTTTCTATTTTCGTCCCTTCCCATATCTATCCGGCTCCCATACCCTATTCTCTACCTTTCTCCGTCCCCTTTAAATGTCCCGTTCCCCTAACCTGTTGTCTATCTTTGTCCCTCCAACTTATCTGTCCCGCTCATTGACCATGTTTTGCAACTTTCATTTTTCTTATATGTCTCGCTCCCCTACCCGATTTTCTACTTTTCTCTCTCTCTCCATCTTATTTGTCCCGATCCCCTGCTCTGTTCTCTATATTCTTAGTCCCCTTTCCTCTCCTGCTCCCATACCCTATATTTTCTATCTTTCTCCCGTCCCCTACCTTGTTGTCTTCCCCTGTCCTTCCACCTTATATGACCCACTCCCCAATCCTGTTTTCTAACTTTCTTCCTCATTGTATAACACATTAACCTGCTCTGTTTTCTGCCTTTGTCCCTCCCCTTTATTTGTCCCACTCCCCTTTTCTGTTTTTACCTTCCTTGCGCCACCTTATCTGTCCCTTCTAAGAATCTCCTTTATTTGTTCCGCTCCCTTATCCTGTTTTCTGCCTTCCGAGCTCCACCTTATATGACCCATCTACCAATTTCCCTTTCCTTCCCCCCCTTTTTTTTTCGTCCCGCACCCACATCCTATTTTCTGCTCTTTTTTTTTTTTTGCTCTTCCTTATCTCCCAATTTGTTTTTACCAATTTCCCTTCCCTTTATCTATTCTGCTCCCCTACTACTTTTGTTTCTTTGTAATTTTATCGTAAAATTGTATTGAGAAATCATCCAAACAAGCAGTTTCGCTCTCCTCCATTCTATTGGCCACTCTTATCATACTGTACTTTTGACCCTCTTCATTTACTTAACCCATTAAGGACAGGCCTCCCACCCCCCTTAAAAAAACCAAACAAACAAACAAACAAAACAAAAAAAAAAAAAAATAAAAACAAACACAAACAAACAAACAAACAAAAACAAAACCTAAAACAAAATACACACACACAGTGGCGGATCCAGGATTTCCGAAAAGTTTGCGTGTATTAGCTTAACTTCTTAGCTAATTATTGGTGCCAAATCTGGGTTTTTACTTGTAAATATGTGGCGAAAGAGGCCCCCCCCCCCTTTTAAATCCGCTGCTGACATATACAATAATAACATATTTGATTAAATTTTCATCTATACTACACACAAATCGTCTATATATAGCTATGCATATGTATGCGTGTACTTTATGTAACGCCCCTCCCCCTTCCTCCTTTCATAATAAGATGCCTATATCATTAATATTAACTTTGACGCTAGTGCATTTTTCAAACGAAATATCTCTTTTCAGACTCACTGGATTATATAAATACATTTATTTCCTTATTTATAAAGGCACGGTAAGGGTTCACAATCATCGAGAAATATTTCTCATGCATTCATTCATTTAAACCCAAAATCTTCGCTTATTGTTAAACTTACACGATGCACACACAAAAAAAAGTGTAGACTAATTCATCTAATTCAATCATTCAAACACAGAAAGAAATAAAGTATATATCGACCTCCTCATTTCTCTTCACATCTTTGCTAATATGGGGAATCCCTTTGATTATTTATTCCCCGAATCATTTTTCAACTGTACACCGAAGTTGCACTAGTGTCCCCTTTTTACTCCTCTTATCTACAAAAAGTTCGCGGTCCGCGGTGAGTGTTATTGAATTTAATGTTATTCATCGCGACTCGGAGATTTACTACTCATGTTTTTCTGATAACATTTTATGCTAAACATTGGCACTGTTATTGGGGAAAGAAATGAATACCAAGTATTGATGACAGGAAGTTTTAATACTTTAGTAGAGTGTATATAGAGAAGCCTAAGTTTCCAAAACGATACCTCGGGAGTGTTTGCTATTAAAAGAGGATTACTTAAGCTGTACCAGAGTTTGGAGGTGACAATTGTTTGGTGGTGACGAGTTATTGGTGGTGCCCAGAGTTTGGTGGTGCCCAGTGTGTGGTGGCGTCCTGTGCTTGGTGGTGGGGGACACCATTCGTTTCTTTAGGAACAGGACTCTGTTCTTGTACCGAGTGGGATTTTCATCAGGCTTAGGTGAGGTGGGTAATTTTTATATAATAAAGAGAAAGTGTCAACTGCGGCACTTCTTTTGTCATAATAGCCTGTTGATCAGTAGCATCTCCATGGGCGACTAGAGAAAATTAATATATCCCCGCTCTGTCGTGACTAAGGGCCTTTATTAGGATAAACCTGTTGCCGACCATCCTCGCCTCATGTGACTAAGGACCTATATTAGGATAGCGCTGATGCCCACCACCCTCGCTTTAGGTGGCTGTGGACCTATATTACCGGTAGGATAGGCCTGTTGCCGATCACTCTCGCCATAGGTGACTAAGGACTTATATTATTATAGGCCAATTGCCGATCACCCTCGCCAAAAGTGACTAAGGACCTTTATTAGGATAGGCCTGTTGCCGACCACCCTCTCCATAGGTGACAAATGACCTATATTATGACAGGCCTGTTGCCGACCACCCTCGCCATCTGTGACTAAGGACGTATATTAGGATAGGCCTGTTGCCAACCATCCTCGCCATAAGTGACAAAGAACCTATATTAAGATAGGCCAGTTGCCGATCACCCTCGCCATAGGTGACTAAGGACCTATATTAGAACAGGCATAGTGCTGTGTACCCTCAAAATGGGTCATTAAGGACCTTTGGCTATCTATCTCCGCTACAAGCGGCTAAATATTTCTTATGACAAGTCTGTTGCCGACCATCCACGCTACATGTGGCATTTTTAATGGATATTTTTAGGGCATACTTATTGCAGATTATCTTCCCTAGCGGCAGGTAAGGACCTATATTAGGACAGACATTTTACTGATCATCCATGTACAGGTGATTCAAGGCCTTTACTAGGACTAGCATTGCCTACTATCCTCGCTATAGGCGGCAGAGGATCTATATTAGGACCCAGCACCTTAGATATGGGCAGATAGGAAATATTAGGACCCAGCACTCTATTTATAGGCAGATAGGAAATATTAACATGAAACAGCTGCTATCCAGCACTCTAGCTATGGGCAGGTAAAGATCTTTAGTATGGCATCCCTTTTACCCAGCACCCTTAGCTATAAGCAGGTAATGGTCTCAAATGACACACCGACTACCGAACACACTAACTATGGGCAGGTAAGCGTCTTTAAAGGTAAATCTGCGTATTAAAAACTACTGACAAGAAGTTAATGATATTTGGCATGGTACATATCAAATCTATGCTGAATTCAATTCCGAAAAGAAAATAAGGGGTCACCGTGCATCCCTTTAAGAAATCTGCAGTGCCATCTAGGGGGAACAATAAAAAAAGCAATTTCGAGCATTTTTTATCTGTCCTCTAATTTCTAAAATATTTCTGTTTATTTATTTCAGATTTCGCAATATTTTTCGGGTATGATGTTTATCAGTTATATTACAATTATTCTTATGATTTCTATTGATGAAATTTTTGAGAAATACGAATTTTTGCGGATTTTCAAGTAAATTCGTATCTGGGGGAATTTGTTCAGAAATGTATTTTGAAAAAAAAAACTACTGACAAGAAATTCATGGGCGTATACATGATTCATGCTGAAGTCTGTCCGCTTCCGCAAATGCAAAGAAATATGGGGGTCGTCGAGATTGCAATGAAAATAATGCCCGAAATATGACGCGCAGATTGCATAAATCCGTGACGTGCGTTAGCGCTGTGTAAGAGTTACGTCCCTTGATGTCATACGAATTATGTACGACAGTGTATTTTCTGTGGTCAGATTGTGCTTGACGATATTGTGAGAAACGTACAAGTGCATTCCTATACAGATATGCAGTTAATACGGGTTAAAGATATTTGTGTGATTATGTTAAAATCCAGGTCGAGTAAAAAGTACACGAAAAAAGGACTTCATTATACGTTACAACATTGTCATTTTTAGGAAATATACATTGTATGTAAATATACAGTTATATACATTGTATATAAGTATACAGTTATGTATTTTAAACTGATAAAAATATTTAAGCAACAAAGTACTTGGTGGTGTATAATGTAACTCGTTTGACCGACCCTGATATATATATATATATATATATATATATATTTTTTTTTTAATATTTAATGTATAGAAACAAAGTAAAAAGTCGTGGAAAGCCCGCCGACTTCCAGTGTTATGCGGGATGCACTGCGGATTTGATTGAATGATACGCGGTCTGGACAGTGGATCAGTGTTCGAGTCTCGGCGTGCCCTTATCGTGTGTGGATATGCCTCCAATTGCAAGATGTTAGAGCGCGCTGACGACATGGTGCCCGTGTCGGAGAACAAGCACGGCACGTTCGAGACCATAAGCTGTAATGGGAGCCCGACAGCGGTCACAATTTGGAAACTAGACGATCATATCCATTCACTTTATACACGTAACTGAATTATCACTGAGTGAATATCAAAACACTTTCTTTTTAGAATATACTTTTTTCTTAAGTAATGGATTTCGGAGTGTAATACGGAGCATTCGGGAGGGAGACAAAAAATTGCTTACTTTCTCCAAATCAGTTTTGCAGCTGCGGCGTCTTCTGCTATACTTACTCTGTGTGTCTCTAGATCTGGAGGTTTCGTTATACAGTTAAGTCAGATCTCTTCCTTTGCTTAGTACAAGTAAATTGTTGAATCTATACACCCTGATTTGAGTGGATCATCTGAAAAGCATAAGGTTCGAGGAACACGAATATCACATGGGGTTACTGGTAAGTTGTTACCAGACATATGACGGCTTGTTTGTTTTATTTTTGGTTATCGTCACAGTCGACGATATTTCTGTCATACATGTGACGACTTATCGATGTGCAGGCGATATTCGAAGCTGGCTTGACCTCCTGTCGGGAACCCTGGCCATGAACAGGTAGGGCTATTTGGGGTTCGAACTTACGACCTCAGGATGACTAATTACGTCTTAAGCATAGTCTGCAAACAATGCTCTTTACCACTGCACTACATAGACGAACCATATGACGGTGAAAGTGACCGCTTTATTACATCGCTTATCATTTTCATTTGATGGTTTTGCAATAATAAGCTTTTATACATTTGTACTTCCTGTTTTGAGTAATTTAATCGTAAAACAGAGAGATTAAGAAACACGCATTTCTCCTGTGGTCGACAAATTGCTGTTTTGGAGTTGATGTCAACAATTGGAGGTGTTTTCTTCTTTGATTCCTGGTAGTTTTGCCAGTGTTAACTTTGTTCAGCATCCCACACTCGCATAGGATACACAACATAGATGCTATGCCACCCCTTGTTTCGTGCACGGTTCTAGTGAGCGCCAAGTTCTTATAACAGCTATCGCACCCTTCGATCAGTCGTTTGATAACTTCATTGGGCTCTATTATCCGCCGTTTGCCTTCAATCCATGGCAATTTAACATCATTAAATTTGTTTGGATTTGACATGTCTCCGTTTCTTGTTTGTGTTGCTAGGTAAATCTCTCTTTCGGCGTGTAACAGCCTTTGTTTTTGTTTGGACGTGAAGAAGCGTCCTTTGTAACGCGACGCCATTTTGAATCTAACGACGTTCACTTATCGCGGGAAACGTCATACAAACGCGTCGCACTTGATGCGCACAAACAATAGGCAGATTTACCTTTAACATCACATAAGCCGGCGTGGCCTAGTGGTGTCGCGCTGGAATCCTGATCGGGAGGCCGGGGTTCGAGTCCCGCTCTTGTCATGCCGGTGTTCTGTCTTTCGGATGAGACAGTAAAAGCCGAGGCCCCGTGTCGTGATATACATGGCACGTTAAAGATCCCTCACTGCTTCGGGTGGGTCTGTTGCAAAGGTCAAAATTTGTATGCCCCGCATCAGGCAGATGCCGTCACCATATACGTGAAACATTGGTGGTGTGACGTTAAACTAAAATCAATCAATCAATCAATCTTAAAAATTACACATCAGTTACCCAGCACCCTGGTTATGGGCAAATAAGGACCAATGTCATTACACACCTGTTACCAAACAATCTAGCTAAGGGCAAGTAAGGATCTTAAATAACACCTGTTACCCAACTCCCTAGCCATGGGTAGGTAAGGATCTTAAATTTGACACACCTGTTACCCTGTACCCTAGCTATGAACAGGTAAACGTCTTTAACATCACACACTTGTTACCCAACACCATATATATGGGCGGGTAAAGATCTAAATGACATACCTGTCACCCTGTACCCTAGCTATGGGCAGGTAAACGTCTTTAACATCACACACCCTTTACCCAGCACTCTAGATATGGGCGGGTTAAGATCTAAATGACACACCTGTTACCTTGTACCCTAACTATGAGTAATATGACACGTTTGTTACTGGCCGCTCTTCTTACGGGTATACGGGATATTAAAAGTTTCCTACCTCCCGCTCATTACCTTGGCTATGTGTTTTCTGTACATGGATTTCATTTGTTTAAATGTTGTATTTCTACGTGGCGGGTGTGAGTAGCAGACAGGAATTCTTACTCATCGTGACACTTCGTCTAATCCTAACTTATATTGATCCACCTGTACCGTTGAATAACAGAGCATTACTTTCATTAAACATTATTTTCTTTTAGTTTGACACGTTTTGTGGCAGTATCTGTCAGTAGCAATGTACAGGAATTTAGTTATGTGCAACTAACCCACCAATGGAAGTTAAGGATTACTCAGGGGTCAAGGGTCACGGTGTGACACGAGACATCAGTATACACTGTCTTGATCAATACACAGGATACCAAAGAACCGCCGCTGGACTCCAACACGTGATCCCTTTGCCCCCTGTCGAAACCTCGATTGACTGAGCTACGACTTCCCTATACATCGAAATGGTATAAATGCGCGTGCGTTGTAACGTATAATATATAATATACATGCACGTGCGTTGTGGTCTACAATAACAATAAACATGTACATGTACATGCATTTTGGCTTATAATATACAGGCACCTGCGTGAGTATATTCCGACATTTAACAAACGCAATAATTTTTAAAATAAGAAGATTATGAACACTGTGATTGTCTTGTCGTTTCAGGTTGATTTTGGATGACAGATATGGAGTTTTCGGGAAGTTTTGAAAGATATCGAGATATAGCGACACCTCCACGTGATGCAAGATCGAAATATGGTGCCAATGGTTGTCTCGTTGTGGCATTTTCATTTATAATGGCTACATTGTCTGTTTATATCATGATTTATTCACCAATGAGAACGTCAGATTTCCTTGCGTACAGAATTTCGGTTTCTATCGAAAACGCAACGGCAGTGTTAGGAGTAATGTCAGCGTTATACATCATCAAAGCATTACGTCACGGTGAGAGACGAAATCCCGATGACGTCGATCTCTCTTTCCGAATAAAAATAATATTCGTTTGGTGTTTTGGTATAGGAGTTGCAGTCCAAGAAACTGTTTACTTTATCATAGACGTTCAGTGCGTTAAAGTTGACAATTTTTACTGGGAGCCGATTGTATCAAGGACCGTGAAGTTCTCATTTCTTCTACTTCAACTAGGGTGTATAACTATTTCTAAAAGTACACAGATTATTTCTACCTGGAAATGTGACGTGGCCATTTTCTGCATCATGTTGTCCAACGGTTGTTTCTGGCTGAAGAACACAGTGAAGGACGTTGCCAACATATATAGAACCAACGGAAGGGAACCCGGTCGAAACGAGACAAACCAGACAATACCATTCACGGGTCCCTTCTGTTTCTGGTTTTCACCGATTCAGGAATTCTTACCAGATATTGAACACTGCACAATTCCAATGCAGTTTGAATTCCAGTTGCTGGCGACAATTCTTTTCATGCGCATGAGAATGAGGTTTTTACAGCCGCTACGAAGTGGACACCTTTACCCTCATGAAAGAGAAATGTCCGCGCAAGGCCATGGGAAGTACACATTTTGTACCTTAATTGTTTGCATCGTAGTTTTCCTCCCACTGACAATCTTAAATTTATTTGCAAAATATATTCTGGACTACAACGGGCATGGACGTGAGCTAATAAAACTCGTCTACATACTGGACGCCATCTGTTCAATAGCTTCGCTAATTTTGTACGTCTACGGCTTTCATTTACTGCCAATGTTATATCAAACTAAATACAGTAAGATTTTAACACGACTCAGTAACTACGTTCTTATTTTCACGATGGCGTCATTGATATCGTTATATGCCATGTTATTCATAGCGAAATTACACACAGAAAATGATGACATCATCATGACGTGTGTAGAATGCTCCATTATGCTGCTTGATGTCTTTTATCAGACTATATTCATCATCAGTTTCAGCAACATCAGTCTCTCGGATTCTATAGCAAATGGCCACTACATATTTTATATTATTTTCATATTTAATGGTGTATTCAACTTACACATGTGGCTCGTGAATACATTCTTTGACCTTCGCAGACATGATTCAGACGACATCAATTCAGAACTTGTCAGCGCCAATACGTGGCGCCTTGTTAAAAGAGTTGTCTTCCCGTTTGCTATTTACTTTCGATTTCATTCTAGCATGGAGTTTTACACGTTTTACCGGAAGTTGGTAGAGTACACACGCTGACCGTATGCAACTATCTTACAATGTGTAAATTTTGCTATAAATATTTGTAGATTTGATAAACTTAATCATTGTCATTAAAATGACCATGTTATTCATTTGTGAGCCAACCGGTGTTATGTTGGACATTTGCTAATTGATTGAATGTCACACTTTTTCGTTATGACGTCATAAATAAACATGAATTGAACTGTGACGTCACAATACAACTACGTAATGGGCATTGCTAAGGTTAGATTTGACGATCATCAATAGACCAATTCACCCTTCCACGGTTCGTAAAAGAACGTGACATTCTTACGATTTTTAATTGTTCTATTTGTGACGTCATAAACAAATACTTCATTTGCCGGAGTTTTGTCGGACCTCAGACGACGTCATCACAATGCAAAAATGCGTTTTGTGGAAAGGTGAATTGAGTTCGCATATCCTTTATCTCTGCTTATAAATATGTTACTAGCAAGATACTTACAACCCCCCACCCCACCCCACACACATTTCCCCCTCAAAGCCCAGCTCGCCTATCTTTGTTGTTTTTAAATAGTTACAGTATAACCAGTGTTTACCTTGTGCATAGAATAAATAGTGCGATTTAAAATTGCAATTACCGTTTATTGTTTGCAGTAATGCTGAATCATGGAATCTTATTATTTGTGTTAAGTAATGATATAACCATTTTATTCACAAACAGCCACATTTACACAAATTTCTGTAAATCAATACAAAGTCAGGATGCTGAGCCTCGAATCTTATTATGATGGGTACGGGATCATAGCGATGTAAACATCAGCCCCAGTTTCTGTTAATCAGTATAAAGTCAGGGGGCTGAGCCTCGAATCTTATTATGATCGGTAGGGGATCATAGCGATGTAAACATCAGTCCCAGTTTCTGTACACCAGTATATAGTCAGGGGGCTGAGCCTCGAATCTTATTATGATGGGTAGAGGATCATAGCGATGTAAAAATCAGCCCCATTTTTTGTTAATCAGTATATAGTCAGGGGGCTGAGCCTGGAATCTTATTATGATCGGTAGGGGATCATAGCGATGTAAACATCAGCACCGGTTTCTGTTAATCAGTATATAGTCAGGGGTCTGAGCCTTGAATCTTATTATGATGGGTACGGGATCATAGCGATGTAAACATCAGCCCCAGTTTCTGTTAATCAGTATATAGTCAGGGGGCTGAGCCTCGAATCTTATTATGATCGATAGAGGATCATAGCGATGTAAACATCAGTCCCAGTTTCTGTACATCAGTATATAGTCAGGGGGCTGAGCCTCGAATCTTACGGGATCATAGCGATGTAAACATCAGTCCCAGTTTCTGTACATGAGTATATAGTCAGGGTGCTGAGCCTCGAATCTTATTATGATCGGTAGAGGATCATAGCGATGTAAACATCAGTCCCAGTTTCTGTTAATCAGTATATAGTCAGGGGGCTGAGCCTCGAATCTTATTATGATCGGTAGGGGATCATAGCGATGTAAACTTCAGTCCCAGTTTCTGTTAATCAGTATATAGTCAGGGGGCTGAGCCTCGAATCTTATTATGATCGGTAGGGGATCATAGCGATGTAAACATCAGTCCCAGTTTCTTTAATCAGTATATAGTCAGGGGGGCTGAGCCTCGAATCTTATTATGATCGGTAGGGGATCAGAGCGATGTAAACATCAGCCCCGGTTTCTGTACATGAGTATATAGTCAGGGTGCTGAGCCTCGAATCTTATTATGATCGGTACGGGATCATAGCGATGTAAACATCAGTCCCAGTTTCTGTTAATCAGTATATAGTCAGGGGGCTGAGCCTCGAATCTTATTATGATCGGTAGAGGATCATAGCGATGTAAACATCAGTCTCAGTTTCTGTTAATCAGTATATAGTCAGGGTGCTGAGCCTCGAATCTTATTATGATCGGTAGGGGATCATAGCGATGTAAACATCAGTCCCAGTTTCTGTTAATCAGTATATAGTCAGGGGGCTGAGCCTCGAATCTTATTATGATCGATAGAGGATCATAGCGATGTAAACATCAGTCCCAGTTTCTGTACATCAGTATATAGTCAGGGGGCTGAGCCTCGAATCTTACGGGATCATAGCGATGTAAACATCAGTCCCAGTTTCTGTACATGAGTATATAGTCAGGGTGCTGAGCCTCGAATCTTATTATGATCGGTAGAGGATCATAGCGATGTAAACATCAGTCCCAGTTTCTGTTAATCAGTATATAGTCAGGGGGCTGAGCCTCGAATCTTATTATGATCGGTAGGGGACCATAGCGATGTAAACTTCAGTCCCAGTTTCTGTTAATCAGTATATAGTCAGGGGGCTGAGCCTCGAATCTTATTATGATCGGTAGGGGATCATAGCGATGTAAACATCAGTCCCAGTTTCTTTAATCAGTATATAGTCAGGGGGGCTGAGCCTCGAATCTTATTATGATCGGTAGGGGATCAGAGCGATGTAAACATCAGCCCCGGTTTCTGTACATGAGTATATAGTCAGGGTGCTGAGCCTCGAATCTTATTATGATCGGTACGGGATCATAGCGATGTAAACATCAGTCCCAGTTTCTGTTAATCAGTATATAGTCAGGGGGCTGAGCCTCGAATCTTATTATGATCGGTAGAGGATCATAGCGATGTAAACATCAGTCTCAGTTTCTGTTAATCAGTATATAGTCAGGGTGCTGAGCCTCGAATCTTATTATGATCGGTAGGGGATCATAGCGATGTAAACATCAGCACCAGTTTCTGTTAATCAGTATATAGTCAGGGGGCTGAGCCTCGAATCTTATTATGATCGGTACGGGATCATAGCGATGTAAACTTCAGTCCCAGTTTCTGTTAATCAGTATATAGTCAAGGGGGGCTGAGCCTCGAATCTTATTATGATCGGTAGGGGATCATAGCGATGTAAACTTCAGTCCCAGTTTCTGTTAATCAGTATATAGTCAGGGGGCTGAGCCTCGAATCTTATTATGATCGGTAGGGGATCATAGCGATGTAAACATCAGTCCCAGTTTCTGTTAATCAGTATATAGTCAGGGGGCTGAGCCTCGAATCTTATTATGATCGGTAGGGGATCAGAGCGATGTAAACATCAGCCCCGGTTTCTGTACAGGTAAGCTAAAAACCATAAATAAATAAATAAAACAATAAATGTTTTTATGGAGTCATCTCGTTGATATATCATTTTCAAAAATCTCTTTCAGTACTTATTATTCTAACATGTGCACCTTTGCAAGGCAAGTGGCACATACAGCGGGTCATACATACAAAACAGCCTTTAAATTAAGTATTCAGTCTAAGAAAAAATCGTGATAGACTGACTTGGCACGTGATTTTGGTTTTCTTGATTTTACGAACAGCACATCAGCGGAAGTCCAGTAAGAATAGAACCCAGGAGCTCCTTAACCGTACGCTCTAATTTTGTAATAGCAGAAAAAAGAAACATAAACCAAAAAAACAAAAAAACAAAAAAAAAAACCGAAAAAACAAAAACAAAAACAAAAACAAAAACAAAACAAAACAAACAACCCCCCCCCCCCCCCAAATAAAATAAAATAAAATTAACAAATAAATAAAAGGAAAGAAGACAAATGGGTTTTTCGTGAATTGGATCATTTGATAAATTGTCCTTGTCTCCTACATGTCCTCGTGTGTATATATATACGATTATCGCCGGAAGAGGAATTCTGCGACCGGTTGTTTTATGCAAGCTGTGGACACCTACGGTTTCCGGGAATCTGGCCTCACTACAATTAAATTGGGATGCGCATTAGTGTGAATATGACATTGTACACGATTGTAACTTTTCTTCCATGGACTTCGAAATGCGGTTAACCCTTTGATATTTCTTCTTTCTTTACTTATTTGCAATAGCAGACCAGAATAATAATAATAATAATAATAAATGGGAATAAGACACCTGAATTAACAAAATTCGCCACGGACATTAAAAGCATGTGTATCAATTTTGACCATATGGCTCATTCTTCAGTATAGATCCACATCAAAACATGTTCATGACAAAATAAAATGTACATGTATACTGTGTTGGTGCTGCGGCATTGTGTCACTGAAATACAACTTGTAAATAATTGCTCAGCGATTTGTATGGACATGCTTATGCTATGGGGATCTCGTACGAAAATATGATGTGCCTCATTCTAGAATGATTGATAATATCCTGGAATGCGACTAAATGACCTGTTCAGTGAACACCAAATATGACTTTGTATACCAGTTTTGTACTTTCGTATGTACAATTAGGAAACCAAATCTCTTGATTTTGACATGTTTCTTGAGAACTGCTGTGACGGGTGACGCTTACTCTCCCCGGCCACCTGGTCTCAACTCAGAATTGTTCAGTATTTCGGAGTTCACAATAGTTCCTTTTTGAAACTTACACGATTTTGTATCTGTTCTTGGACTTTGAGATTGATTAACGGTTTGGTACTTCTTTGATATTGATTATGACACACTAGTGACCCCTGTAATAGCAAGATATATAATAAATAGGGCTCATTCCAGAAAATGGATCAGAGAGACAAATAGAGATGTTAACAGACAAGTGATCAGATGAAATCCTTTATGTCTCTGACTCAGAACAGTTTTCCAATTTTCGCTTACAGCCATGCTCAAGAATTTAAATTCTTATATATATATATGCTAAACTCAGTACCTTTATTTTCTTTCTTATTAAAGGGCCGCATGTAAATTTCAGCATAATGAAAGAGGAGATAAGCAGATGACCAGCAAGAAAATCAATTTGGAACAATATCGTAGATGACCCAGAAAAAGTGTTGAGGCACAACTTGGGATTCTCAGTTAACATTAGTAGATACGTTCACAAGTATTGCTGCTTTAATGCTTTATTGTGCACCACTTTTTCGTAAAGTTCATCGGAAAAATACTCGCCTATTTATAATCACATATGACGACCTCGTTATACCATGTAAATGTAGATGTACGCAAATATCAAACATATTTTCAAATACAAATTGCAATTGCTATCCTGGGAAACACACAACTAATACGCAATAATGGCACACTTCGTGTTAAATCAGCAAATACCTGTTGTGTAATTGTGTCATGAAACGTCATAGGATTTGGCGAAGAAAAAATTAGGAAGAGTGTCATATCCGGCTTCTAGATACATGTGTCACATGAAATCCACCTCTTATCATTTGCAGGTTAAGTTTTCGTCATCAAATTATGTAAATCACTCGAAAACTAAGAAGTATCTACCTCATGCATAGCTCTGTCCTTAGATTGGTTCTTGGCCCACTTTTTAGGCCACTGTGGACTTGACTGCTCTTCAAATATTACTTTTCCTGTAATTCAACAATGATTATCACTCAAAAGATGTAAACTGTCGAGATGCGCATCTGTGCACAAAATTATAGCGTATTCATTTACAAAAGGCTTTATATGCAGTTAGAATATGGCATTACATAATGAATTATTCAAAACATTCAGAAAACAAATCATGTTATTTCTACCAATCAAGATGACATAAAAGCCGGTTTCAATTTAGTTTTAATAGAGTGAGGGATGGAAGTATTGTCAATTAAATAATAATTAAAGAAAGCATTTGCAGAGCACAGAAGAGTAATCACATAAAAAGACATCTATTGTAACACAACTCTCGGTACCAACTTGTAACTGTCAGTTGAAGTGACATTGTGATTAATTAGTTTACGGGCAAACCTTCCTACTCACCAAAAAACAGTAGAATCGAGAACCCATTTAAAGAAAAATGTAAAATACGAAAGTAATTGGTGTCACATGACTATGTCACTAACAACAATGTACCATATTGGGCATCAAGTACCCCAGAAATTCAAAGGTAAGAATTACAAATAATCTTCTATATGGAAACTGCGCGCCTGAAATCGAGCTATGCTCCGCTGATCTGCGTGAGTTCCGACAAACAGTCTGAGAGAATTACGAAGTACTTCCCTATAATTAGCAATAAAATTATTTTTCCTTCCTGCGGAGAGTTAAGTTTTGTATGCCAACTTAATTGGAGAAAAAATTAAAATTATTAATATGCAGTAAATAGCGGGTAATATTTATATTTATATACACACGTATGTCCAACCATACTAAGGACAAACAAATATATGTACTGCTAAATAGATAATAATTATTACCATATGTTGCACTGGTAAGTTCTAATTTGCTTTATCAAGGTTGTTGAAAGAACATTTTATACCTACCCCATCAACTTTTCCGGGGAAAATGAAAAAAATAGGAAATATTAAAAATGGGAATAAAGAAAGCAAGCACGTCAATTTATTATTTTATATTATATATATATATATATATATATATATATATATATATATATATATATATATATATATATATATATATATATATATATGAATGAAAATTGTACTAATCTTTTGTCAAATTTAGATTAAGCGGTAAGTCATTTATTACGTAAGTCAGAGGGTCAATTTACAAAAACAGAAGGCAAATTGTTTTATTACGTTTATCCTACAATTTAACATCTGGTGTTTTGTATTTGAAGCAGTATATAAATAGTCATGTAGACATTTTCATCAAAAAGTGGGATACCCGTCAGAAACATGAGAGGAATCACATGCGTAGTAGTGCTCATCGCTTGCGTAGCAGCTTCCTTCACAAGTAAGTTGTTGTTGTTGTTTTATTGTTTTCTGTTGTCGTTGTTGTTGTTTTACTTCTTGGATTTCTTTATTTTTCGGAAAATTCAAATTAGATATGTCTTACTATTTCAGACATTTATTTCATAACATAATTTTCATTAAGAAAGCGAAATCTGAAACTTGTCATACTCGCATTTTACTTACTTTGGCTTTAAAAAGCTGTTTATATATTTAAAACACATACTTCAGTCGATAGCCCCTTCAGCGTACTGCCATTCCTTGCTTACCTGAGACAGTAAAATCGAATATTCTAAACATGGTAGCCGTTGTCACGTGATTTATTGCTCATTGTTTCAGATGTCTCTTTCGCAAAGATGAAAATATATTGCAACGAACCGAGTGTTTCTATGTACTCATATAATTGTAATTTTACTATTTTTACCTGCGTACGGCGCTGTTTCAATATATATCATTGATTGAAGATAAAAGATAAACTGGTGTGCTAGATACTGTTTTTTTTTTTATTTTTGGCTTTTGTGTTGACTTTATAAAGTCACGACATTGGTAATTATAAATAATAAATATAAGACGGTCACTATATATCTATGTTAAGTCTTTATTTGGCCAGCTTTTGCTAACATGAATGATAACGCTATAAAGATTAAACCTTTATTATACGATCGTTAAAAGTACTATAGACTTAATATTCTGCGTAAAGTCACCAAACTGCTATGATATATCTGTGTTATAGAGTAGACTTTCCCCCGGGGTAGTTATCCCCCCGTAAAAACTACCCTAGGGAGGAAAACTAATCAAGAGCCAAGTTCACCTCTTATTCATTTAAAGTAGATCTTTCCCCAAGGGGTAAAATCTACTCTAGAATAGAATTTTCCCCTTGAAACATGGGACATCATAGTATATACCATATTCCCCGTATAGACCAAAGAAATTCCTAGGGTCAAGGTCAAAGTCAAAGCTGAAGGTTGAGGTCCATATGTATTTGTCCTCTCACCAAGATCTATCTCCCTATTGTGTTTGAATTTGGTACACTTTATAGTATTGTACAAAGTAGTCTATCTAAGAATGAGGTTATTCGCTTAGATCCTAGATATCAAAGTCATTCCTATTTGGATTAAAATCAAAGTCTAGGTCAAAATTGTTGAATCAAAATTCTTGTCAAAACGAATCTTCGATATATCAGAGTCCGATCACTTATAGTTCAAAAGATTTTGTAAATTAGTCCAGGGTCCAAAATCAAAGTTAACAAATCAAAAGCCATGGTGCCGAACGAAAAGCCTTGTCACAATGAATCTAAGTGTGTCGACCGGCGAATTGCAAGCTGTGTTAAATGTTGAACAATTACAGTTGTCAATATTTTCAAATGTTCGGGAAGATGTGTGAATGGTCGTCTATCAGGTTTAGTCCTTTCGCCTTATTAGAGATTTTTTTTTCTTGACTTTTGTCCTACCAACCAACCAATCAATAGAGACAATAGCGGTCATCTCTATTCTTTTCAAAGACCCCGGACTCCCCCCCCCCCCCCATGAGTTTGGAAGGGTGTCGGGGCTTTATTGTTGTGTAAAAATTGGTGATAATAAGCTTTAAAAAATAGGAGTAAAACAAGCTGGATCAATAACTATCAAGGAACAGTGGAAGGGAATATACATATTTAAAAAAAAAACAGAAAGAAAAGAATGTTACAAGAGGGGGGGTTTGATTAAACTATAGGGGGAAAACTACTCTCTAATTTTACCCCCGGAAAAATGACTCTACAGTAGTTTCTCCCCCCCCCCCCCGGAGGAAACACTACTCTAGAGTAGTTTTTCCGGGGCGGGGAAAAACTACCCAGGAGGAAAGCCTACTCGATAACACCGGATCTATTTATATAGACCTATAAAGTACCAATCCAGTAACCATCGACTTGTAGAGGCAAAACAATTAAGATTTATTGCGTTACGTACTATACAGTAATTATCAATATTGCTTTTAATATCAATACAGTGTCTTAGTAACTTCACAACATCTCTCATCTCTTCGTTCAGCTCTTGCTTTGATACTTCTCATCTTGTTTGTTTTAAACGTAACTACATGTATGTTAACAGTCGTTAACGGCAATGACTTCACAATATGGCATTGCTCTAAGACCGTATCACATCATAGCAATTAAGAAACATTAAACAGTTATAAATATGGCTTGATTTAAAAGTTAACGAAGAAACAGTTTCAATATTAAAATTACTTAAATTGGCCATTTCTCATGCATAAAAAGTTTTAATTGAGGGGTTCAGATTTTGTATATTAATACGCCCTTCTCATTTGGCAGGTAGTCCAAATAGACAATGTATATAGTCATCAAGAGAAAACAGAAGACATCTGACAAAGCTGTATGACACAAATCACCAAGGACCTGTACACAATAATGATAATAGTAGGGTATACACGGAACGACATTACAAAAATATTCGATTGTACTTCAGTCTATGGTCGTTACGAGACTCTTATTAGTCCATATAATATCTCGCTATCCAGACTTTTAAATGATATTCTGGACTGAGACCGATTCCGATCATTTTACACTGATTTGACACCTTCTACACTAGAAGGTTACCTACTTTAAATATATATATGAAATTTACACGATTTGACTCTTTCTACTTTATATATATGACGGGTGTTACTATAGCAAGCAGGAGATGCTCACACTCCCCGGGCACCTGATCTCACATGATCTCTTCAAGTAGATATATTTTGTTATAACTGAGCCGGTAACTCCTCTTTTTTCTTTCCACTTTGTTTTGATTTTCACTGATTTTGTATGTCCTCTGGTTTCATGATTTTCGGACTTATGGTTTGGATTTATCCATCATGCTTTACGATACCGACTTAGGACGGTCAATTGAAGTAACAAACGTCAAACCGATTGAGTGGTTTTGGTTAAGAAGAAACATTGTAAATGATAATGAACAGTATAACAATATATTAATGTCTCACAAATATCGATGTCAAATTAATTGTAAGTTAATAAGATATCCACTACATACAATTTAAAAGGTTTTGTCACTTTCGTTACAATATGTACGATGTATCGGTCACAGGCAGTATATTTATGGTGGAATACAATATTTACGAAAAGAGCAAGCAAAAAAAAAAAAAAAATTCTCATTTCAAATGTTAATATTGGTTCATGCAACTTTTCAAATCATACAAGAGTTACATTATATTACCTGTTATATACATCATAATTTTTAGATGTATTTTTATTCAGTTTATTTTCTAAGTTATAATCGCAGTCAGTTGTACGCTTAAATTTGTTTCTGTTATCCAACGGCGTAGGCGCTCTTTTCTTTAAAACCAAATTGGTGGGCATAGTTACTTGTTAGGAGATGCTTACCTGTTCTAGGATTTCGATATAATCGAAGTCACTTCGAGTTATTATTCCATGTAATCTTTTTTTATTTCAGTTGATGAGAGATATTTTTTTCGTTTTCAATGTCAAAAGGCTCGGATCTGCTCACCAAAAAACCCTTTGGAAAATCTTAGTCCAAGACCGCGCTTAGACGGAGGGGTTTATTTTCCTTTTTCGTATGTCAGGAATTTTTGCAGGTAACTTAACCAAAATTGTCAGATCCAAACACGAAATGTCTGAAAACCCCCACCTTATCACAAAGAAATGTGGGATTGGAAATGTTGTTTTTATTTCTTATATTTATTATCATTATTATTTATTTATTACCATTCAATAACATACATCCAAATAACAGGTATTGAATTTCAAACTTGGGAAAAAGAAAATTGATTCTTTTCTGCGGTTTTTTTTTTTTTTTTATTTTTTTTTTTTTTGCAAAAGCAAATGTTAGAAATATACATGTAGATATACCTTTCTTTTTTGGATTAAGATGCATGAATACCTAACTACCTACCTACCTACCTACATACGTCCATACATACATACATCCATCTATCCATGCATACATACATACATACAATAACCCGCAGTTTCTGATTTGTGACGTCACGATACCCTGCAGTTTAAGATATGAATGTGATTAGCGACTTGGCTTAGAAAACCATAACACTGTGCTCCTAGTTGTAATTATTTTGTCATATACATTAGAATGGGCCTCGCAGTGAAACTCATTTTCTGACAGGGTATTCGCCGATACCTTTTTAGTTTTTGTAAAACACTCGCATGGTAACCCTTATTCTAATGCAATTTGTTTGTAACACGCGATCTCATTGGTTACCCGATCTAAAATCTGCAAGGGTATTCGCGATACCCTGCAGTTTTTGATTTCTGACATCACTATATCCTACAGTTTTTGATATTGCGTCTTTGTGATTAGGTATGGAGTAGGGATAAGTAGGTAGGTAGATTGATAAGTAAATTGGCTAACGCCTCGCAGTGAAACTCAATTTCGGACAGGGTATTCGCCGATTCCCTGTTAGGTTTTGTAAAACACTCGCATGGTAACCCCTAAATACATCCCTTCCTCCCTGCCAGTTTATTTACTAACCTTCCCACCCACACCCTTACCTACCTACCTCACTCCCTACCTACCAACCTACCAATGTACCTACCATCCTTACCTACCTATCTCACTCCCTTCCTACCAACCTACCAATGTACCTACCATCCTTACCTACCTATCTCACTCCCTACCTACCAACCTACCAATGTACCTACCACCCTACCTACCTATCTACCTACTTTCCTATCTACCTACCTACCGACCTACGTAGAATTTGATTTTAAGAAAAATTTCACTCGAATTATGTTATTATCACAAATGTGTTACAGTAAGAAAAGACGATTCAGAGTAAAGATTTCTCAGTTTACTTGAATATAAGGATATGTCTATAATATATAAATACGTATGTGTGTGCTCGTGTGTGTGTATGTATGTGTGTGTAAGTGTGTGTAAGTGTGTGGGTGTCGTTCTATAATAAATTATACGTGTTCTATTTATCTCTATGTTGCTAGACTGAGTCAAGAATATATCGACTGTGTGTCCGTTCCTGAAATTACTGGAAATAGATATTGCAGTAGATATGTTAGAAGAATGCGCACTGTCAGCACTTTACAAGGGATTGTATGTAGTAATGAGAGCATTGCAGGTAATTATACATATAGATATAGTCATGCCAGCTTAGCATGTAATTCTACATATAGATATGTGGTAATGAGAACTAAGCAGGTAATTATATATATGTATATGTAGTAATGACAGCTTAACCGGTAATTAAACTTATGGATATGTAGTAATGAGAGCTTAGCAGGTAATTATATTTATAGATATGTAGTAATGAGAGCATAGCAGGTAATTATATTTATAGATATGTAGTAATGAGAGCATAGCAGGTGTTTATATTTATAGATATGTAGTAATGAGAGCATAGCAGGTAATTATATTTATAGATATGTAGTAATGAGAGCATAGCAGGTGATTATATTTATAGATATGTAGTAATGAGAGCATAGCAGGTGATTAAATTTATAGATATGTAGTAATGAGAGCATAGCAGGTAATTATATTTATAGATATGTAGTAATGAGAGCTTAGCATGTAATTATATTTATAGATATGTAGTAATGAGAGCATAGCAGGTGATTATATTTATAGATATGTAGTAATGAGAGCATAGCAGGTAATTATATTTATAGATATGTAGTAATGGGAGCTTAGCAGGTGATTATATTTATAGATATGTAGTAATGATAGCATAGCAGGTAATTATATTTATAGATATGTAGTAATGAGAGCATAGCAGGTGATTATGTTTATAGATATGTAGTAATGAGAGCATAGCAGGTAATTATATTTATAGATATGTAGTAATGAGAGCATAGCAGGTAATTATAAGTATAGACCCACGCTAATTCCCCCATTCCAAGTCATAAAATGAAATAAACAAATAAATTTGGCTCATTTTAACATAGTCTGATACAACAACTATGAACAATTATTCCGTCTGGATGCCACTTTAAAAAACATAGAAAACGAAATTCCGCAAAGATGAGTATGCTAGTGGGGATCAATCTCAAACGCTGAGATGATCCAGACAAGTGACTTGGCATGGGTCATACCCCTCGGGATTTATCTTCAGTTTCTATGTACAATCTTAATTTTCGATCTTTTATTTTACTATTGAAATTTAAACTTTATTTATTTTACAACAATTAAGAGACAAGTCAACAACTAATATAAATCTTGCTCGTTGGCACGGATCTTGGCGTAAAGGTGTCGTTTGTGTGGGAGGAAACCGGAGTACCCGTAGAAAACCCACAAAGCCAGTATTTTACTATTAAGAAATATTTTTAAGGGGAGAGTTATGAAATAAAAATATATAAGAAAGTGCACGTATTGCGTACATGAGAAAAATCGACAACATGTTTGAATAATTATCAATATTGTGCTTTTGTTCTTCTTCAATCAGATCTGTACATGATCAGGAGCTGTGCAAATGACCTCGACATGCAGAGAGACCTTCAGCGAATTATCCTGAGAACTAAAGGAAGATTTGATGTTTTGAACTCCCTACCTGGAGATCAAACAAAAACAATGATATGCAGGTAAAAATGACAGGATTAGTTTCTTGGCTCTTTGTTGTTGTTGTTGTTCTTGTTAGAAAAGGTTCTTCATTTGGTGATTCTCTTATTCTTCTAATTTGCTTCATTTCAGTTCATTTTGTTATGTGACAAATCAGGAGGTATTATTGCTGATAATCATAGGATTTCCCGAGAATATATGTTGACTGCTTCATTAACAATCGTACACGTAAACGTAAACATAAATTGTGTAAAGATGATAAATCAGCATTTCATTCACTGATGCCGGGAAAAACAGAAGACATCTGACCAAGCTGCATGACACAAATCACCTGTAACATCCACATAAACCATGATAAAATTCAAATGATCACGTGACGATGCTGAATAAGGATGGTCAATTAAAGTAACAAATGTCTCTCAAATGATGTGGTTAAGCGGTGTATGAGTGCCCAACTTCCCACTCACCAAAAAACACAAAAACAAAACAAAACAAAACAAACAAACAGAAAACAAAACAAAACAAAACAAAAAACCAAAAAAAAAAAAAAAACCTAAAAACAAAAAAGAAAGAAAAATATACAAGCAAACAAACAAACAAAATAAAAAAGAAAAGACCCCAAAAAATCGACCATAACACTGGGTATCAGATGCCATCGGGAAATCCTATGAAATATCAGCAGTGATACCTTCAAACCGTTGTCCATTTTATTAGATGTCAGATTGCCATATCGCTATTGGCACTCAGATATTTATACTTACAATGGATAACGAGGATGATAATGATAGTGATGGTGACATTGATAGGCTAATTTTAATTTATGTATTATTCAACTTTTTCTAGGGGGATTTCATATATAATCAGGGACTTCTCGTCCAAGGTGGAGTACAACTGTCGTCCGCAAGTGCCAGATGCCCTCAGGAATATGACAAGGAAATTGTTACCCTTTTTCATAGAAGAACGCATCGTCCCAAACTGTACCAACCTATACTCATTTTAAAATCTTTATGATAAGATTCATTTCTCTATCTGAGGATATTAAAAAAATCGAGCATTGATCTGTATTGTAGTTTATCTTTAGTATAAATAAATTGCTGAAAAGATTTTGCTTGCGTGAAATAATTGATTTGAATTAAATTTTATTCTGATACTTGAATGTACATGTACACTGAAATCATTTTTAAGATACTGAAATATTTGATCGATAATATTAGTGGTGTTTAGAGGGAAACTTTTCAAGTAAATGCTTGGCATTTCAATAGGCACCAACTGTGCCGACTTCTACTTGACATACACCTTTACCAATACGAAGATGAAACCATCCACTCTGCACACTAAACGAGCGAAGTAATTCGCCATTTGCTTTATCTTCGCTCTCTCGAAGAAGTCTCGATGACGTTACACTAAAATCTAAATGAAATTTATCTCCGAAACATTCCGAGGATTATCTGGGGGATAAACTGTCATAAAACTGTTGATATTCATCGAGGAATCGTACAAAAATTCATCCCTTGTTTTATATGTTTGAGATTGTCGAAGTTTACAATAAAATGCTATTTCAAAATACCGATTTCTTCGAATAAATGGAAATAAAGAAGGGGGAAAAAAGTTATTGACTCAGCCGTATGAGAGATCACTACGGAAATCACCCAAGGATATCACAAAATATAGTGCAGTTACGATACCGACTTAGGATGGTCATTTAATTTAACAATAGTCAATCAATTGGTGTGTTTAACCGGCATACGGGCCCAACTTTCCACTCTCTGCAACAGCAGAATCATGAAAAGACACACATTTATAAATGTAAATATCATATCATATTGGTTACTTGAGTATTGTAATGTTTATATATGCCAAGAGGAATTAATGAGGGGCAGACAGGGATACTCTTCTCCCTACGCATCCCCTCATACCCCCACCCCTTCCCTCCTTCCTTCCTTTTCTCCCCTCCCTCTCCCATTGCGTTGATTGTGAAAAACATACTGTCCTCAGTGCCATCTGTACTTAAAATATTGCCCTCTGGTATAACTGCGTCACTGTCCACTGATCAAAACATAATTATCAGACGGCTCCAGTTAAGCGTAAAAATACTGGACTGAATTGACACTACTCTTCCTTACATTGGAGATGCGATGTGTCTACCTAGAATTTTGGTATTCCTATGCAACTTTTTTGTAATTTGTGTTGCGTGCCAGCAGAGAACGCTAACTCCCTCAGTTCGAGATTTTGATTTATACCGAAGGAACTTTGGTTATATTCTGCCCTAAACAGTGACCACGTAGTAACGTTAAGGCACTCCACGACGTCATTGAAATTATAGTCAATAAACACCTGTTAGAATTGCATAGTAAATATACGCATTAACAAAACACATACTAATATAAAGTGAACTCAAAAGATAACATGCAAACACTACTTTAATTGGATATGATTGATTGATTGATTGATCGTTGTTTAACGTCACACCACGAATATTTCACGTATATGGTGACGGCATTTGCCTGATGCGGGGCATACAAATTTTGACTTTGCAACGGACCCACCCGAAGCAGTGAGGGGTCTTTAACGTGCCATGCATACCACGACGCTGGGCCTCGGTTTTTACTGTCTCATCCGAAAGACATGACAAAAATAAAAAAATCTGGCTTTGACTGTAATGAAAATAAATATCTTGGCTGCTAGCATGTACATAAACCAGATCATGCAAATATAAAGCTGAATATTCTATAGAAATTATTGATTTTTTTTTCGGCTCGCTTCGGTCGCCAGATTGCTGCTTATATTACAATGTGTAGTAGTTTAACTGTATAACTCACACTCACATTTCAGCGGAATCTATAGCCTTGGACAAATCGAGCTATTCAATATGTTCGACAAAACTTAATAGAATTGTTGCCCTATATATATATGCACGTCCATTCTGAGGGGCCGACAAAGGACAAAGGCTTTACTATCTGCTTTCTGAGAGATTATCTCTTCAAGGTCTTGTTCGAAATAGTGTCATTATTGTCCCCTTGCAGCGAATTTACTATCCCTTTCCCCGACTTTCCCTTGTGCTGTCTGTCCCTTATTTATATGCTAGGCACACCAATCTCTTCATGTTAAAGTGAGTGGCCAAAGGGGTATTAATTGAATTGAATTCGCCTCATCTCTAACCAGAGCACATATATGCAAAGTCGATGTAGAAATTAAATCATGTACATTCCAAAATTTATAGTGGCCATATTTGTTGACAGTGTTTCATTTCTTTTAAGTTTAATTCAAATCAGTGAACAGGACATTCGTCAAATAATTTTAACACTTATTCAAATGTAAGATACAAACAAACATGATTTTAAAATGAGAACAAAAGTAAAGCCAACAAAAACGCGTATCTTTACTTAACACATATAATAACAGAGGTAAAAAGAATCCCAAGTAGCCCTATATTGTTCACCTGAGACATCAGAAATATTGCACATTGATACTGAACAATGCTTCAGGATGGCCATAAATCTTTAATTTCTTTAAAATCTTTAAAAGCTGTAAAACTGCACAGGAACAACTTTGCTTAATATCTAACAAGTCTTCTCAAATTCAATTAAAAAGTAGTGAAGACAATGCTTAACAAATGTGAAAAAAGTAGTGAAGACAATGCTTAACAAATGTGAAAAAAGTAGTGAAGACAATGCTTAACAAATGTGAAAAAAGTAGTGAAGACAATGCTTAACAAATGTGAAAAAAGTAGTGAAGACAATGCTTAACAAATATGAAAAAAGTAGTGAAGACAATGCTTAACAAATGTGAAAAAAGTAGTGAAGACAATGCTTAACAAATGTGAAAAAAGTAGTGAAGACAATGCTTAACAAATGTGAAAAAAGTAGTGAAGACAATGCTTAACAAATGTGAAAAAAGTAGTGAAGACAATGCTTAACAAATGTGAAAAAAGTAGTGAAGACAATGCTTAACAAATGTGAAAATCAATATATCAAAAATATATCACATTTTGATTCATATGTACGGGGATAATTTCAGCAAACAGTTATTGGAGACAGCATTTTCACTCTTTATACATAAGGGGGATTCTAAAATTGACACTGAACCATGAAGGAAAAAACGAAGAAGTACCGAAGGGTAAACCATATCTCATAGTCCATGGAATAAAGGGGACAACATTCTGTTTAGTGAAAGATATACTACAAACAAGAAGTGTTTATCACCTGCTGATTTACATAAATGTGCAATGCAATCTAATAGATGATATGTTTGACTCAGGAATTACCAAAATATGAATAAAGCATTATTAAGACTCCATAATTTTTATTTCTTGATCAAATGAAAACAAATATGGGTAGGTAGTGTTTTAATGCCACAAATTTATTTTTGTTTTGTATGTTCCTCAAATAAAAAAAAAGAATTTTCAGAAATGCACGTATTTTCACTAGAATTTTATTTGGGATGTATAACCCTTAAATAAATTAAAATACTTTTTATTTCTTTCATAAATTTGAAATAAAAAGAATTTGAAATGTTTAAATCATATGTCGTATCAAGTTAAATGATTTATTATTATTAAATACTAATAGATAGAGACGGTCCAGCACGAAGTCCGACTGCGCTTTCAAACGAATCTTTGGCACATAGTAAAGTTAATTAGGGTGTCATCATCATCATCATCATCATCATCATCATCATCATCATCATCATCATTATTATTATTATTATTATTATTATTATTATTATTATTATTATTATTATTATTATTATTATTATTATTATTATTGTCATCATCATCATCATCATTATAATTATTATTATTTAATTTCAATTTATAAGAATTGAAAGCATTCTGATATCTTAAATCTCAACAATATCATAGGTGTCAGTTAGTATCCATTCTGGCATTGAAGTCATATCATGATAATAAACATAATTTCTTTTTTATAATTATTATTATTTTTTTTTCTTTTGTTACTTTTGATTCCTTTACCCGACGTTTTCCTCCGTCATGTGAAACCGCATTTCCTTTCTTCTTCTTCTTTTTCTTGTTAATATTTAATTTTTATTCTAATTCTTTTTATTTATTTATTTATTTTTTTAATTTCTACTTTTTTTTTTTTTTTTGGTCTGAATTAATTCGAATAAATACCCATAAAAGCCGTCTTCAGAAAAATCAGAAGTCATATACAATTTAGTTGGAAATCGACTGTTTATCATGAATCTGTACACAATGCGGAAAACATTTGCACACCACTCCTCGTAAAGAACATCGGAAAAATATCCGTAGATTTATAATCAGTATACCGTGTAGATGTAGACCCCTGTAAATATCTTATTTCCAAATACTAAATGCAATGGCTGTCCTGGGAAATGCACAAGTAATGCGCAATAATAGCACACGTCATGTAAAGCAGCAAATGCCTGGTGTGTAACTATGTCATTTAACGTCATAAACTTTTTGGAGGCATAATTATTTTCATCCCTTATTATTTACGTTTTCCCGTCAGTTCACTTAATGTCAGAATAGAAATTTTTGATTGATAGGTATTTTAGTTTTAACCAATCACAAGTTGCAATTTACATGTTGTCTAGCATGCACTTTGATTAACAGCATTAGATAAAAATGTTCGAAACAGCAATACAATGCATAAAATATACAGGATGCAGGACAAAAGAAATCACATCTATATTATAGAGAAAAGGATGAACAGGTTTCTCATAAAACTTTCCACATGAAACATTATATGGAATAATATGCTAATATAAAAAAACATCTTATGCGACGTCAACTTACGCAAACCTTGCTCTGCTGTTTAATGAACACTTTAAACTAAACCCCATCTATTTTTCCAAAGGGAAAATAGAAAAGAATGAGATAAAAAGGGGAATGAAGGAAACAAGCAAGTCAATTTATTATGTTGTATAAAAATTGTCGTTATCTTTTGTCAAATTTAGACTAAGCGATTTGTCATTTATTACGCAAGTCAAAGGGTCAGTTTATAAAAACAGACGACAAATTGTTTTATTACGTTTAAATCTGCTAATTTAACATCTGGTGTTTTGTATGTGAAGCAGTATATAAATAGCCATGTAGACATTGTCATCAAAAAGTGGGATACCCGTCAGAAACATGAGAGGAACCGCATGCGTAGTAGTGCTCATCGCTTGCGTAGCAGCTTCCTTCACAGGTAAGTTGTTGCTGTTATTATTATTATTATTATTATTATTATTATTATTATTATTGTCGTGGTTGTTGTTGTTTTACTTCTCGGCTTTGTTTCTTTTTGTGAAAAGTTAAATAAGTCATGCCTTACCTCTTCAGATATTTATCTCACATTTTACATTACACATGTACATATTCAAATCGAAATCTGAAACTTGTCATACATGTGCATTTTATTATGCTTCGGCTTTTAAAAAATACTTATATATGCAAAAGCACTGACATAGTTCAGTAGATAGCCCATCAGCTTACTGTTCCTTACCTGCCTACCTGAGACGGTCAAATCGACTCTTTTTACATGATATGCGTTGTCGCGAGATCCATTGTTTCTGTGTTTTTGATAGATCGAACTATCTGTGCAAGGCATCGGTCAGAAGCCATGTCGTTATGGTGTGATACAATATTTACGGAGAGACCAAGCGAAAAAATATTTTCTCATTTCGAAATGTTACTAAATGGATGTAAAGAAGATTTTTAAGTTTTAAGTTTTTAAGTTTTTACCTGTGTACGAATTAAGGTGTTTTACTCAAATAGAGTGTACAGATAAAGCTTTCTTTCCACTGTACTATGTACAAATCAAAGATATTGATCCGATGTCCACAACTCGAGGTCGAAGAAACACGACAATGCATATGAAATAATATATAAGCAATCACGAACCTCTGTCAAAACAGAGGTGGGATCAGGTGCCTAGGAGGAGTACGCCTCCCCGCCCGACCGGTCACACCCGTCGTGATGCCATAAGTATAAGCGAAATAGTATTATTCGCTGTCACAGAAATAGGAAACGGCACAGCCTTAGTCAAAATAGGTATATGCCATTAGCAGTCAGAATACTGCTGTATAGCATAGGTAATACAGATGGTTTAGTTACTGTGAAATAAGGAAGTCAACATGTCAGACAACGATACATCATATGAGAAAATAAGGTCTTTATAACGATCGTAAAATTTGCGGAATGTTGACATAAATCGTGATATCTCATATCCTTGTATGAGTAACTTTTCTCCTAGTAGTTGACTTCGATAAATGAAAGAGCAATACTCAGATGACGCTCGCGCATATCGAATCATTTGGGATACATAAACACCGTACGCAGGTGATAAAGGAATGTTGCTACTAGTATATGGGAAGTTACCAATAGGGAAACTAAAGTCATCAAGTTTGTCATAAACTGAAGTAGTAAGTTTACCATCTCGGTCGATAGCAATGAGCAGATCTAAATATGAAGCACACGAATTGGATATTGTAGTGTCCTTAATTTCAAGTTCCTTGGGATATATTGTATGTACGTATGTATCAAAATTTTTGTTATTTATAGATAGTACACTATCAATATATCTGAATGTAAAATTAAAGGACAATGCCAATTCCTTCTTATTTTGACTTACAAGATTTTGTATGAAGTCAATTTCGTACGACAAAAGGAAGAAATCGGATAATGAAGGAGCACAGTTAGTCCCCATGGGGATTCCGATAGTTTGCTGGAAGACCTGGTCACCGAACACAACATATATATTGTCAATCAGAAAGTCCAGCATGTTTTTAATGTCATCTTCAGAGTACTTATATTTAGATTCAGAGTGGTTTTTCACACAATATGTATCTGGATATCCTAAAACAATAAGTTTATATTTGCGTGAACCATTTTTGGTGAAGAAACAGTTATCAATAATTCTAAAGAGCCTGTTTTTCAACTTATCATGAGGTATGGTGGTATAAAGTGTAGAAAAATCATAAGTCTGAATGCATTTAATAGTTGTCAGATAGTTGGAGTTTTTATGGATCCAAAACTGATTAACACCACTTCGGAAGTAAACCACATTGGAGTACGTCTGAAGCTTCTTCTTAATTGCAGATGATATTTTGGTAAGGAGGGCTAATAGAGATTTGGTGGAGCATTTACTGGACCCTGCAATGAATCTATGTTTATATGGATCTTTGTGTAATTTAGGAGTCCAATATAAATAGGGTAACTCGAACTCACTATCCTTAGTACATAAGTTAAAGGTACTCAACACTGACTTATGGTTATCAATAATTTCATCTAGTGAGAGTGTAGAGCGAGTGTAAGTGGGATGAACAATAGATTTGTTAATGCCAAGTTCCTCTAAAAGACAATTTATATACAACGCCTTGCAAATAAAAACTATATTGTTTGAGGCTTTATCAGCTGGTACTAACACATATTTGTCATGTATTCTTTCGAGTTCTTCCTTGACTCTTGGGTCGTCGAAGACAGGCGGATAACTGGTCTTCATGTTCTTTTTAAATTACTAATAAGTGTGAGTATCAAACCTTTCACACTTTTAACCCATTCTGACAACGTATCTAGCTCAACTTCTTCACGTTTGGCCCATCTACGAGCATAGTCCTCTACCGAATCCATAACAATACGGAAGTTATTTCGCTAATTAAATGTTTTAAGCTCTCTAAATTTTGGACCTCGGATAATTAACTGACGAAGAGTCATATTGTCCACGATGTTGACATCGCCAGTGATGACAATATGAATAAGAGAGGTCGGACTCAGTATCTTGACACCTCTAAAAGTAAAACCTATTACGGTTTCCATTCAACTTTATCCACTGTATGTGTGTCATCGGGTTTTGAGTTCAAACAAAAAATCGGGGAAAATATCGCACACATTTCATCCTAATATCCTACTTCAAATGAAGCTAATAGCCAATCCGATTAAAATCATACCTTTATCCCGCTTCTCTATTTTTCCCACTGATAAAGATCTGGAGAAACTCCGTAAGGGTTCACGTTCTGGTGACGTTTCAGTCACCGAAACTGTTATTTCCCATAGCCAATCGATGACTCGGCTAGGCACGTGATAGTGACGCAATATGTAACAAACACTGTTCAAAAACTACCTTGTGGGTCACGCACGCTGAGGATGTTAATTTCATTCCTAGAAATTTGTAGCCGACCCACTGATTGGCTGAAAATCAGATTTTTATTCGCAATAAGACGAATAGAGAAGCGGAATAAAGATATGGTTTTAACCAGTTTGGCTAATAGTCAAACAGTTTGCCGATTCTAGTGTTGGTGTCCTTTTTGTTAATATCTTTAAACAATATTTTATTTAAAATTACGTGATCTCGGATTTCGATATAAATCAAATACCGTCGATTTATTATATTATTTATTTTACTTCAGCTGATGAGGGTTATAATTTTCGTTTCCAATGTGAAAAGGCTCGGACGTGCTCGCCCAAAAACCCTTTGGAAAACCTCAGTCCAAGACCACGTTTAGACGGAGGAGTTCATTTTCCTTTTTCATATGTCAGGAATTATTGCAGGTATATCTAGTCCAAAAACATTGATCCATACACAAAACATCTGGGAAACAAATGAAGAAAAAGATAAATTTGGGATTGAAGGAGCAATGTTTATTTCTCATATTTATTTTTTATAATAAGTAATTTGATAAATAATAAATGTTCATTTATCTATTGTTTGCTAGATTGAGTCAAGAATATATTGATTGTCTTTCCATTCCTGAGATTACTGGAAATACATATTGCAGAATATATGTAAGGAGGAGTCGTGCTCTCAGCATTTTAAAAGAGATTGTTTGTAGTAATGAGAGCTTAGCAGGTAATTATACATATTGATATGTAGTAATGAAAGCTGAGCTGGTAATAATACATATAGACATATATAGTATTCTGATGCACTTTGTTTGCAACACGCCTTCTGATTTGTTATAGATAAATAATTAGCATTGAATCAACGTGCCACATCCAAGTGTGTATTGGTAATTGAATCGGTATTGAAAATGTATCTCTTGATTTTTTTAAATGGAATAGATAAATTTAGAATGAAAATTAAATGCTTGTTGTGTTAATTTTCAACATTTATTGACCATATTATGTTACCTCCTGCTTCCATGTCGTGATATATTTGAAATAAAATACGTAAGAAAGTACACCTACTGCGTACATATGGGAAAAAGTAACAAAATAGTTGTATTATTATCAACATTATCCTCTTGTTTTTATTGAATCAGATCTGAACACGATCAGGAGCTGTGTAAATGACCTCGACATGCAGCGAGACCTTCTACGACTTCTCTTTAGAACTCAAGGAAGTTTTAATGTTTTGCATTCCCTACATAGAATTGATAAATCAGTATTTAATTCAATGATGTGCAGGTAAAAATTACAAATCTATTATCTGGGGGGGGGGGGGGGGGGGTTAGATAGAATAGTGGCAATTAATGAACGAGGTGATAAATTTTACTTCTAAAATCGGTTTCCAGAGTTCCGACCTTTAGTATCAATGAAGATGCATAAGATGTAGTAATATATGGTGCACTAAATTCAATTATTCATTATGGAAAGTGACGTGTCTCTTTTGATCTTCTGACAACTCATAATTGAGAACACTTCCCTTCGGAGGACATCTTATGTTTTAACGTCATTAAAAAAAGGAAGAAAAGATTAAATGAGCATAAGACGCATAACCTTAGACACCTATGCTGGGATGGTCTAGACGCTCGAGTAACGTTGTAGGAGAGATATCATCAAAGTAGCCCGTTTTTGCAATGGACCTTTTTCCAATAGACGATCTTCATATTTTACATGATATAAGCGGCCCAAAACCCGACATGCAACTCTTTGCCGCGATTTTTATTTTGACATCATTGTTTAAATTGTGACGTCACTATCTAGTTCTTTACGTAAAAATGAAACCCCAGGCAAAAAGTAGCATGTGGGGTCTTGGGCCGCTTATGTCATGTGAAATATGAAGATCGTCTATTGAAGGATCCAAATTTAACCACTTCCGCGTAGTTTTATTGTTAAATTCATGTTTGACAGACCATTTATTTATGACACCACAATGAAAAAGTGTGCCAAAACGTGCCTTATTTCATATTTCATATTTCTTTAAATGCCACACATACGATGATTTGCCGTAAAAAAATGTGTCAGATTACTTTGACGTCACAATGCTAGCATTAACATCATAATGAAAATCAAAATGTAGCATGTCTGGTATAAGACCCCTTACGCCATGTCCAAACGTGTATTTATCGCCAATAGACTTTTTCATATTAATTTCATCTCTCTTTAGATATCTGACATGAAGTTTTGCCACTCAAATTTGCGTCTTTTTATTTACGTAACAATTCAAGCATTGACGTCGCAATAAAAATTCCGGCAAACAGTAGTTTGTCGAATATAAGGCTCTTTGCATCATATAAAATGTGAAATTTGTTTATGTCTATGTAAAAGATGGTGGCATAAACACCTCGTTTTGTTAAGAAATGCTCACTTCTTTTCCATTTCTCTAATTATGTTCATATTGTTGATTAACTTCAACTTTCAAATGTATTGATAGCGAGGTTCATTCTAATTTATTATTCAACTTTCTAGGGAGATTGCAGGTGTAATCAGAAACGCCATGTCCAATGTAGAGTACAACTGTCGTCCGCAAGTGCCAGATGCCGTCAGGAATATGACCAGGAAATTGTTACCCTTTTTCATGGAAGAACGCATCATCCCAAACTGTACCGACTTAATCGACATCTAACTCATATTGAAATCTTTATAATAGAATCCACTTCTCTTTCTGAGCAAATTAAAAACAAACTTAGCATTGATCTGTGTTGTAGTATATCTTTAATATAAATGAAATGTGGAGAAGGTTATCAGTGGCGGATCCAGGATTTCCGAAAAGGGGGAGGGCAAATGGGTATTACCCAAACTTCTCAGCCATTTTTGGTGCAAATTCTGGATTTTTACTGGTAAATGTGTGACCAAAAGGGGGGACTCTAAATCCGCCACTGGTTATAATGTTCACGGACACAGGGTTCATCAAGATATTGAATGTTCTGGTCGATAACAACGGCGATGTTTAGTTTAGATAAAAGGTTTTCCAGCAAATGCTTAGCATTTCCATGGATCGACACCAACTGTGCCCAACTTGTACTTGACATATCTCTTTACCAATACGAAGATGAATTTATCCACTCTGGGGAATGAACTATCATAAAACTCTTGAAATTCATTTAGGAATCTTACAAAATAATGCCTTTTTTCCTTTTTCTTTTCCTTTTTTTCCCCTTTTGTTTTGTAGTTTTATCTTATTTTTTTTATTATTATTAGCCGGGTCCTCCTAAATGAAGAACTCTAAAGAACACTAAAGAACTCTAAAGAACTCTAAGGTTAATTTCGATATGGATGGGTAAAATGGAAAAATAAAATGATATTTAGGTGTATTATGGTCATACAAACATAAATATATAAGGTTTGTTGGGGTTTAGATGAAAGGAAAGTGTTTTTACAAAAATAGTTTGTAAGGGTTTAGTGTTAGAAAGTAGTTTTTATATTTGAAAAATTAATTATTTATGTGCTTGCTATGCAACATGTACCATATTGGAAATACTTGTAATTGTTCTTACTTAAACATAATAATTGGCATATTTATTCATAAAGCTATCAATGGGGGGGGGGGGGGGGGGGGCCGGGTAAGAGGGAGGTGGGAGGTAAGGGGGAGAGGATGGTAAGGGGTTGGGGGGAGGGAGGTGATGGGCGGAAGAGGGGAGGCAAGGGGGCGGGAGGGGAGAGAGGAGGAAAAATATAATGTAGGAGAGAGTCTTTTCTTTCTTGAAAAAATCCTGAAAAAAAATTAGATCATATGAGATCTACTCATTATCTATGTCATTTTAAGGTGGCTTCAGTACAGAATAATATTGTGCTGATATTACTATCGTCTATGTGTATGAAAGAGTAACGACTTGATAAAGTGAACATGAATGAATGAATGAATGAATAGATCGGATCTAAATCATCTGATTAGGTGAGGTGTCAATGGGAAAAAGGTTTCATTTCTTTAACATGAAACCAACTGGTTTCTCCCTAAAACGCTACGAGTACGAAACGTCTAGACATCGATTTCTTCCTATTTCAGAGTTTCCGGTTCCGTTCTAGAACAGCAACAACGATGTCAAATGATAGCGAAGAAGAGGACTACATGTCAGACGCCGTATTGCGTCAATGGTAGATCTATCTCGTTTGTCTTTAGTGCTTAATCTTTCCAAGCTACACCCTTCGTCAGATGTAGATAATTGTTATCAAATTGAAGAGGTTGAATTCTATAGATGCTCGTTTTCATATCTGTCATGCATCCAACCCTCTAACCGATTGAGCTACCCGAGCTCCAATATAAATAAATTTATATATATATATATATATATATATATATATATATATATATATATATATATATATATATATATATATAATATATAATATATATATATATATATATATATATATATATATATATATATAATGAATACACGTATATATGTGCTGATATGTATCAAATAACATCTAAATATATAAACAGCGGCTCTTTATATTATAAGAATTAAGATTGATTATTGTTTTATGTCACACCACGATTATTTCACGTATATGGTGACGGTATCTGCCTGATGCATTGCATACAAATTTAGACTTTTGCACCTGAAGCAGTGAGGGATCTTTTACGTGCCATGCCTACCGTGACACCGGACCTTGTTGTTTTCATCCAAAACTGGCAAAAGACAGAACACTGGTGTGCCCAGGGCAGGAGTCCAGCACGGGACCTCTTGATCAGGAGCCGAGCACTTTATCCACAAGGCAACACTGGCTTACTCTTAATTAGACGAGACGGAGACGTACAGTGGCGTATCTGCTGTGTATACCGGTATTCTTGAAGTCAGACTGGTCACATGACCCAATATCAAATGATAAAAATATCCCCTTGCAAAATGGTTTTCTTATTCGTCCAATTATAATCGATCATCGATCGGTTATGATTTTCGATTATTGTCCGATCATAGATTATGAAAATTGTCCGATTCTGCATCACTAGATGCCACCACTTGTGTGAAGCACCCACCTGCTGTAAGTGACCAGTCTGATATTCCCCCAATGATTTTTGCAATATAAATCATGTGTAGTAAATGGACATCTGTCTAACGCGACCAGTGACCATCTTACTTGACCAATTAATCTGTATTAAGTGACCAATTTCTTCCCACTGGTCATGTAAGACAACTGAAGTTTGAATCACGAAACCTGCCCCGACATGTAATTGTTTTCAAAACACAGGCACAACCTTAGATTTGATTATGTTTTCTTGACTAGAGTTATTGACATAAGTTTAAGCAAATTTTCAAGTTGACAATTTATAAAAAAAAAGACGTTGGAGCTCCTCCAATGTGAATGTTCTTAAACTTATTGAACAAGGAAAAAATGCATCGACGATAGAAAAATGTTATGCTAAATCAGGATTTAAAATGACACATGCAGGTGAAACTGATAACGTAAACGACAGTGTGAACGACGACCTAGATAGTGATGATGAGATTCCATTACAAGTTATCAAGGAGTTGTTTGGGTTTGAGTTCAGAGATCTTGCTTCTATTAATGAAAATGTTTGTGCACATAATGGGACCAGAGTGCAAGATCATTACTAGACATGACGAAAATGATGTTAGTGCTATTGATGATGATGTCGTAAGCGACCGTTTTACATTTTTCCCATGACTGGTCGCTCAATAAAGTATTGACTGTACTTATTTTCTTATAAAATTTTTAAAATTTCACAGGGCACAAATTATGCCTGACTGCCAGCAATAAATAAACGTGTTGAACTTGATGACTAGTGTCTTTCATCAGGCATGGATCCAGGATGGAAGGTCCAGTAAATCTTAAATCTTACCGTCATCTCCCTGATGAATAAACATCTACCAAACTGGTTGTATGGTAGATTCACTAACGTTTAGTAGTGGGACAATTTCTGAAGGTTTTGTAATTTTTACTTTTTAGAGTTCAGATTTTTAACTCTACAAAGATACATGTATTCTCTTGCTGTTTGTGCTTTTTGACAACTGACAAAACACTGTTACTTGCACATTATTACATTACAATACAGCTGGTCATAAGAAATTTGTCAGAGAGGGTACCCTTTAGAGCCTATGCTGCCCCCGCCCTGGATCCATCCCTTGACAGATTTGGCCGAAAACAGCAATATTTGTTACAGTACAGTCTGGGTGGAACTTAATTTGCCCACTGGTCTCATTGGGAATTTTTAAAGTGGACATTAAAAATGTCCACTGGACACAGTGGACATTCTTGTAAGAGCCAGTTGGAATTAACATACAGGTAAGTGGACAGCTTGATAGCTCAGGTAAATGTCCACTCCTAAAGCCCACTGAAATTTCAGGTAGACTGTCCACTGTGGACAGTGGGCATTCAAAGTTCCACCCGGACTGTAGTGTATTTATTTTGTAGGGGATCTGTATGTGCCTTTATTCAGAATATATATACCTACATACATATACACTTTTGTATTGGTCTTTTAGTAATAAATTCAAAAAAGCTAAGATAAAAAACATTTTGTGCATATTTCAGTGAAGATAAAAGACCAGGGCTTGTATCAGCTGAGAAGGCTAGGCTTTACCAGAAAGAGGCTAAGCAGCAGAAAAAGAATACAGCAAATGCCGTCAAACCAAAGAAGAAGTTAGAGGCAGAAAAAAGAGAGGAAGGTCTAGCATCTGCTATCAGTAGTGATAATAAGGGCTTCTCTCTCTTGGCTAAAATGGGATACAGACCTGGCATGTCTATAGGCAAGAAAGGTGAATATAAGTATATGTAGCCGCAGGAAGCTGTAGCTATTGAATCAAGAGGAATTCTGGGAAATTTTCTCATAGTCTGAGATGATACAGGGTTTATGTGGGAAGATACAGTACATTACAATGCAGTACAGGTATTTTGTAATTTTTCCACCTGCCACAGAGGGCCACATCCAGGCGTTATTTCAAGAATTAGAAAAATATGCAGTATAGTTAACAAAGGTGTGAATAAGCACAGGTAAATTTCTACGGGTTCCCATTGTGATTTCAAGTGTTTTTCCCACTGTATTTTGTGCAATTTCTTCAAAACACCAGGACTGTACAGTAATAATAGGTAAACTAAAGCTTACCTGTTGCCGAGGCAACAGGGCGGGTCTTCCTATCTCGAAAGAAAAAAGAAAAATAAGTAGATAGAAAGAAAGAAGGAAAGAAAAAAGATCAGGAGAATGAGTTACATGTACTTTACACACAAAAATGCCCCCCCCCCAAAAAAAAAACCCTCAAGCAATCAAATTAATTAATAATTAAAATTGAAAAAAAAACCTATTATCTATAGCTGGATAGAGTGTATGTATTGCGCGTTTCAACGCTCAAGATAGCTATATATATAGCAGATATGACTATTATATTAAGGAGACAAAGAAACTCAAATTAAAGTAAATCATACATATTACGGCTCTCCATTATAACAATCGATTAAACATTCCACGGACAAAGCGTCGTAACTCTTGATTGAATTAAACGCGATTCAATTAATCGCGAGTTACTGCGCTTTCCCCGTGACTATCATACACGTTTGAAGTCGGTATTAAGCAAGGCAAATTCACCGCGCCTCTCTACTGTGTAATCCCGACGCTCGGACAAGATTTGTTTATTGCCTTGTTCATCAGTAGCGGGTAGAGGGCAAAAAAATGTGATTTTTGTTTAAGAATTCGAATTCAAAATACTTTCTCAAACTCTCCTTTTTATACTTTGTTCATATGACAAATAAGAAAAAACATGAAAGTTACGCAAATAAGATATTTTTTTTTAAATCTTCTAAATCACTCACTTTCAAATACTGAGAGACATGTTTCATACTAAAATCGGTACGGAAAATCATTTGGTGATGTTTTGGAAACGATAAGACTAAAAATAAAATGTTTTTGCAAATTACGTAATTATTTAAAAACTTTAAATTGAAATAGCGGCCAAACTAAAAAAGATAGATATTATCGGCCGATGAATTTTTTAAAGATATGAACCTAGAGAATATGACAAATAAAATTTGAATACTCTAGCATTTAAAATAACGCTGTATGGTGGAGAATTTAAAATTTAACTCATTGTTATGTAATGTTTTTGAAAACTTTTATTTTTGAAATTTTTTTTTCTTAAACGGGTAACATTGTCTTCGAGAGTCTATACCGAAAATATAAAGTATGTAGATAAATCCGTTTTTCTGAAAATGGAATTGAAGAATCGGGGTGAAATTTCGGCTATTTAAGACCCTCTCTCGATAGGGTCTGCGCACGCTAGAGGGAAGGGGGCAAATATTACGATGTTTTTGAAAATATCATTTAAAAGAGAAAACCCTTCTCACGTGCTGTATGGTTTTTTCTTGATCATATGACGAAAAATAAGCAAGTTATGAAGCAATTACGTAACTAACCAAATCTGTGAAAATCTTAAATTTCTCAATTAAAAATGGATAAAAAATATTTTAAAAACCTCCTTCACCATGAAATTGACATTCTAAATCGTTTTGTAATATTTTTTTAACGGTAGGTCCTAAAATAAAAAAGTTTTAAAGTTACGTAATGAGTTTAAAAACTTTAAACACAAATAGCGCCTTTACCGTAAAAGTTACATAATCGGCGTTAAGTTGGTTGTCAAGATCTACACCTGTACAACATTATAAAGAAAATTTGGGGAGTCTAGCTTAAATAATAAACATTTTATTAAAGAAAATTGAAAACCTACTTAAAAATGAATTTAAATTTTTAAAATAACTGTTTTTACCCTTATATTGACCCTCTAAATCGTTTGGCAATATTTTTGCAGCCCTAAAGCTTAAAATAAAAGTTTTTTGAAATTACGTAATAAGTTGAAAATTTTAAACCTTTACAGCGTCTTAGCTATAATAGTTACCTAATCGGCGTTAATTCGGATGTCAAGAACTACACCCGTACAACATCAAACAGAAAATTTGAGGAATCTAGCTTGCATAATAAAAGTTATATTTGAGAGATTTTAAAAATTAGAAACTGTTACGTAACATTTCTTAGATCTTGAATTTTAGCAAAATTTTCTTTTAAATCTATCAAGTTTTGCTTTATTAGTAAGTAAAGGAGAACAAAAATGTTGACAGTGAAGCCGTTTCTGAGAAAATTGCACTCAAAAAAAGTGATTGGAATAAAAATAATAATAATAATAATAATAATAATAATAATAACAAATGTAAAAAAAAAACCTCACAATAACAGAAGGGTCTTCCGATGGAATCGGAAGACCCAACTAGAGCTTACCTGTTGCCGAGGCAACAGGGCGGGTCTTCCTCTCTCGAAAGAAAAAAGAAAAATAAGTAGATAGAACGAAGGAAAGAAAGAAAAAAGATCAGGAGAATGACTTAAATGTACTTTACACACAAAAATAACCCCCCCCCCAAAAAAAACAAAACCGTCAAGCAATCAAATTAATTAATAATTAAAATTGAAAAAAGTATTACCGGTATCTAGAGGAAATAAATCGAAAATCAAGTTAAAGAAATCATACATATTACGGCTCTCCATTATAACAGTCGATTAAACATTCCACGGACAAAGCGCCGTAACTCTCGATTGAATTAATCGCGATTGAATTAATCGCGAGTTACTGCGCTTTCCCCGTCACTATCATACACGTTTGAAATCGGTATTTAGCAAAGGAAATTCACCGCGCTTCTCTTAGATGTAATCCCGACGCTCGGACAAGATTTTTTTATTGCCTTGTTCATCAGTAGCGGGTAGAGGGCAAAAAATGTGATTTTTGTTTAAGAATTCGAATTCAAAATACATTCTCAAACTCTCCTTTTTATACTTTGTTAATACGACAAATAAGAAAAAACATGAAAGTTACGCAAATAAGGTATTTTTTTAAAAAATCCTTTAAATCGCTCACTTTCAAATACTGAGAAACATGTTTCATACTGAAATCGGTACGGAAAATCGTTTGGTGAAGTTCTGGAAACGATAAGACTAAAAATAAAATGTTTTTGCAAATTACGTAATTATTTAAAAACTTTAAATTGAAATAGCGGCCAAACTAAAAAAGATAGATATTATCGGCCGATGAATTTTTTAAAGATATGAACCTAGAGAATATGATAGTTTAAATTTGGATAGTGTAGCATTAAAAATAACGCTGTATGGCGGAGAATTTAAAATTTAACTAATTGTTATGTAATGTTTTTGAAAACTTTTATTTTTGAATTTTTTTTTACTTAAACGGGTAACGGTGTCTTTGACAATCTATAGCTACAATATAAAATTTGTAGAAAAATCCGTTTTTCGGAAAATGGAATTGAAAAATCGGGGTAAAATTTCGGCGATTTAAGACCCTCTCTCGATAGGGTCTACGCACGCTAGAGGGAAGGGGGCAAATATTTCGATGTTTTTGAAAATATCATTTAAAAGAATAAACCCTTCTCACGTGCTGTATGGTTTTTTCTTGATCATATGACGAAAAATAAGCAAGTTATGAAGCAATTACGTAACTAATCAAATTTGTGAAAATCTTAAATTTCTCAATTAAAAATGGATAAAAAATATTTTAAAAACCTCTTACACCATGAAATTGACATTCTAAATCATTTTGTAATATTTTTTGAACGGTAGGTCCTAAAATAAAAAAGTTTTAAAGTTACGTAATGAGTTTAAAAACTTTAAACACAAATAGCGCCTTTACCGTAAAAGTTACATAATCGGCGTTAAGTTGGTTGTCAAGATCGACACCTGTACAACATTATAAAGAAAATTTGGGGAGTCTAGCTTAAATAATAAACATTTTATTTGAGAAAATTTAAAACCTTCTCAAAAATGAATTTAAAATTTTGAAATAACTGTTTTTACCCTTATATTGACCCTCCAAATCGTTTGGCAATACTTTTGCAGCCCTAGAGCTTAAAATAAAAGTTTTTTAAAATTACGTAATAAGTTGAAAATTTTAAACCCTTATAGCGCCTTAACTATAATAGTTACCTAATCGGCGTTAACTCGGGTGTCAAGAACTATACCTGTACAACATCATAGAGAAAATTTCAGGAATCTAGCTTGCATAATAAAAGTTATACTTGAGAGATTTTAAAAATTACAAACTGTTATATAACTTTACTTAGAACTTGAATTTTAGCAAAATTTTCTTTTAACTCTATCAGGATTTGCTTTTTCAGTAACAAAAAGAGAACAAAATTGTTGACAGTGAAGCCGTTTCTGAGAAAATTGCAGTCAAAAAAGTGCTAAGAATAAAAATAATAATAATAATAACTAGAAACGAGCTCGTTGCTAAAGCAACGAGTAGGTTTCACAAGTTAAAGTCGAAGCAGCGAAGCTGGGATCTCCTACTCTAATACACAAATCTTTTTCACGATCCAGATATCTGATCTTTAGTGATGGTATCGACATTGCGCAATCTACTTGCAGAAATTGTAGGTAACGGCGACTTACATTATACACATTATACTGAAGCATACATCGCACAATATCGACTACTCTTGACCATATATTTGAAACAAGAAACATGTAGGACAATCACACTTAGTACAATCTGCAGGTGTAACCTAGATCTTCAGTCCTTACTCCCCGCTTTATGTTGTTTATTTATTAACTTACGCAAGGTATTTCGCGTGTACAGATGTTTGTCCTTGAATCGCCTCTCTGCTGGAATAAACAATTCTCCTCGCGATGGCCTTTAGTAATGCCGCTTTCCGCAATACACAAAACAAAGACTTGACAATGTCTCGTATTCCACAGGTAAAGCAGTGTAACTCGCGATTAATTCACACACGTTTGAAGTCCTGTATAACAGCGGCGCTGTGCGAGGTATTAAGCAAGGCAAATTCACCGCGCTTCTCTAATGTGTAATGCCGACGCTCGGAGAAGATTTCTTTATAGCCTTGTTCAGCAGTAGCTCGTAGAATGTAAATATTGTTTTTTTGTTTTTTGTTTTTGTTTTTTTATTTGTTTAAGAATTCGAATGCATAATACTTTCTCAAACTCTATTTTATAGAAAGCACATTAAATCGCGAATGAATTAATCGCGAGTTACTGCGCCTTGTCCATGGAAGAAGTCCTATATAACAGCGGTGCTGTGCAAAGTATTAAGCAAGGCAAATTCACCGCGCTTCTGAAGATATGTTTATTGCGTTGTTCATCAGTAGAGTGCCCAAAATTAGATTTTTGTTTAAGAAATCGAAATCAAAATGCTTTCTCAAACTCTTGTTTTTATAATTTGTTCATACGACGAATAAAAAATACTTGAAAGTTACGCAAGTAAGATATTTTCTTTAAAAAATCTTTAAATTGCTCACTTTCAAATACTGAGAAACATGTTTCATAGTAAAATCGTTACGGAAAATCGTTTCGTAATGTTTTAGGAACTGTAAGACTAAAAATAAGACAGTTTTGAACATTACGTAATTTTTAAAAAACTTTAAATTGAAATAGCGGCCAAACTAAAAGAGATAGATAATATCGGCCGATAAAAGTTCTAAAGATATGAACCTAGAGAACATAACAGTGAAAATTTGAGAGATCTACCATTAAAAATAAAAGCTACATACGCGAAAATTGAAAAAAAAATTATTGTTACGTAATTTTCTTAAAAAGCCGTATATTTCGAATTTTTTTTTCATTAAACGGGAGTATGTGTCTGTGAAAACTGAAAGCCGAAAGATGAAATTTCAAAATAAAGCAGCTTTTTAGAAATTGAAAGTGAAAAATTTGCAAACTGCGGCGCGTATTTCTCGCTTTCCGAGGGTGGCTCTCGATAGCTTTCCCCGATAACCTAGGGAAAACGGAAAATCATAGGAAGTGTATGAAAATTAAATCTAAAAGAGTGAACCCTTCTCACGCATAGGATTTATTTTGGTGGCAATCCGATGTAAAATAAGCGAGTGACAACGAAATTACTTTAATCACCAAATTTTTTTAAATTTTTAAATTTTCACTTAAAAATGGTATTAGAATAGTTCGATTTCGCTCAAATTTTGTATGCCACCATTATTTTGCATTCTAAACTTACCCTCTAAATTTGAACAAGATCGGACGATAAATAAACACGGTCGCAAAATACGCATTTTTCGTCTCAGGCTAGCTAAATAGTCTTATCAGGTATGAAACAGGTAAATGTCTTTATTATTGCGCGTGAGCACGAGACAACGTTTAGTGAAAATTTCATCAAAATCAGCCGATAAATAACGAAGCTATAGATACCCAAATATTTGACCTTTTAGGCGCCCTTGCGCCCTTATAAAGCGCTAATTCAAAAAAATGAACGAAACGCCTCTGAAGAAAAATATGGAAATTTGAATGCTGCAAACAGAATAGCTCTATCTTGAATAGTAAGCGAGAAAAGGCTGCCGACATAAAACGGCGGAAGAAGAAGAATAATAATAATAATAATAATAATAAGAAAGGACAGTAGAATAATAAAAGGTTTCACAAGTGAAACTTGTGAAACCTAATAATAATAACAAATGTAAAGAAAAAACCTTACAATAACAGAAGAGTCTTCCGATGGAATCGGAAGACCCTAATGATCACTTTATTTATTGTAAGGATTATCATTAATAGCTTCGCAGTTTGTTGGGAAATGATATGGTTTGTCGCAGTGTGCAGATTATATAAAAAAAATAAGCAGAAGACTATATCCTGTTAGCATTTCCTGAAAGTGGCATGGCAAAGGAACGTTATTCATGGGGTATAAGTGTAATGAGACAGCCCATTACATGTGCCATCTTATACAAAGTTAAATTATTGAAATATAGATCACAAGTTCCCAAAATTTATATTATAAACAAGACCCTTTCACATTAACAAAAATTCACTGCTGTAGTAACAAATTGCTTTGGCAGAATCAACGCTGCTTCTAAAAAATAAAAAATAACTTCGAGCGAAGTTTTAAGTGTAATATAAAAAAACCCCCACTAATAAGGAGCTTTTTCATTTGCCTGTAGAAACTTCAGTCTGAACAGTTAACAACGTCTAGATTGTTACAACAAATTGTGTATTATGATACACAGTTTTAACCGTTTTGAAAATTATTCTTGAAGGTGAAGGCCGTAAGGAGCCGGTGCCGATTGAAATTCGAGCTGGGCGAGGTGGATTGGGGAGAGATACAGAACTGAAACGTAAAGCTGAATTTGCAAATATAGTCCATGCTGAAAATTTTAAAAGGCGTCAAAGAATGGAAGTTCATAGAAAACAAACATTTCTTCAACGAATGAGTGAAAAATTCAGTGATCAGCAAGCTTCAAGAGATTTATACAAAAGTCAGAAAGTGTGTCTACAACTGGACCAACAACAGGTAATTTATGCATGTATACACCTGAGCCAGCAACAAGGTATTGTTGGAAACTCATTAATCAGTGTCCTATCTTTGGAGTAATGCAAAAAATCTATTTAATTAATCATTGTTTTAGCTGTTAAGATTACAAAACAATAATCCATTATAGTTTTTAAAGTTTTTCCCACCACTGCTGTCCGAATGCATTGAGAAAATTGGCAGTAACCAGTTGAAATATCACTGTAAAAAAGCACCACCAGTTTAAATTTACTTACTGGTATGATGATAAACATTTTTGTATAAAATCACTCTTTTATGGTTTACCCTTAGTTTTAGGTCATCAAGACTAGTGGGAAAATTCAGCAAAAACTGGACCCACTCAATTACAGGACAACCTGCTTGTAAAGGTCGTCTTTAAGATTTGAAAGTGACCTTTATACAGAAATAGCCTTTATAAAATTATACAGAGGTGATCTTTATGCAGAGTTGCTCTTAATACAGAGGTGACCTTTATACAGAGGTGATGACCTTTATACAGAGGTGATGACCTTTATACAGAGGTGACCTTTATGCAGGGGTGGCCTTTATACATAGGTGACCTTTATACAGAGGTGGTGACCTTAATACAGAGGTGAACTTTATACAGACGTGACCGTTTTACAGAGGTGACCTCTATATAAAAGTGACCTGTATATAGAGGATTAGTTGGCAAGAAAACAAAGATAACAAGAATCTGAAAAGCAACCAGTGTTATTTAAGTGAGAAATCTCTCTATATGGATGGTTTCGCTGTATGACGCATGAAAAAATCATGTGCATTGTTAGTAATTGTCATTTTCTTCAGTTTTTTAGAAATATAAGTCATACTCCATAACGAAATATATCTCGTTTACAGGATATACAGGTGCCAAAGATGAGATTCTTTTGGCCGAAGCATTGCAATCTGGAAGATAGAAAGGAGGTCAACGACTTTGATGATTCTGATAACGAAGGTGCTCCCTCAGTACCCAGCCGTCATAGAGGGGAAGAGGAGGAAGAGGAAGATGAAGATATTGAAGATGAAGAGGCAGATAATCTCACAGATGTAAGGGTGGTAGTAACATGAACTTTTTATTGTTACTGATTCCAGGTCACTTGAAAGTCCATAACTTGAATGTAAAATGTCAATGTAACTTATGCAGTCTTATTATGACACTAACCACAGAGCATCTATGATAACCAGAGGTGATGTCAAATTCTCATGAATAAGCTAGCCACTCCAGCCATGGATGCCAAGAATTAAAGGAAATATACATGTGGTGGTATCTCTACATACACTAGATAAACACAACATAGTATAGAAAGTGAATGAGCAACTCAACATCCATGCTTTTGGCTAAGTCGAGTTTATTTTGAAGAGTACAGAGGTGTGATGAAAAGTTAAAGCCTAAGATTGTTTCTATTTATCTCTTTGTACGTCCCACTCACTCAGAATTTATGTACAGTCCAGGTGGAACTTTGAATGCCCACTGTCCACAGTGGGCAGTCTACCTGAAATTTCAGTGGGCATTCGGAGTGGACATTTATCTGAGCTGTCAAGCTGTCCACTTACCTGTATGTTAATTCCAACTGGCTCTTACAAGAATGTCCACTGTGTCCAGTGAACATTTTTATTGCCCACTCTAAAAAAGCCCACTGTGACCAGTGGGCAAATTAAGTTCCACCCAGACTGTACAAGTGAACTTTGATAACTCAACCTTCAAAAACTCACAACACTCCCCCCCTTCAAAATAAATACAGTCAAACATCCATAACTCAAACGTCTAAAACTCAAAAAAGGTGGTAAATGCTGCGTTGCATTACGTAACATTGATGCCGAATGACATCAGTATGACGCCAGTAACTGGGTCAGCATAATTTCTGGTAAAGTGCATGTAGCTTATCTCCCACTCCCCTGTAGGTCACTAGCTGATCATTTACACAAATTAAGAGGATAACTCTGTAATTCAGTATTGGAGAAAACTCCATTCTTCATATAACTCTTAGCGGGGTGTGTCCCCTCTCAATCGTTCTTCAGTCGGTCATCCTTTTCTTCGTTATCTGCATCTTTCTCCCTTCCTTTCTTCCCCGTCTCTACAGCAGCTATTTCAGCTGCATACCCATTTACTGGGAACAAGGACAAAGAGTATTAATCTTTACAGTGTTAATCTGGATAAAGAAAGAACTTAAAGTTTTTGGAGGGGAGGGGGGAATCAAAACAATATAATACCTGTGAGCATCTGTAGACTGAATATGTTTTTAAATCAGGATTGTCTACTACAAAGAGTATTCGGAAGTGCTTCCTATGCATGTGCATTAAAGCATCTCAATCATCCTGGATGTAAGTTCATTACAGTTGTATTTGCCTATGTGCTTGCCCCTTTGTCATGCTCCTTCATTTGCTGATGTTCATGGGGTTGCTATTTTACTTGCATTTGACCTACTTAGTATAGAACACTCAATCTTATGAATTTCATAATCGGAGTTGTAAAATTTTCCCATAATTTTGCAAGACCTTGCTATAATTGGGCATCGCTGTTATAGATGACGTTACAATTATGGAAGATGACTCATGCGAGAAACACAAAAATGTCTATATATGCCCCTGGATCGATAGATTGGGGGCATATTGTTTTTTATCTGTTTGTTTATCTGTCTTTTGACTTGTTATCTTTAACCTTTGCCATAACGTTTGAACCACAAGAGATACCGATTTCATATTTGGCACACAAACTCCACTAATAAATCCCTCTCAAGTACACCAAGGTCACTGACTTTGTGACTGTGACCTTTGACATGCATGTTTTGTTTTGATTGTAGGTACATGTAAGTCCTGGGGAATTATCAATTAATCTTTTTTTCTAGAGCCATGGTGAAACATGTAGTTTAAATAAAATACGTAAAACTCCAGATAAAGTGCTTTGCATTTTATCTTAAAGACAAAAATCTGATTGTTTAGAACTGATTTTTTTTTTGTCTGTTAAAGTTCAAGAGTGATCCATGTCTTTTTTTTCCATTTTATTTCTTTCTATTAAATAGCTTATATCTTCTTTTTTTCAATAGGTGGAAAAGTTACAGATCTTGACAGAATATCTTCGGCACCACCACATTTACTGTGTTTGGTGTGGTACCCACTTTACTGGTGAGTCTTTATCTGTCTTTGTTTCTGACATTGACAGAGCACCTGAGGCACCACTGTATACCATCACAAAACTCCGATATTCTGTGAAGTTTACCATCACCAAGTTTTGATTGATTGATTTTTGTTTAACGTCACACCACGAATATTTCACATATATGGTGACGGCATCTGCCTGATGTGGGGCATACAAAATTTGACCTTTGCAACGGACCCACCCGAAGCAGTGAGGGATCTTTAAAGTGCCATGCATACCATGACATGGGGCCTCGGTTTTTACTGTCTCATCCGAAAGACAGGACACCGGCATGACCAGAGCGGGAATCGAACCCCGGCCTCGCCATTAGGAGTCCAGCGTGATAACACTAGGCCACGCAGGTTTCACCAAGTTTTGAAATGATGCAAGTTATACCATCACAAAGCTTTGACATTATGGGAAGTAGACCATCACAAGGCTTTGACATTGTGGGAAGTAGACCATCACAAGGCTTTGACATTATGGGAAGTAGACCATCACAAGGCTTTGACATTGTGGGAGGTATACCATTACAAGGCTTTGACATTGTGGGAGGTACACCATCACAAAGCTTTGACATTATGGGAGGTACACCATCACAAAGCTTTGACATTATGGGAGGTATGCCATCACAAAGCTTTGACATTGTGGCAGGTACACCATCACAAAGCTTTGACATTATGGGAGGTACACCATCACAAGGTTTTGACATTGTAGGAGGTATACCATCACAAAGCTTTGACATTTTGGGAAGTATGCCATCACAAAGCTTTGACATTTTGGGACGTACACCATTACAAGCTTTGATATTGTGGGAGGTAACCATTACAAGCTTTGACATTGTGGGACGTACACCATTACAAGCTTTGACATTGTGGGAGGTATACCATCACAAGGTTTTGACATTGTGGGAGGTATACCATCACAAGGCTTTGACATTGTGGGAGGTATACCATCACAAGGCTTTGACATTTTGGGAGGTAACCATTACAAGCTTTGACATTGTGGGACGTACACCATTACAAGCTTTGACATTGTGGGAGGTACACCATCACAAAGCTTTGACATCGTGGGACGTACACCATTACAAGCTTTGACATTGTGGGAGGTACACCATCACAAGGTTTTGACATTGTGGGAGGTACACCATCACAATGTTTTGACATTGTGGGAGGTACACCATCACAAAGCTTTGACATTGTGGGAGGTATACCATCACAAAGCTTTGACACTGTGGGAGGTATACCATCACAAAGCTGTGACACTGTGGGAGGTATACCGTCACAAGGCTTTGACATTGTGGGAGGTACACTATTACAAGCTTTGACATTGTGGGAGGTACACCATTACAAGCTTTGACATTGTGGAAGGTACACCATTACAAGCTTTGACATTGTGTGATGTACACCATTACAAGCTTTGACATTGTGGGAGGTATACCATCACAAGGCTTTGACATTGTGGGAGGTATACCATCACAAGGTTTTGACATTGTGGGAGGTATACCATCACAAGGCTTTGACATTGTGGGAGGTATACCATCACAAGCTTTGACATTGTGGGAGGTATACCATCACAAGGTTTTGACTTTGTAGGAGGTATACCATCACAAGGCTTTGACATTGTGGGAGGTTACCATTACAAGCTTTGACATTTTGGGAGGTACACCATCACAAGGCTTTGACATTTTGGGAGGTATACCATCACAAGCTTTGACATTGTGGGAGGTATACCATCACAAGGTTTTGACATTGTGGGAGGTATACCATCACAAGGTTTTGACATAGAGAAGAGAGAAATCATTTCATCTGAAGTTCCTCCTTTCAGCTATTGTATTAATTCTAGATGTAGAAAGGTTTATCAGTTCCTGATGCATCTTTTATGTGTTATCATCTGTTTTTTACCAGGATGAAAGTAATTAAAATAAAATATATAAATAACTGTAAAGTATTATTGAATATATTTTTTTCTGCCTTCTTACTCTTTGTCAATCAGGGGGTAGAAAATATAACGTTATTTGATTTACACATGTTCCTTCTTCACATCAATGTCAGTTCTTGCCATATGCCCAAAATATGTTTTGCTGTGACATCACAATTAAAAGATGCCAAAAGAAGTTTGTTAAGCCTTGGTCCTCTTACATGTCAACTTTGGAGAAGGTCTATTTAATAAGATGCTTATTTTGAATTCCATATACAAATAAATCATGTCTTAGTATATAGAGTGTTAGCAGATTGGGGCATAAACAAAATACCTATGATTATTAGTAAATCATTACAATTAGTTTTAAAAGTAATTTCCTGACATCCATTGACTCAAAATTATGATGGTTATATTTACAGATGCTGATGATATGGAAGGTAACTGCCCAGGTGATACTTCATCGGCCCATGATGACTAAGGCTGCCCAGGTCATGATGTCTAAGGCTGCCCAGGTCATGATGACTAAGGCTGCCAAGGTCATGATGACTAAGGCTGCCCAGGTCATGATGACTAAGGCTGCCCAGGTCATGATGTCTAAGCCCGAGGATTGCCTGTGGGATACCTCAGGACAGAACAACAGATACATTCATCCAGTAGTGACCAAGGCTACCTAGGTCATACCTCGGTCCAGAAATAACCAAGGTCACCTTAACCATAGTATGGTCAAACAAGGACAAAAACTGCCGTGGTTTTTTCAGTTCAAGTCCATAGTGTGCTCAACTACCCATATCACTCGTTAAGGGATTCGCGGCTTCTCTGGGGCCCACACATCTATCACTGCTCTAAGTGCATCAGGGGCCCGAGAGACTTAAGGGGCCGAGGAAACCTCAGGGGCCGAGGAAACATCAGGAACCAAAGATGCATCAGGAATCCAAGATGCATCAGGGGCCCCAAGAAACATCAGAGGTCCTAGAGGATGAAAAGACATTGATCATGACAGAGAAGTAAATCCTGGTCACTGTCTCCATACTGCAGAAGAGACAATGTCTTGTCTAGAGATTCTGGAAGCTTTGCCGGAGTGAAGGGGGTCTTCTTAATTATTTGAAGTGTTAATCTTAAATAACAAAGTATAGTACAAAAAAAGTATGATGTATAAAAACTGTAGCAGTAAACAATGTAAGTAAACATTGTTGATTGTTGCTTGGATGGGGCTGTGGTGTGGGGTTTTTTTTTTTATTTTTGTTTTTTACTTTTATAGAAATTGAAATATGTTAATTTGTTTAATTATAAAAACTTCGCGTTAAATAAATTATATTTCTAATAGTTATCGTAGACTTTCATTTTGTGTGTCATCTGCAAACCATCGCAATGTACAGGGATGACATTGGTTGTCTGTCCACAGGTGCTACTTTACAAAGACGATAAAGGAGACATATCCCCCCCCCCCCTTACTATATAACAAATAAGGAATGTTTGTGTTTGTTATGTAGTATGAGAGATACATCTCCTTTATTTCCTTTGTGTGATGTAGTCCCTGTGGTCTGTCTGGTAGGAAATGATGCGTGTTCCTTCAAACACTCTAGCAGGGACCTCTATCTCTAGATATTCATGTCCCTGTTTCTAGTTAATTACATCACATTTATATCCAGAGTGACAACCTATTGTCATGTACCGGTATATTGACTTTTAGCAAGAATTACCAGGATCTACATTCTAACCTGTTTTCATAGACAACTTAAGGCAAGGGGTAATTTCAAGATGGTTACTTAAAGCATTTGGCATCTTCATACAGGTTGATTCTGTATAGACAAAAGTAAATTAAGTTTGGAAGGTGACTGCTTAATGCAGGTGGACTTGAAAGCAGGTTTTATTATACTTGATAATTTTATTACGTAATAGGAGTTTACCGTCATAGATCTGAATCTTACCAAGTCCAGGTGAGTGTTAGGTTGACTTCCAGTGGCTGTTGCATGTAGCATTAATCAACGTGAACAGCCTTGCATGGGAAAACTTTTATTATATTCGAATAGTGCAGGTTGTAGGTCAGAATTTGTACTATATGATGATATTATCGCGACAACTTGTGGCAGGTGGCAAACTAGAGAATGTATCTAAATGAAACGATGCAGATTGTGTTGTAGGTAATCCACCTGTTGTTGGTAATCCACCTGTGTTGTGGGTAATCCACCCGTGTTGTTTCTCCTGTCTGAGAGAGATAGTTGTGGTCCAGTCATGAGCATGCTCAACCTCTGGTCAAGGTGTCCTGAGTATTGTGTCCAATCTACCGCTTATTGTCTTTTTTGCCAAGAAAAAAAACGAAGTCCCATTTTGCAGTAGGAATTGGAACATCCTAGACACTTCACTGCACCAAGTGGGTCCATCGCATATAGGTCTAAATTTGTGTCGCCATAAGTGAAATCTTGGCACAGCAGAAAAAAATCCTTCCGAAGGATATGATTTACTTCAGCTAGTGGGAAAGTTGGTTTATCCCTGGTTCCTCAAGTCTCCTTCCACACTAAACACTGTAGACACCCAGAAAATAAATACAAACACCATGGAGACCGAGTATTGAGCAGATTAGTTCATTACATGAAAGTCGTGGAATCGAACCTCATCAAAACCAGTCATGTAAATGTCTAGTGACTTTTAAACAGAGGCCAGTACACACAATACACTGTACAGGTTAAAGGTCATCATCTGCTCGTGTAGAAGCCATGGTCACTCAGTATATGGAGTGTTTGGCTTGTTACCAGGCGGTCTCTGGGAACCCAGCATGTGGCTCATCAGTATCCGGACAAAAGAACAAGAACTTGGGTCAACTGTAACCGTAGACATCAGCATGTACAACATCCCACAGACCTTAGATAGGTACCTTGTGAAGGTATACATTTCTGAGATCTTCTCATATTTATGCATGGCTTCTGGGCATGAAACAAAAAACACAAAATGTGACCAAAACCTTTGACATAGCTGCCGATAGCACAATATGCATGGTAGCATGCCTAGCACAGTATGCTTGGGAGAAGCCTAGGATGTTCATGATCACTAATTTACTCATTTGTTGTTCGTCTAAAATCATTTCTTTATACATAGCGACAGCATTTGCCTGATGAATTGAAGTATAATTTTAACAAGTAACTTTTCCCTGCTGTATGCGACACACTTATCGGTGAACAATATCTAAATAACCACACAAGTAAGATTTTCCAAAGGGAAGCCCATGCATAATCACAAAGCAAAAAGATTGCTCATTCTATGTACATATAAGCAGCCACTTGGCCTTTCTCGGGCGAAATCTACGATGTTTTAAAAAATCTAAGCTATACTATGTGACATGGGCTCTGGTTTCTAAACACTAACTGACGACATAAATCCCCTTGGAAGATTCCTTCCCGGCAACCTGGTCAGAACATGGTTCATCAAATTAGAATTCCAGTCTCACCACCGGACCAACCAGATTCTTTTCCTGGAATTTTTCCAAAGCACTAAATAACAATAAACACTCTTCTCTTTAATAATTTTTTTTACTTTACGTTTGATTTTCACATTGTTTATTAACAATGCCTCTGTACATGGCAGTACAGAGTAAAACACCGAGACAAAGGAAGTATGTACAAAGGGCAGCTCAAGGTCACTGAATGACCCAAGGGCAACTGAAGATCATTGACTCATTATGTCTCCTTGTTTACATCGATACTACTGACTAGTTGTATGATATGTGAACAAATGAAGAAACGCACATTCAGCAAGAATGTTGAAAAAAAAAATCTATGGCTATATCGGAATTGACATGAGGGAATAACATAGAAGGAAAAAAAAACATCGCAAAGCATTAGCTGGCAGGTAAACGGGCAGGAACTCACCGAGTATTCTGGGAGAACTACGACTTAAATATCATCAAATTATGAACACTCTATAACAAGCACTGAAAATGAGCGCTGACAAGAATTTACGAATTTAGAGGAAAAAAATCGTGATAAATATTTAAGTGCATGTATTCAAAATGCTGACATGCATTTAAAGTGTTAATTAACATGTTCAAAAAGCAATGATACACATTCCCAAGTGTTGACATTTACCTGGGAAGAGATTCGATAGGAAATCTGAGAAAATGATCTGATGCAAAGAGTTAGTATACCTTCAGGTAAGTTCCATCCTGATTAAGACCGAATGTTGACAATCATTACATGGGGGATGCTAGACGGTGGAGAAAAAGGAGTGTGAATTCAAGTAAAGTTCAAGGTCGATCACGGCTGATATACCAAGTATACAGATACCATGTATAACGTTACATTCCAAACGTACGACATCCAACATTATATGCTGGTACACAACAGAGTCAAGCTTCAGTATTAACCTCTTTGTCTACAAATTATGCCGACATACAAAATTGTCTCGTATGATAAATCTACTGTATTACTGGTAGAAGCAGATCCATATTGACATTTGGAAGGTTTTGGGTTTTTTTTAAATGATAACGCTCTGAAAAATGTTTCAATGAAACAGTGTAAAATGTCATGTTTATACGAAAGACATAATTTCTCTTTTCTTTAGATTTTTTTTTTTTTCAAACCCTCGAGCCCTAATGGATCTGCCTCTTTTTTCGTAACTAAATCTTACAACAATGACAAAAATATCAACCTACAAGAACATATTCATTCAAAATTTTTAACAAATTGTAATCTCTAGCTCTAGTTTCATTAAGTTGACTTCCTGAACTATGTAGTTTCATTTTACCATAAACGACACTACTCTCATTTTAACCTACTCAGTTAACATGTAGAACATATTGATGACATTTCTATGAGACCAATGAACATCATTAAATGGTATTTTATTGAACCATTACATTAAATAAAATACCTGAAACTGAAGTGGGAGTAAAATAACTCTTTCAAATGTGACCTTGACCTGGGTATGTCTTGAACAAATTCCATACCTTCAGGGAGACAATGACAATTTTATGGTTTCTTACTTAGATGTAGCATTTACTCAAAGGCTTGCATCACACATGATCTGAAGGGAGCCATACTTAGCACTCGTTCTTAGGCTTGCTTCATACACGATCAGAAAGGGAGCAAAACTGAGCATTGCGTAAAAAAAAAAAAAAATTAAATTATGACATGTACATCTTGACACATACACAGTATGCACAGACAGATTATTGAGAACAATGTGCTACAGACTTGCGTGTCAACCACGTATACAAGCATTCAATCCTTAATGACGATATATACGGAACACACGTAAATCTTTCATTGGTTTATCATACACGCCGTGACGGAGAGAAGTCGACCCCCGGAACAGCTGCTGGCTCTCATAGGAGATAAAATCCAAAACGCTCTGCAAAATAAAGTTCATAAAGGTTAACTTGATGTAACCATGTCAACCATCAAAGGAATATTTAATAACAGCGTTCAAAATATATCAGTCAAACTAGAATTTATCATGACCAAGAACAATGAGGGATTCCTTTAACCTACACTTCACTTGTTATTTACTGTCTCATCCTCCAATAGTGGACAAGGCAAAATCACTGAAGGTTTGTTTATTTATTTGTTCCACATTTTACACCACGCCAACGAAATTTTCATTCTACGGAGAGGGCATCTGCCTGATGCGTTACAAAAGAGATTTAGACCTACACAACCCGCGACTACTTATCCCATGCCAAGCATGTTATCAACAGAGATGAATAGGTCTGTATCAAGGCGTCGGTGACTCTTATACTACTAAATACCTTAACCTTGCTCAATACAATACAAATTATGTATCTTACCTGTACAAATGTACATATATACAAGGTATTGACTATATAGGTCTATGTGCTTGCTTCGCTGGTTGTTCGACTCCTCTCCGAATCTCCTTTGTCTTCTCTCGGCCTTCCAGTACCAAATATACTAGCATTACGTGAACTGTCAACATTAGCACTTGAATTAACTGGATCCTTAACACTTCTTGGTAATAACTTCAATTTCGGTCTCTGTGATGCACTCTCTAAAATGTATTAAATCATACGCTATATATAACGAGGTTCCTGTCTCACAACTGCAATACACCAATCCATATTTCAAAAAGAGCAATGCCAAGCGTGACAGCAAAATCCATGGTACTAAATTGACCTTGACCTTTAAATTTTTGACCCCAAAATCAATAGGCATCTTCCAGCCATTGTACTAAAGCCATGTGAAGTACAAACACATTAGGGCTAAAATTGTGGCTTATAGGATTTCTACAAGGTTTTCTATGATGATCTTTAGTGACTTCAACTTTGACATTTTGACCCCAAAATCAATAGGGATCTTCTCCTTATACTATTACTAAAGCTACATGTGAGGCATAACCCAAACTGTGACATTTTTAGTTGGTCTACAAGGTTTTCTTAGAGACGCATGCACCATGCATGCACCCACACACAAACAAGACTGTTACTACATCCCCCTGCAACACTGTTGTGAGGGGATAATAATGGGAGTGTAGTTAAGCTTCATTTTGGTTGTTTTACTTAGGAAAAGATAATCAAATGTACGACTTGTCCGACTTCGATTGACGTCAACGCAATCAAATTTTATGCCAAATAGTGCAGCATTAGAAGAAATAGGATATAACATTCTCTAAAATATGTAAAATCATACACCTACAGTGTGGGTCACACGTTTTGGAGAAAATACAGATCTCGGAGTAAAATCTACCTCAGCCAGATCACACCTGGGCATTAAATCAGTGATTTGAGTAATTTTTAAATACACACCTGGATTAGACCACTGTGACATAATCACAAAATGCCTGGACTGTACGGTATTTTAACATTGTCAAACTCAGTACTAACCTCAATTTCAGTCTCTGAGATCTACTAACCAATACTAAATGAGATCATATTATTTTGAATCTGGGACAGTTCTAGTATACTCTGATTTATTTGTATTAACCGTCCATCTTCTTGTTCTGCTGAGATTACAATATAAATTCCTATTCCTAACAATGGATAAATACATGCAATATATAAGATATTTTTCCGTACTGACATCTACTCAAATTTACCTGGCGAAGGTTCTCTTAACTCTTCGTGTGGACCACTGTTTTGTCGTTGCCTGGGGCGACCACCTCCATAACTTCCTCTGTCGTCATATCTGTTACGACCACCATAATCGTCGTCACGGCGACCACCACCTCGGTAGTTTCCTCGGTAACCACCTCGGTTTTCATATCCTCCACGGTTGTCATAGCCTTGGTCTTGGTAACCGCCTCTACCACCTCTGCCCCCACGACCACCACGGAAACCACCTAGCAACGGAAAACATAAATGGCATGAATACAGTGTAGTCCAGATACTTAGAAAGAATTGCACCGAAAACAATGGAGAAATCATCTGAACGTATGCTGAAAATTAAGATGTAAACTTGACCACTGTTTATCACATCTTTCTTTAACATCATCGTATAATTTGTAAATTAACACCTGGACTGTGGCCATCTTGACCAGAGGAAACAAATAATTAGCCAAAAAGACAAGAAATATCATGACTGGAAGTGAAACGATGCTTTGTGAAGCTTTACCAGACACTTACAAGATTAGGATCCTCAGTCCCATATCTTTTCTTCCTTAATTATGATATTGCATTTACATTACACGTAGGGCAGGTTTTAGTGTAGTGGTTAAGTGCAACGCCGACGATTCGAGTTCTATGCCCGGATTGCACCACTATGTTTAAGAGGTTGGACACCTCCTGCTTCCATGTCACGATATAACCGATCAATTGTTGAAAGCGACGTAAAACATCAATCAACCAACCAATCAACATTACATGTAATACCTAACATTGATCCTGTAATAATAGAAACATTACACTGATACGTGTGGGAGAAGTCTTGATGTACTGGTTGAGCACTCATCTAGCAGAGTAGAGGAACCAAATTTAACCCACAGAGCATCTGAGTCCAATTCCCTCATTGCATCATAATGTGTATGGTGTAGGTACATGTACCATCTTTGCTTCTATGTCCTTGGTAATGAATCTTTATTCTAAACTGCCAATGTCATCATCTCTGCTTACTTCACAACCACCAAAACCTTGATCATGTATTTTTACTTCAGTTATACCCCTCCCCCACCTAAAGAATTGGTTTTATATCCTTACCTTGGTCACCACCTCTATTATCAAAGTCTCAGTAATGTAACCTTACCTCTATCACCACCTCCTCTTCCCCTACAACCACCAAAGCCTTGGTGATATAACCTTACCTCTATCACCACCTCCTCTTCCCCTACAACCACCAAAGCCTTGGTAATATAACCTTACCTCTATCACCACCTCCTCTTCCCCTACAACCATCAAAGCCTCGGTAATGTAACCTTACCTCTATCACCACCTCCTCTTCCACCACGACCACCAAAGCCTTGGTTTTTGTCTTGTTTTCTCCCCTCTGCGATATCAACACGTAAATTTTTATCTTCAAATAGCTAGAAAACACAGATAATATTCTTTTTTGAATTATGTGGATTACTGGTGCTTCTCACCTTTAACAAGCTGTGTTAACAAACAGACAGGCAAAAACAATATGCCCTCCATCTATCGATCCAGGGGCATAACAAGCTGTGTTTGTGAAACACTAATGCCCCCGGCAGCAACAAAGTTCAAAAAGTAATATTTAGCATGAAGGTCGTTGTCAAGTTTAAAAAATCCTTGACCATGGTGTCATTTGAAAGAGTTTCATTAGTTGAGTATGCATGTAAAATATGAAGTCTCTATCCCTCACGGTTCAAAAGTTATGGCCAAGGTTAAAGTTGACAACAAACAAACAAACAAGACAAAAACAAATACCACCTATCTATCGATTCGTGGGGCATAAAAATCTCTGCACATTTATTATAACTAACTACAGTTAAACTTTTGGGGTCACTTTTTATTACAATCTTGCTTACATGTATTCTTTTGTACTGTATCGTAGAGAAAATTTGCTTGATGAATTTAATCTTATTGTCCTTAAAGTCTTAAAATTTGTTCCAAACCAAACGTTTTCTTTGAAATATCTGTCATTAAAATTCTTTTATTACACCAGGGGTCACTCCCAATCTCTACCAGAGGGCGCTTTCACATTCACATTTCCCTTTGTTGTACGCTAATTTACAAGAACTTTGTAAAACATAGAATACAAATCATACTTCCACTCGATATAGATTTATTCAAGTTGAAACATATGAACAAGAGTAAAAGTGGACATGTTTTTCTCTGTTTTGCCTCATGAAGACTGCTAATCGAATCATAATCAGGTACTACTTTCTCTTTCATTTTCTTACTTTCACTTTATGCATAAACAATGGAAATGTGACGTATACGGTATAGTACAAATTTATGAGACTTAAATATAACTAAAGAAGAAGCCTTTTTGAATTCAGTATTAACACATCGTAAACCATGCTAAACCCAGATTATTTCTAGGCACCAATGGAGGGAAATTTATGCGAAATTGAGAGCGCCATCTGGTAGAGATTGAGGTTGGTCCCTGATACTTTGACCTGCACTAGTAATTACCTGGACATTTTAGGTAAATTTGACAAACTTCTGCTGAAATGACTGTAATCTAGAGAATATGAGCAAGCTCAAAATATGTACACATTAATTATGTCACTCTATGGAATATGTACACATTAATTATGTCACTCTATGGAATATGTACACATTAATTATGTCACTCTATGGAATATGTACACATTAATTATGTCACTCTATGGAATATGTACACATTAATTATGTCACTCTATGGAATATTTACACATTAATTATGTCACTCTATGGAATATGTACACATTAATTATGTCACTCTATGGAATACGTTTTCTCAAGCATTTGTCAAAAGATTTTGATACTTACAAGCCCTGGAAAACATAAATATATTCTACACAAGAAAACGCCGAAACCACTTAGTATTGAGCAGGACGGGAACCAAGTGCAATAATGAAAATGATGTCGGTTCCTAAGGATCAGTTCAAATTCAGAATGCATCGTGAGTTACAATTACAGAATACAGTACACATCTTGATACAAGGTTTTCTGATGTTCAATGTTCAAGAAGAACGACAAAACTTTACTAACTAGATTTATATATGTATATATGCCATTTTTACTCATCGGATTTATATAAGTATTATAGAGAGTCTTAAATCAAAATAGGGTAGGGATTAAAGCAGCAATTGTTCTTGCAGAAGGATACATTAAATCACTAATTCTAGCTGAATCCCCATAGGTGTAATAAATCCCTGCGGGTATACTATCATGTACAATCATAAAAGGAAAGAAATAAATCATGCACTTTCACACCTATTTCTTCTGTGCCGACATGCTTTTTCATTAGCGAATTAAATGGCCAGAAAAATCTCCCCTATGGATTTTACATCCAGAGGAAATAAATATTGACAGTGAAAACCTTCGGTTATGCCATAAATATCCTCTTTCTAAAAACCTGAATTTTACAGGTACTTTATGTGATCAAGAAAATAAATCATATCTGAAACCTAATTTCTTGACTAGAATGCCTATTTCAATATACATCATACTGCTCTACAAGTCTCATGATACATCATGATACATCACAGCATGAGAGACTCTACCCTGGCATATCAAGTATCATGATATATCGTATCGAGAGAGTTTATATCGTCTCATGATACATCACAGCATGAGAGACTCTACCCTGGCATATCAAGTATCATGATATATCGTATCGAGAGAGTTTATATCGTCTCATGATACATCACAGCATGAGAGACTCTACCCTGGCATATCAAGTATCATGATATATCGTATCGAGAGAGTTTATATCGTTGCATATGGGCTGCTAATAAAGATATTTCAATATGCTAACATCAACGTCTATCCCTTGTGGCTTTCTTTAGATACTTACAGCACCGTCGTACGTTAAAGCTTCCTTTAGTGAATCAAGATCTTCAAATTCCACATAAGCAAAACCCTTGAACTTGTCTGTCTCTCTGTCTCTTACTAGACGCACATTTTTAACCTGAAATATCGACATCAGCATTGTAGGGCAATCATGTGAATGGAAATACAGGATGCAGTAATGTCATCAACTCCAGTAATATAAGGCGATCATGTCAAAAGAAATGCAGGATGCAGTAATATTATTAACACCAGTAATGTAGGGCGATGAGGTCAATGGAAATACAGGATGCAGTAATGTCAACAACACCAGTAATATAGGGCGATCATATCAACAGAAATGCAGGATGTAGTAATGCCAACAACACAAGTAATACAGGGTGATCATGTCAACAGAAATGCAGGATGAAGTAATGCCAACAACACAAGTAATACAGGGTGATCAATTCAACAGAAATGCACGATGTAGTAATGTCAACAACACCAGTAATATAGGGTGATCATGTCAACAGAAATGCAGTGATGCAGTAATGTCATGAACTCCAGTAATACAGGGCGATCATGTCAACAGAAATGCAGGATGTAGTAATGTCAACAACACAAGTAATATAGGGTGATCATGTCAACAGAAATGCAGGATGAGGATGCAGTAATGTCATCAACTCCAGTAATACAGGGCGATCATGTCAACAGAAATGCAGCATGTAGTAATGTCAACAACACCAGTAATATAGGGCGATCATGTCAACAGAAATGCAGGATGTAGTAATGTCAACAACACCAGTAATATAGGGTGATCATGTCAACAGAAATGCAGGATGAGGATGCAGTAATGTCATCAACTCCAGTAATACAGGGCGATCATGTCAACAGAAATGCAGCATGTAGTAATGTCAACAACACCAGTAATATAGGGCGATCATGTCAACAGAAATGCAGGATGTAGTAATGTCAACAACACCAGTAATATAGGGCGATCAAGTCAACAGAAATGCAGGATGCAGTAATGTCATCAACTCCAGTAATATAGGGCGATCATGTGAATAGAAATTCAGGATGCAGTAATGTATAATTTATACTTTTATCATGATCATAATTTATACATGTACAGTACAGTCCAGGTGGAACTTTATTTGCCCACTGGTCACAGTGGGCATTTTTAGAGTGGGCATTAAAATGTCCACTGGACACAGTGGACATTCTTGTAAGAGCCAATTGGAATTAACATACAGGCAAGTGGACAGCTTGATAGCTCAGGTAAATATCCACCCGGACTGTAGTGTATGTCATATTCTTAAAACTCCAAAAAATAGACTGTTTATATTTGTAAGTACTTACAAAAATAAGCTATTTTTCCCAAAATTTACTAATGTTTTCAAGGGTACAAAAAGAAAATATGAAAGCATCATTACATGTACATTGTATTTTCATGTAAAGTGAAAAATGTGAAATTTAAGTTTTCCTTAAATTCAACTGTTCTCTGCATGTCAACATCTTTACTTCTTTAGATAGATGGCCTAAAATGGCTAAATAGTTAACATAACTTTTCAATTATTTCCAACTCTAGAAACTTACACTATATTTTCCACAATGAAGTGGTAAGGGTGGCTTTTAAAAAGTAGAACATTAACTTCAATAGACGCTTCTTAATGATAAATCTTGGTTTATTACATGTAAATGTTGCTGAAATACTCACTCTTAGGTCTTTGAATATAATTTCTAAATCCCCTTGAACTATTCCTTGGGGGAGATTCCCAACATAGCATGTGAATGGTTCCTCAGTTGGAAGCGGTTTTCCTGAGTGGCTGCTTCCCCCTCCACGGCGGTTACCATATCCTCGGTCGTACCCACCACCACCACCACCATATCCTCGGTTATCACTGTATCTGTAGAACCAAGAGAATAGCTTAACACACATAGTGATGTTAAAAGTGTTATATATAAGGTATTATGCAGTTGTTATGGAGAAACACTAGTGACAGGCAAGCACAATGATACCATCAATTACCAGCTTCATATCACAAAGGGTCATTTAGCCTTTTTCCCCCCAAAGGTGCCTGTACCTTTGTATTCGGGAATTTTTTGCACTAGTTGCATAATGTTAAAAGATCAATGTTCGAGAAAAATTGAGATAAAAATCAATGAAATTTCCATTGAGAAGGGTCCTGATTTGAAGAAATAAAAACTACTGAGGGTGCAGCAATCGAATCTACCTATGTAATGGCTTTCTCATAACGTTAAAGAATATAGATAATTCTTCGTGAAAAATCTTCATGAAAGGAAAATCCTCCATACCCTGCCTTCCTTCCTTCCAACAACCTACATGTGCCCGTGTCAGTAACATTCCCTATCCTATCATTGTTACCGTTAGTGTTAGAAAATTCATACACTTACATTGCATAATTATATCTAAACAGTTTAAAACCTCTGTCAGAATAAAACTCCTAGTTTTAACAACAATCAATTACACCTATGAAATTCTGAAACTGATGATCGATGCTAGTTTACCTAAACCAGTCAACAATTGACCACAGTCGAACATCATCTCACCATGACAAAACACAGCGGAAATCACTTCATTACACAATGAGCGGGAATAAACATCAAATACATACAGTGTGAAGATCAGACACATAGAAATTAATTAACCTGCGAATATGATGGTTAAATTTGTGTATATAAAATATAAAGATGTTTCGCTAATTTCTAAATTTACATCTGTACAGTGCAGTCCAGTTGTTTTGGAGAAACTGCACAAAACACAGTGTTACCTGAATGGCAGACACTTCATACAAATTTTCATTATGCAAGCAATATGGTCAGAAATAATTTATTTGATCAGGGAAAAAAAAAGAAAGAGAGACAAAGGTATAGTTAGTCATCTCTATTCATCATGATATCTGACAACCTGTGACACTTTTTATATTGCATACTAAAATGTATCAATTAATATTATTTCTCATATAAACTATAAAAGATGCCAATATAACTGTTATTTCAGCATTATTTCGATGATTTGCAGTAATATTTCGGTGAATCCCAGTTATTTCGGTCATTCTACACACCGATTTTAACTACAATTCATTCATCTGAATCTTGACAATTTTACCTAGTGTTACTGTAACCTGTAAGCAATACTCACATATTTTTTTTTTTAATAATGAAACATCTTAAACATGACAATGCATTAAACATAAATATAAAATGAAAATCATTTCAAATTAGACAAAGTAATACATAAAACATTAATACGGAGCCCTGCATCACAATCAAATTACTTCGACGCATTTGCACGAGCAAACCCATATCCATGTTCAAGCTAAACCAAAGCCTGGGGAACACGTGGTCGGATTAACAACTTTCACATCGCAGATGATTGCATACATTTATATATTGGCAGAATACATTAAGAATTTCATTAGTCTTGAATGTGCAAGCTCAACACTGTCTTATTTACTCTTAATTAACGACATATATGTTAAAATTTATGTTTTGTTTCGTACCCATAATCTGCCATATTGGATAGACTTCAGTCGAGTCGATCAAAGTTTATTTCGTACTTAAAATATTCTGTTCACTTTCAGTTTAGTTTCTGTGAATTTGATGTTCTTTAAAGGGTATATGATGTATACAAGGACGGATCCAGGTATTTTACTTAGACGAGGTGAAGTCAGGCGACAGTTTTAGGGCAAAAAAACGCACAAATTCAGTACTGCAGACGCCACGTGTAATCGAAGCTTTTTGTAATATTATTCATGTCTTTATCATACCTTGCTATTCTGGGCGTACCTGTGGTGGATTTTGTCATATCTGATAACGCAAACATCTCCTTCCTTTTCTCACGTACATTATAAGAATATCTAGTGGACAGTTCACATTCACTTGTAGATGGAGATTTTTGTAAAAATATTCGCCAATTGCCATGCTATGAATGCTTGTCAGCCAGGAGTTGGGGTTGAACCCCTAAACATAGAGTAAATTATAGGATTCATTCGTCTATAGCGTAAACAGTATCAAAGTACATATGATACTATCTATCTGTCTGTCTGTCTGTCTATCTGTCTGTCTGTCTATCTATCTATCTATCTATCTCACTATATCTATCTATCTATCTATCTATCTATCTATCTATCTATCTATCTATCTATCTGCCTGCCTGCCTGTCTGTCTGTCTGTCTGTCTGTCTGTCTAATCTATCTATCTATCTATCTATCTATCTATCTATCTATCTATCTATCTATCTATCTATCTATCTATCTATCTATCTATCTATCTATCTATCTACCTACCTACCTACCTACCTACCTACCTACCTACCTACCTACCTACCTACCTACCTGTCTGTCTGTCTGTCTGTCTGTCTGCCTATCTATCTATCTATCTATCTATCTATCTATCTATCTATCTATCTATCTATCTATCTATCTATCTATCTATCTAAATCCGCCATTGGTATCTAGACCCTTTCCACTTTACTGCGGGACTAAAAGTTTGGTTGGCAAATGATAATGTTTCTCATAAAATGTTTTGACGTCGTAATAAAAACATTGATTGTCTCAGACGTCATACTACGGGAACAGCTATCATTTGGTCAACCAAAATGCTAGTCTCGCAGTAACGTCGAAAGGGTCTATAATGAAGCTTAATGCCAAGATCTTACATTTGATAACACTGGCAAATACAGAAAATCTTCATATATCAGTCTCGTTGAAGGCAAATAAAAAGGGGTTAGGGATTCTGTCTTTTATAATGATTCACTATCATTTATATATTATTTCCAATAATACGGGGTATTTAAACGTCTCTTTCAGATAATACTGAATCTTTTCATTATACAGTAAAATCAATGTGATGTCAACCAGTTCTTTGGAAACCGATATAATATTATGTGAAATGGAATAGAAATTGTATGACGTCACAATGATTTGACGTCAGATACTCGCTCATATGGGAAATAACTGTATATATTTTTGTATGACGTCACAATGATTTGATGTCGGATACCTGCTCATGTGGGAAATAACTCTGTATTTTTTTATTTGTGATGACGTTCAACAGAGGTCCGACAAATAACATATTTGTTTATGACGCCATAATTAGAACCAACCTGCAACAAGGACAGAAGCGACCTTACAGTTACGCAGAGAAGCGGAACTGAAATCGGACGCATGCGTGGAGATTGAAATAGAACAAAAGATTTTTTTTCAATTCACCCTTCCACAAAACGCAATTTTTCATTGTGATGACGTCATCTGAGGACCGACAAAACTCCGACAAACAACGCATTTGTTTATGACTTCATAGATAGTACAATTAAAAAGGACTAAATGTCACGTTCTTTTACGAACCGTGGAAGGGTGAATTTAACATGATGTAAGGGGCCTTATGCACCAGACATTTTAAAAACTACTTTTTGTCGGAATTTTTATTATGACGTTAGTGCTAGCATAGTGACGTCAGAGTAAAATGATGCAAAGTTTTTAGGCAAATTGTATAGCATGTCTGGCATGGGATGAAATATAAGATCAATAGGAAAAAGGTCTCTTGAAAATTGTCTGAATGTCGCGTACTTTTACGAACCGTAGAAGGGTGAACGAAAAGACCCAGTTATACAACTATATTAATGTAAAATTGCAATATTATTTCATCAATTCTTACATATAGATAATTTTATCATGGCTAAAATTTAATAAGAGTTACTTCTCATCTCCGATATCTTGCAGGTATACGAATGAATATTTGTATATATATCAACAACAGTCTTAACTGACATCGTATATATATATATATATATATATATATATATATATATATATATATATATATATATATATATATATATATAGAGAGAGAGAGAGAGAGAGAGAGAGAGAGAGAGAGAGAGAGAGAGAGAGAGAGAGAGAGAGAGAGATGATTACGTATATGAAAATAAATTTCTATACATTTATATTAAAATGCAGGCACAGTATCGTGTAATGAGGCATTGAAGCATACGCCTGTTCAACTTTGAGTGAACTGAAACAATATTAGCCAATCTAGCGTTAAGCATTTACAGATGATTACGTCAGCCTCTATGTATTTTGCTGCGTCTCTGTGTGCCTGAAAATTTCCGGGAAAAAGAAGAAAGAAAGAACAAAATATCAAACGTTAACCAAACCACGTGACTGTCTATTTGATAGGGAGTTTGCTCTATTTATTTTTCAGGAACACATTACTTACGAGCAATAGATATGGAAAGGAAATCTAAACTATAGATGTTTTATGTTTAAATATGATATCTCGGACAAATTTAAATTCCAGTATGATAAAGCAATAATCCCCCTATTACAATTGATATCCTCACTAGTATGTTGTAACATGCCAAAACTCTCATGTAGACAGCTTAACACCCAGACACCAAGAGGTTGTACGGTTTCTTTGGGGGGGGGGGGGGTGTCTGAGAGTCCTTGGGTAAATTTTTGAAAACTGAGAGTCAAAATACTTCAACATGGGCCAAATCTTAGCTACATGTATAATGGCTTAAGGTTTCATTACATCTGCCGCCCAGAGGCTATTTCTGAGACAAAGTAACATACATGCTTGAGCACATAAACATACATTGCCTCTAGCTATGCCTGTCATTACCAGCCTAGGATAAGAATGCAATTGTTCTATAACTGGAGAATTGTCTATGAACCTTTACGTCTTCCCTATTCACTGTCATTCAAATGAAGAACCGCATTTGCGTTACAATAGTAGTGGGGTTTTTTTGTTTTATTTTTGGTGTTGTTGTTTTGTTTTTTGTTGGTTTGGTTTTTGGTGGTTTTTTTTGTTGTTGTTTATTTTAGGTGGGGTTTGTTTTGTTTGTAAGTTTTGGTTTGGGTTTTTTTTTTTGTTTTTTGCTTTTTTCCCTTTGTTTTGTTTTTGTTTTTGTTATGTTTGTTTTGTTTTGTTTTTATTATTTTTGTTTGTTTGTTTGGTTTTTTGTTTATTCTTTTGTTTTGTTTTGTTTGTTTGGGTTTGTTTTATTTTAGTTTGTTTGATTCTTCGGTTTTTTTAGGGGTGGGAGAAGGGCTATGAACACAAAGCAGAACCAGATCGGTATCAAAATCATATTTGTAAGATACACGTGTTCTGATGACGCAGTGGATTCTTGAATGCTGGTGTTGAAAGTAAAACACTATTGTATATAAACTCTGATAGTATGGTAGCTGGTTTCAACTTACGGTAGTTCTAAATTTGTTTTAGAACTAATTTTTAGACGGTAATTAATTCAGCAGAATCAAATTCATGATCTATGTCCCCCCACCCTCCCCCAATCTGATTAAAACAATATCATTATTCCGCTTTTATATTTGTCCCATTAATCCGCAATGGGGCAAATAGATAAGCGGAATAAAGATATGGTTTTAATCAGATTAACCCCCCCCCCCCCCCCCCCGCCACCACACATGCACACACATACAAACACACACCCTTGTGGCTATCTTCTCTAATGGGTAGAACAAATGTAAAATGCGTGTCCTTTTTATTGTTTAAATGTATGGAAAGGTTGTCCAGGAAATCGAGTAACCACACAAATTGATTAACTGTGGTGGCCACAACTGGCCTTCTAGAAGCTCATCATATTGTTTAAAAGTGTAATAATGTTTGAGGTGCGTAAAATAATAATAATAACTACATATTTATGATCTATGATATCTATGGTGATTGAATATTATACGGATTGATAGATATGTACAGCAAACAGTGACGGATCCAGAATTTTCTTAAAAAGAGGGGGAGGGGGGGCACATGTGTATTACTCGATCATTTTTGGTGACAAATCTGGATTTTTCCTTGTAAATATGTGGCGAAAAAGGGGGATGGGGTCCGGGCCCCACCCCCTCTAAATCCGCCAATGGAAAACTCTTTTAAAGACCCTTTCACTATATCAAAGTCATATGCTCCCGCCGTTTTTCTTGCAGTCTAAAGCCTAGTTGCGACTGCAACTAAAGAACTATTTGACGGGACAAAATAGCTTTTCCTATCTAAAGCTGTATTGTAGCAGGTGATAGTACTCGAGTTGTCCTTTCCTCACAGTTATCTTTCTTGGTTCATAGTCTTGCAGAGCAGAGCTGAGAAGATAGAATTTAGGTCTATCATGTAATGTACATGACAGTCGTCAGGTGTGGGAAATACTTCCTATAGATACATGTTGCTGTAAGCTTTTTAAGTTCATTGCGTTTCCCTAATCAGGAAAAAACAACTTGCCACACAGGCAATCGTATAGTAAGGAGGTGGGGAGGGATGGTTACTCCTAGGATAACACATAGGACTCCTATTCGGAGTAACCATCCCTCCCCACCTCCTTACTATACGATTGCCTGTGACTTGCAACCAGAAACTAAACTAGAAAGTCTATTAAACAGTAAATTATTAGTGTTAAATGTGAAAGTAGATTTCAATATTATGACTATTAGATCCAAGCAGAAATGTTATCACTTCACTTACCAAGTTTCTGTGTCACGATAGGAGTGGCGCTAAAAGATCAGTGACGGATCCAGGTTTCCGAAAAGGGGGGGGGGTCTACTCAGCCATTTTTGGTGCAAAATCTGGATTGTTACTGGTAAATATGTGACCAAAAGTGGGGGGCCTCTAAATCCACCACTGAAGATCCCTCACTGCTTTGGGTGGGTTCGTTGCAAATGTATAAATTTCTGTGCAATGCATGCACAGATCCAAATGAATGGACGGGGCATCTGCTCTTACCCTGAGATTCGGTGAAACATACTTTTCTTGTTATTTTGTTATGTGAAATAAGTAATTTTACACACAATAACATGGGTGCCCCCCCCCCTTTCGTAAAATTCAATGGGTTGAATCCCTCTTTAATTTCTGGATTTATGCCCGATTGCATCATGCAGATATCATATACATAGGTGTCATTAACACTAATTTAGTTAAAGTTACCTTCTGTTGTTGGCCATGTTTGTGGTCAAGCAAGAGTTTTTGCCTCATATTCATACTAAGTTTAATAAAGTTTTTTTTTAGAAAGTTGTTAATATACACACTAATTTAGAAAATTTTTTACGTTGTCTAATACCTCAAATTTTGCATAAGCATTGCAAAAACACAGGAATTATTCATACTTTAGAGAATTTACCTACATAATTTGGTTGATTTATGCACAGATATTCAGTTCTATACCTAAAAGATGGCGGACAACTTATCTCAAGGGAAGTAACTCCAATAAAATTTCATGCTACTGAAACCTATCTATATGTGAAATAATCATGGAGTGACATAAAATAAGAACCATTTCTACAAAGAATGGCCTTTCCCCTTAGCTTGGCCTTTCATTGTCATGTTTTGAGAGAAGTTTTACACAAATTTAATTTTGTGGTTTAGATACAGGAAATAAAGCCGGCGTGGCCTAGTGGTATCGCGCTGAACTCCTGATCTGGAGGCCGGGGTTAGAGTCCTGCTCTGGTCATGGCGGTGTTCTGTCTTTCGGATGAGACAGTAAAAACCGAGGCCCAGTGTCGTGGTATGCATGGCACGTTAAAGATCCCTCACTGCTTCGGGTGGGTCTATTTCAAAGGTCAAAATTTGTATGACCCGCATCAGGCAGATGCCGTCACTATATATGCATGAAATATTCGTGGTATGATGTTAAACAAAAATCAATCAATCAATCAATATATACAGGAAATAACTTTTCCAGACACTAGAGAAGACATCTCTAGAAAGAACATTATAAAAGAATCATTTATAATATAGTTAATAAATCAAGAAAATTATGTCCACTGTGGGGTCAAACCCTTTACTGGTAGGGAAGATAAATCTGGACGTGAGGTAAATTCGGACGGTTCGTTAAAATCATATTATATCAACAAACTTCAGAATGTCCATTGACATACACTTTAAGAAGTTGTTTTTTTAAGTGTGCCATTAAAATTTTTATCTTCTCTCACAGATCCACAGTATGCATTGGCAATGCGGCTTTCTAGGGTGCACTGTTACCAAGGAAATTTCAAGATTTTTCTGTTCTGTACAGTCATCATCATCAACCTCCTCGGTAAGATGGCATAAACATCTTCAGGGTTGTTGCTCCATGGATGAGGTGTTCAGCTCATGATCCATAGGTCCTGGGTTTGATTCCTGCCATGGGTACACCGGTGTTCTGTCTTTTGGATGAGACAGTAAAAACAGAGGCCTCGTGCCATGGTAGGCGTGACACGAAAAAGATCCCTCACTGCTTCGGTGGGTCCATTACGAGATACAGACTTCTATGCAATACATCAATTAGACGCTGTCACTATATATGTGAAATAATCGTGGAGTGACGTAAATTAATAATCAATCAATGTTTAAGGTGACAGTCTTTGACATTTGTATAAATGTTTTGGATAAAATTCTATGGCATTGGAATTTGTTAAAGTCATTGTGAAAGATTAATTTTATTGTGATTTTAATTTGTTTCATAGCCTATGTAAAGATATCTTTCTTTTTTTATTTTTTTTTTTGGATAGTGCTTCTAAGACTGGCCATTCTACACAACTCTTCTTCATGGCATTACACAAACAACAGACGCACTTTCAGAAATGTCCACATACCTTCCCACATCGCCAAAATGATGGAGATCCGAGACTTCTCTGGTGGTCTCGATGTCCCCATCCAGATTTTTGGCAGAAATAACGACTCCAGCCTGTGGATGACATCGGAGGAATATATAGCCATGCCTCTAAGATTCGGAGAAATGACACAGGAGGAAAGAGATGGAGCTGGTTGGATGGAAATGGTGAAAATTGACCCTGAAGTGACCTTAAACTTTACTCCTCCCGTGCCACGTTACTCTATTAATGACATCGTGTATCAGCTGCCTAGGAGGATAACAGAGGACCGTCTGTCACTGAATCGTCGGCTCTACGAGAATCACACAGTGGTAATACTGACCCCTATTCATAATAGCGAGAATGATTTGGCTCAATACGGACATCTCATCGCTGGTCTTGACTACCCGCATCATCTTATCTCGGTCGTTTTTGGTGAAGACAGTAGTGAAGACGAGACAATGCCTATGGCTAAACACTTAGTGAAGGCTCTCAGAAAGGAGGGATTCAATCGAGTACAGCTTCATTCTTTTAACATCTCGAGTGAAATCGGCAGCGAATGGATAGAGAAGCACAGAAGAGTTTCCCAGTACAAACGACGGCGCCACCTGGCGGAGGCGCGTAACTTGTTACTACAGGCAGGGCTAAAGGACGAAGACTATGTGATGTGGTTAGATTCAGATATCAGTCACATTCCCTCAGATCTGATCCAGCAGCTTATCTTTGCTGACAAAGATATCGTCACACCATGCTGTCTTTTCAGTAAGGGGCGGTACAAGCGAATTTATGACAAAAACATCTGGCGCGAGACACCACTGTCTCTCAAGGATCAGGAGAAGCTACCAAAAAATGCCATCGTGGTGGAAGGGTACGGCGCTACTACACGCATTTATCTCCCCCATTTACAGGGAGAAGGGAGAATCGTGCCAGTAGATGGCGTAGGGGGTTGTAGTTTACTGGTAAAAGCAAAGTGCCATAGACAGGGACTTGACTTTCCAGAGATACCCTATAAAAGGCATATAGAGACTGAAGGATTGGCTAAAAAGGCTCAAGATATGGGGTATACTGTATATGGACTTCCATTCCTTAATGTGTTTCATAAATAGTGAGCCATACAAAGAACAGATTTATTGTTTGCTGTGATTTTAAGCATATTTGTTATGAAAGATTATTTTCATTACCCCTAGTCAGAATGTCAAGCACATGAATGTATACTATCTCTCTTAATCTGTTTTTCTGTCCCACTTTCAGGGATGAAACCAAATTTATGCAAGTGTTTGCCACTAAGTATTTTACAAACATTTTAAGTGTACATTTAAAACTGTCTGAATGGCTATCTATATTGCAAGGTCACTTTTTAATTTGCTATTTTCCTTCAAATTATTTATATATAAAGGTTACCTTTATTGAATTGTCAATTTTGAGTATTCTTACACAGAGGTGACCTTTCTGCACTGAACAGAAAAGTACTTGTAGAATAGTAAGCATCATATTTTTTTATTTCTCCAAAAGAACAAATAAGTAAGTCATTATTATTTTTGTAGAAGTATGTGAAATCCTCGAATTTCAACACCTATGAATATATAAGAATTAATGTCGTGCCATTGTAGCTCAGTGGTTGAGATGCTTTGGTCATGACTGAGATGTTCTGGGTTCGACTCCCACCATGGGCACGCTGGTCTTCTGTTTTTTGGACGCGAGTTCCCGTTTCATGGTGGGCGTGGCATGAAAAGATCCCTCACTGCTTAGGGAGGGTCTGTTGCAAAGGTATGAATTCTTATGCAATGCATCAGGCAGATGCCGTCCCCATTATCTTGAAATAATCGTGGAGTGACATTCATAATAATAACCAGTCAGCAAGTGTCGATATGAAATTAAAGTGTTCCAATGAAAACTACTGAATATATTGAGAGCGGAAGGTATGTTTTGACTACAATTATAATTCATCATCACGAAAGTTCAAATGTGTATGCTGTGATATACATATCATCTGCCACATTCCAGCCAGGTCAGGCCAACTAATACTTCGAGTTTCGAACTCTGACCATCAGTAAGAACATTTATGTTTAAATAATTATATTTTAATTTTCTGCCAGTTATTTTCACTCAATGAACAAAATAAAACTAAATATGTTGTATTGGGTTTCGTCTATGAACAAGCTCAAATTTTCTGATTGGACAAGATTTTAATGACTCATTGTTAAGCTGAAACTATCTTTTCAACCTTGTCCCGGACTTGATGTAGTTGTAGAAATGTTTGCAAATTGTTAGAATCTAGACCTTACTGAAACCCTGTTGTAGGATATGATTATAGTTTAATCTGGGAAGGGGTTGGGGTGTAATATGCTTAAAAAACTCATTAATGCCATTTTAAAATATTCCTTTGTGTGTATTCTGGAAAATACGATTCCTTTGATAAGATTTAGATGGTGAACATTATTTCCAATACAGTGTAATTTTTTGTGCAGTATTTCATAGATTAAAAAAGAAAAATGGTAAAAATCTTCCTCTATACATTGCAACTAACATAACATTTTAAAACAGTTTCACCATCTATATTTTCATAATTGACATTTAATTATCTAAATTTATGAATAAAATTTCTGCAAATATTTCTTAACAACTGGCTTAATTAATAGGATTTGTCTGGTTCTGGTTCCCCCCCTAACCCTTCACTAATCTCGAGATGCATCCTGGAAGTTAAAAAAACCAAAACAAAACCAAAAACTAAGGACACCTATATTACTCAATATCTAGTCTTTAGCAACTCATTTTCTGTAATGTCAGCAGTATTATCTATAACATTCAACCTGTGTGAAGAGACCACCTGCCTTCAGTGACCATATCTCCATCCCTGTGATGATCGCTTAGAACAAGTTTGACAAAAAAAAAAAAATCAAAAAAAAAAAATCGGTATACTGGAAGGGGGGGGGGGGGGGGGGGTCGGAGTAAACACTGGCTGGAACTGTGAAAAATTTAGCGTATTGGAAATAATGTTCACCATCTATATTTATTAACACAGGATTTGTAGTTTCCTGAATATAAACAGGAATATAAAAAGGCATTAATGTTTTTTTTCAATATATCAACCCCCCCCCCCCCCCCTTACATGTATTTGACAGATTCTTGAGTGTTTTTGTACATATACGATTATCATGCCCTGCTGTTTGGTTTGAGCAGTTAAATGATGTTGAACAAATGTGTATTATATTATTTGTTTGCCATTTATTGTATTATATTTTTAGACATATATTTCATCTCGAGTGACATTGTATGATATGATTCAAAGTAAATTACAATTTGATTTGACGTTTTGGGTTTTATTTATATATATATATGCACAACCACTGTAATTGCCTGAGATAAATCTTTCAAGACCTATGTATTTTATTTCTGTATAAAGTACATTGATCCGTGACGTCATAACGCCCCATATTTCACCCACTTTTCAACACAGAAAGTGATGTTTGACAGACTTTTGATTGTTAAGCTTAGGACGTCATAATGAAATGTTCGACATTTCCAACCTTGCGTGACGTCATTAAAGTCGTATTTTGCGCTAAAGTGCTTGACATTCGACGAAAGTATGTCATTCTGGATAAACGTTACGTTGTCATGGGACACCGGCTGTTTCTTTCAACTTATAACTTCCCTCCGGAATGATTTAATGATGCAGTTTATAAATAGGAAATGGAAGTTTCCAGTATGATATTTTGGAGTTAAAAGCGCATATATATACTATTAGAATAAGTTAACGCGCATTATATCTCATAAATGCATCAGACATTGTACTTTATTCCTGCATGAAAACACAAAATAAGACACTTGTTCTATATTTAAATGATTCTTGTCAAAGACATATAAGATCCATGCTAGCATGTTTCTGCAACTTCTCAGAAAATTATATTAATGGTCAGAAAATTATATTGACTTTCAAGAAAATTATATTGACTTGTAAGGAAACTATGTCATTTTATCAGAAAATTAAGTTGACCTGTAGGAACATTATGCCAAGTTACTTCAAGTTGTCAGAAAATTATATTAATCGTTGGAAAATTATTTTGACTTTCGAAGGAAAATTATGTTGAATCGCTAGAAAATCATGTCAAGTTATGAGGGAGTCATCAACTTGTCAGAAAAGTTATGCTGACATGTCAAAATGTATGTCAAATTATCAGAATATTATATTGACTTGTCAAAAATTATGCTAAGTTATCAGATAATGGTCAACTTGTCAGAAAATTATGTTTTTATCAGAAAATAATCAAAATGTCAGAAAATTATGTTGAAATGTTAGAAGTTTTGTCGACTTGTCTGATTTTTTTTTCAGCAAAATATATAACAAGTCGACATGGATATATGACTAGTCATTTGATATCAGATAAGTGCGTATGATGTCATACACATCGCCTTGATCATGCTGATACTTAAAGTAAAAAAAATATATATTATATATAATATATAGCATTCGTTTCCCTGCAAATTCGGCAAAAGGTTTATCGACTAAATAAACACGGAAATTTTAACATGCCATTTTACGAGATTGATTTCGTTTTCGTACCGTTGCAGTATTAAGAAATTTTTTAAAAAGAAATAGATGCACTTTTAAGATTATTCAACACCTTTTTTTACTTGTTTTTTTTTCTGGGGAGAGGGGGGTTAAAACTTTTGATAGAAATACGAATGGATTTGCTATGTTAGCTACCCCGTCTGTATACGTCATTTTCTGCTATAGATATTGTTGACCATGTGCCAACTTATAGATGCATCAAGGAAACCTGGATTTTTATTACCAGTTAATGTTTATTTTAAAATTGGTAAAGTATCTCTTACGGTGATGGGTAAGATAAAAAGATCTTTCTTTGTTTTTATGATAGGCAAGATTAACTTCTACATTGGTTGCATTTTTAATGAAATTTTGGAAATGAGGTTCTGATATAATTCATTACCCTCTTTACTTGCAAGAAAGGATTGAAATTAAATGAATGTAAAATCTGCCCATTAACCACGATAATGGCCAAGAAAGGTTTAGAAGCACACAGTATATCATAAAATTCATTCATTAATTTATTTTTCAAGAAGCCTTAGATTATTATTTCAAACAGTTTTACATCTTGACTTATTTTCCGGTGTGACTGCAGAATTGCCGTTAACACATTGTATGACTTAGTTATACAAGCTCAAATAATCCCACGGCTGCAATGCGGGGATGCTTACTCCTCCAGGGCACCTGATCCCACCAATGGTCAGCGGGGGATGCTTACTCCTCCAGGGCACCTGATCCCACTTATAGTCAGCGGGGGATGCTTACTCCTCCATGGCACCTGGTCCCACCTATGGTCAGCGGGGGATGCTTACTCCTCCAGGGCACTTGATCCCACCTATGGTCAGCGGGGGATGCTTACTCCTCCAGGGCACCTGATCCCACCTATGGTCAGCGGGGGATGCTTACTCCTCCAGGGCACTTGATCCCACCTATGGTCAGCGGGGGATGCTTACTCCTCCAGGGCACCTGATCCCACCTATGGTCAGCGGGGGATGCTTACTCCTCCAGGGCACCTGATCCCACCAATGGTCAGCGGGGGATGCTTATTCCTCCAGGGCACCTGATCCCACCAATGGTCAGCGGGGGATGCTTACTCCTCCAGGGCACCTGATCCCACCTATGGTCAGCGGGGGATGCTTACTCCTCCAGGGCACCTGATCCCACGTATGGTCAGCAGGGGATGCTTTCTCCTCCATGGCACCTGATCCCACCTCGGGTATTTCAGGGATCCGTGATAACCTGTACCTCTATTTCGTCAAGTAGAATGGTTGTTCCTTATTAACGATGGTATATTAGTACTTTAATTTTTATAGGCACAGTGTATATATGAAAGGAATACCGTCATCAAAGATTACTTCCTTGATTAGTGATATCAAAATTCCTAAAATAATGGCCCATTTATCACAAGGAAGTCATTGAAACATGAATATATAGACATATGTCTAGTGAGATGTATTGAATATTCTGGCACTATAATGTTGTGTACATCGGGAGTACGTTCGTCAGGATGGATGTTGTGAGTTTAGTTTTACTTTCCACGTGTACTGTCGCAACTATACCTACACTCAGGAGGGTAGAACCATGTCATCGCAATGACAGGTATTTCTGTATATGATTTCTTGATTGTTTATACTGATATTTTACTGTCTGGCAATTTTGCTTCCAAAAATCAAAGAAAATCTTAAGGTATATGATTGATCAAAAATATAGGGAAATGTGATTTAACCATAGTGTCACTCAAGAGAACTTCAACGTAATGTCTTGGCTTGCGGCGCCGACGATCCGGGTTCGATTCCCGGATTCCGCCACTATGTTTCAGAGGTTGGTTACCTTCTGCTCCCATGTCGTGATATAACTGAAAAATTGTTGAAAGCGATGTAAAACACCAACCAACCAACCAACAATCAACCTAATGTCTAAATGTTCAAGAGAACTTCAACCTAATGTCTAAAAAGAGAACTCCAGCCTAATGTCTAAATGTTGAAGAGAACTTCAACCTCATGTCTTAATGTGAAAGAAGATGATAAATGTTAAACATAAAAATTCAAGAATACGGATACATCTTTCTCATAAATTACTAAAGATAAAATTATAAAATGGAATACTGAAATTACCTTTACAAAATTACTCTATTCCTTTCTATAGTCATCTGTGAGGTGTGTTTTAATCTTTGCAGCGACACAGGTTGCTGTAATAACTCGATGGCCATAGAAGACGGTTGCTACGGTAAGTGCTACTTAAAAAGTTTAAAATTTCACCGCAGCGTCCATTTGTACGCAAAATACATATGCACATATTTACATAAATTGAATAAAATTCTAATAATTTTTTTTTTCACTCACGTAAGCAATGAAGGTCACATTGGACTTTTTAATCATGAAAGTTTATGACAATTTTTAGAATGCCCAGCAGGCAAGACTGGAGTGAACTGCAAATCCAACTGTGTTCACGGTTTCTATGGATATAGATGCAGACAACAGTGCAATTGTTGGAGTTATCAGTATTGTAGTTCCATGGATGGATGCATACCTAAAGTCGTGAACGAATGTAGGTCACTGAAATATCAACAAAGGTTAACTTCCTTTTCCTTTTTTTCTTTTTGGTTTATTTTTTCTTTTTTGCATTTGCTTTTATTCTTTGAGTGCATGTGTGTGGCTTTTTTTTGTATTATATATAGATATATTAACATTTAATGCTATTATTTCTTTCATTCATGATAAATGAGAAAATGTTGACACATGGAATATAACATCATCATGTTTTATTGTCGTTTTATTCCAAAAGTATAGTAGAAATCCCATCGTCACAAGCCACGGTAACTGAGATCCTCAGAGCATGGGGAGGGGCTTCCTCGGTAACAATGACTAGAGAATGTTATTAACTATAACGTTTATTGTTACGTGTGATCCTATTATTCAGGCGCGTAGCCAGCGATGTTTCGAAGTGCAAGCCCGAATAGGCGAGGGGTCTGGGGGCCGCTTTAGGCCCCCAGTGGGTCCAGGGAAAAGCCCTGGTGGGGGGCTCAGGGGGGCGTAGCCCCCCGACGGAAAACGATTTTAGCTAATCAGAACCCATTGAAACTCATTCAAAATGCCTTTCTTTACTGAAAAGATTGAATATTTTACTCAGCTCATTTCTTTTATTGCTTGACATTATTACAATCTTCTGTTTTTAAGAGACAAGAAATTGTCAATGACAGTATCTATATCAATTTCCTCCTCCCGGTGTATGTGAAGAATAGAAAGGGCCGAAAGTCTCTCCTGTCCCATGGTGCTTCTCAAGTATGTCTTAACCCTTCGTCGTGAGCTGAATGAGCGCTCGGCAGATGCAGTAGAAACCGGCATGGTCAGCAAAATGGCCAACATTGTCCAGATACATGGATATAGATCTTTATTGGTGACTGCAATGGTGTCCTGGAAGGAGGACGGTTGCTGTGCATTTGGAAGGCCCCACTTTGTTTTCCACCTCCTTAATTCGTTATCAAATGCATTCCGTCCATGCTCTGTAAGATAACTTGAGAAAGCCTCAAACAACTGGTCAATCTTTTCCTCGTTGAGGTCCACGAGACGACTTGGGACCAGATGTTGAGCAAGGAAGCGGTTCTGCTCTTCACCACTAAGCAAACGGTCTTTCAGCTCCTGTGTCATGTGGTCTATGAAGGGAAGGTAGAGGACACGTTTCCAGTATTCTTTGGGATTGTTGGCTGAAATATTTGCTCTATGTCTCTGTCTTGCTGCTATTCTTGGCATGGAAGGCTGGATATCAAACTTGTCGGCCAGATCTGATGCTTGTTGGAAAAGGGAATCCCAAACTGCAGGGTCGCCTCTTTCGTTTCCGAACATCGTGATAACGACCTCACTCTCTCTAGCTGCTTCAATAAGGTTGCAGTTGACATTTTGTAGGAAAGTTGACAGGAAGACAGTTCCTTGCAGAATATGCTGGCAGACAACAAGACCAATAATAAACTCCCATCGGAGAATTGCATTGAGATGCTGGCCAGCTTTGTCATCTCCGTTGTCTTGAAGGTATTCAAGTGCATGGACTACTACTGGAAATGCTTGCAGAAATGTATATAAGGAATCCGCTCTGCTAGTCCAACGGGTTTCACACAGTGTTCGCAGCTTAGTCCTTTTGTCCATTTGCTGTTTGGTGTCAGCGTCGGTTTTCAACTCATCAACAAATGCATTCAACCTTTTAGCCGAGTAATCAAATGCAAACGCAACTTCCTGCACGGTGCCCATAACTGTTCTCACAGACTGTTCTTTGCAACTGTGAACAATTGCCAGATTAAGGCAGTGGGCCTTACAATTAACATATATTGCTCCTGGTAATAGCTCTTTTATACGTGCTTGTACACCACGATGACGCCCAGACATATTTCCTGCCCCATCATAGCCCTGTGCTCGCATGTTGTTAATGTTTACGCCATATTTTTGCAGTGATGACAGAATCAGTTCAGCCAAAGCTTCTCCTGTTGTGCCGTCTGTGGCTTCCTCAAATGCTAGAAATTCCTCTCGCAGCTCACTTGTTTTTTTATCTATGAAACGCACACAAATTGTCAATTGTTCTTTTGTTGATTTATCTGTCGTTTCGTCTGCAAGTAAGGCAAAATGCCCACTTGCATTGCAGTCATTAACTATTTTGTCTTGTATCTGCTGTCCAAGAATGGATATAATTTCATTTTGGATGGTTGGTGATGTGTATTTTTCTCTTGATGTAACATTTGCAAGATGCTCTGCTAAAATGGTGTCTTCTTTTGCTACTTCATGAAGAATCGCAATAAAATTGCTTTTTTTATCATCGTGGCTTCTGAGGGGGATGTTCTGTTTACCGCACAACAATATAACCCCAATGATTCGTTTTAGAATATGTCGTTTCTTTTTCTCATTTTCCTCTTCAAGTTTGGACAATTTGAACGTAATAGGCTTATCTTCATGTCGATATACTCTGCAAAAATCATCTGCCATCCCAGCGAAGACATGGTGCTGTGAGCCCTCTTTTAAGTGGCGAGCAACATACGTAGACATATTTGCCCAGTCTTTGACGGGAGTTAAAAACGTTTTTTCTTTAGCTTCATTGTGGCCAAATATGAAACACGGGGCACAATAGGCAGCATCCTCTGATTTGGAGTAGCGTATCCAAGGATATGTCTCGAGCCAACGAAAATTGAACTTTCGTTGCTTTTTCCCAATCAGTCTGTAATAGATGGAAATGGAAAATTTTTACTTGTTTCAATCCACAACGGATTTTGTGAGGTTTTGCAACAAGTAGTGCAATATTGTATGATATTCACCGCTAATCATGTGTGATCATATCTGTAACTCCCCCGCCCCCTTTTTTTTGCCGATCTGAGTCAAACGCTCATGTGAGTTATTGTGATCAATCGTTGTCCGTCTGCCGTCGTTGTTCTGTCCGTCGTTAACTTTTCACATTTTGGAATTCTTCTACGGAACCGCTGCATATAATTTCACCAAAACTCAAGAAAGTTAGTATGTACTCAATGTCCTCTACCAAGTTTGTGTTTTTATATATTTTTGTCAAATTATTCGAAATTTCTGTATAACTTGAAACTTTAAAATCAAACATATAAGACACACATATAGATAATTTATATATAGATAATATATGTATATAACGCTTGGTATACCTGTGTATACCTATGAGTTGTTAATCATCGGGTTCGAATTCGTAAACTGTCAAATATGTCAAATATCTTTGTTCTGTGTCTCCAGAATAGTTGTATACCTCACGTTAGGTTCGAATCATTTCTTCGCAAGCTACTAAATCCAAATGGCTAAACCTCTATGCCTAGCTCTGGTTCGAATCCTATCTGCTGTAACTTCCAGACAATTACGTTCGTAAATCTTCCCATTCTTAATCAGCCATCATTTCCGCTTACTTTCCATATTTTACATATTTCTATTCTGTATAACATGTACCAATGATAACTACTAACTAAGATAATGGTTGTACATTGCCACTTGAGTGACTGTTTATTATCCCATGACAGTAGATGTACATATACTAAAGTGAAATTAGAATTATACAAAATTACTTAACTTTATGTAATAGTTAATTAATAGAAGCAATTGATTTATGAAACATATAAGAATAGAAAGGGGGATAACCCCTATGAAAACAATTGGGATTACTATAATGACATTTGTGGGGTTTTGTTTTGTTTTGTTTACAAAAATGAATTTACATGAAACTACATAGAAAGTCATCTGAAAATAGACAAACCATTTCGAAACAAGAATGAACAATCAATAGATCTGAAATCACTCATTTAAACGTGTTTATTTGTAAACATTGGCTCGTGCCATGTTAACATATAACAATGCATGAAAATATACATGTGTGAAAAAATAGATAACTCGTGATATTTAATCAAACTTTGTTTACTTTCGAAATAACTTTGCTTGCATCTCTGAGTGGCTTTCTTCTCGATATCATTAATTTGAAAATGGACTTTCTGGATAAGGATGCTCTTTTATTTTCGATTCATAACGTTTTCAATGAAAAAATAAATTGTAAACATGTGCGCCAAATTGTGTACAAGTTGCCCTATGCGGAACTAGCACCGAAACATAGATTTAAAATGACATTTATATATCTATTGTTGATATTAGGGATATATATCTGTCCCTTTAATACCCCCCCCCCCCCCCCATTATTTGACTTAATGACGATATGTCATCATATGATCATTTTAATTTTCTATGATACGTAAGTAAATATTGATTAGTAATCAGACTCACCTGGAGGGGAACGCGTAATTTGCACAATTAGTCCATTTTGTGTTCTGCAGGATAGCTTTCGTACTGTCCACATTTATGTTTACATTGGGGTCTGCTAGATCAGGGTACGGAGGTTCATTTTCCACATAATTGGACTTAGATTCCAATGGTGGTGCCAGTACATTTGAGTCGGTGACATTTTGACCGCAATTTTCATTAGATTTTGAAATATCGGCCACAGAAGATGTCGATTTAAAATTGAAAAAATCACTGATTTTCCTATTCCCCGCCATGTGAACTTACAGACATTGACATTGAGACACATGCCATGGCGTATTGTTAATTGCACTATGAAAAATCGGTTACAAACGCTGAAACAGGTAGCAAATTCATATATCAACCCGTTTTAGATTATATTTCTGACTACATGTACATATTGTATATCATTTGATATCTATTTTGTTAATTTTCATATCTTTACGGGGCCAGTACTGTACAAGGAAATGAATCATATCAAGATTTTGTAGAATTCATTCAATCATGGATTTACATTATGCCATTACTGTAACATAAGCATGCAGTACCTACCCTCCTTCTCTCTCTCTCTCTCTCTCTCTCTCTCTCTCTCTCTCTCTCTTTTCAAGTTTTATTTTTGGGAGTGAAATGATGTGCAAGCCCGGGCTTACGGGCTTACATGGCAGCTACGCGCCTGTTATTATACTTCTATTAAACTTTATGCTCTTAATTATTGGTTTTTTAGTTTGTTCACATGGTAAAAAAGGATCAAATTGTGATGAAAACTGCAATCCTGATACTTACGGAATCAACTGCTCCAATACATGTAACTGCGGCCCATACGAGTATTGTAATCCTGATAGAGGTTGCAGAGAGCTTAAGTTAAAAACAGGTAGTTCATTCCCATTCTTTTATCTTTTATGTATGATTTTGTTGATGTACTAATAAACAAAAGTTATATATAGAACCAATCCTGTTAGGTCCCTGTCACTGCTGCAGTTGAGTTCAAAGCTAAGATCTAAATGTCTGTGCTTCTAGATTGTCAAAGTGGGAAACATGGAACAGATTGTAATGAAACCTGTCTCCCTGGTACTTACGGAATCAACTGCAAAGACACGTGTAAATGTGGTCCAAACGAGTATTGTAACCCAGATAAAGGATGCAGAGAAGTAGAAAAAGGTAATTCATTCCCATTTTATTACCTTTTACGTATGATTTTTTGTTGTTAAATTTATATACAAGAGTAATACGAAAAAAATTATAATTTAATTTCACGTTTTCAATAAAGATGTCATACATCCAATTTAACTTAATACAAATTAAAAATATGTACATTGTATTATTGATATACAAATATGTACATTGTATTATTAATATACATTTTTAACGGTGCTGTAATCTGTGTGTATAGGGATTCGTGGTATTTGAGGCCAAATAAAGCCTTTCCTCTCACAGATTTCTTAAACGTACAATTGACAAAGATACTTTCCTATTTTACAGTGTTATGATTTATAAATTTTCAAATAATACTTGTATACTTGAAGCCATTGCAGTGAGCGACATGATGAAGGCAATAGAATGCGATCAGAAGGTTCCGAATTATATCTTGGCGACACTTAGCATTTTTCTTTATCTTTCTACGGTCACTATAGCATCTTTATTCTCATTTTATCTCGGAAAAAGAAACAACACCAGAAACAGTGCACAGCAAAATAAAAAGAATGATCTGGAACTTGAACAAACTATAGGGCAAGATCAACATGATGCTTTGGAACTTGGAGGAATAGGGGTTCAGGTATGGGGAGATATTTATCCCATGGGCGAAGTCAGCGACGAATCAAGCGATGTACGAAACAACACCTGCACTGAAAATCAGTGTTTAGAATTAGGACAGAATTACGAAGTCAGTGATGCCATATTTATGAAATATTTTGTGTGTCAAACGTCAAGCTCGAGGTCGTCCTTGATGTCTGATTTCGAAGACTGAATCTAAGTAGATATATAAGTTTCATTAAGCAATTTATAATTCATTATATACAAATGACTGGTTGTGAAACGCTGTGGCACAACTGAAGGTTTCCTGGAGGCAGTTTTAATGTCAAAGCATACCAATAAAAGATGTTGTATTTTCTTTTTGATTTTGTTATTTGGGGTTTTCTTATTTGCCTATAAGCCACCTATATTTATGATATTCTTCACCTTTGTTTTCATCACTTGGCACTTCCCTTGGTCATCGCCAGCTGAGAGCGATTGGATAATATCTCTGTATTTTATCAGAGGCATATCCAGCAAGTTTTCTGTTGGAAGTGAGTCACAACCCTTGATAATAATGATAATAATAAAACCCACCAGAAAATATAATTGATATTAAAACTTATAGGGAAATATGTCCTGGTTTAGTTCAGGATTTAGCGCTCTTCTTCCTACTCTTGAATTTTCGTCCTTGGCTGGAGATGAAATGTTCTACTTTAAAACAAAATTCGTTCTCAAATTGGCGTGTTCCGTGTGTAAATGACACAGTATATGAAAATAAACTCGATGAATGTATTTGAGATTGGTCATGATATGAACATATGTGGAGACTGATCCAACATCTAAAAAGTGTGTGTGTGTGGGGGGGGGGGTGGTATTATGGTACACCTTGTACACACTGGTAATATTTTGTTTAGGAACAAAATGGGTTGCATATTCAAAACCAAAAAGACATGTATTAATCAAAAGGGGGAGATGTGCAACTTCAATAATATTTAGATAAATCAATGTGCGCATGTCAAAAGTAAAACATTAATATCTATTTAAGATAAACCAGAGACATATAACAAAGTGTCTCTGAGAAAAAAATTGGCATTTTGTTTTCTGATGGTTTGAATTCTACAACTGAAGTGTTAATGTTAGTTTGTAATGGCATGTATCTGTTTGGAATGTTTGGGATTGTCACTTTGCATAACAGAAGACGGTTACTGAAATATTCATTGAACATATTGACGCAAATGGGAAATGAAATTCCGATTGCCTGCATTGTCGTATTAACGACTTTATAATCTTCTTGACATCTCGGGGTTTTTTGTTTGTTGTTTTTTTTTTTTTTTTTTTTTTTTTTTGTTTTTGTTTTTGTTTTTGTTTTTGTTTTTGTTTTTTTTTTGTGTTTTTTTGTTTTTTTTGTTTTTGTTTCTTTTTTTAATTTCTCATTAAAATTCGATCTTCCAAGCTCTTACTATTGACTAAGTCGCGATATAAGATTTTAAAACTCTACAAAAGTGTTCTTCTCAGATTGACCAATCAGCGATCTGTTGGGTTAGTTTAACAATTGATTTTGCTCAATGAGGAACGTTAAAAAGAAGTCATGCTGTCGTGCTAAAAAGTCATTCTTTTTGGAAATGCATAATTCGTGGATATAAATTTTAGCATTCGAAAACTCCTCAGGACAAGAGTATAGACATGGAAAAATGTTTATTTAGTTTATTTAAAGAATGACTGTCTTTTTTTTTCTAGGTTCATGGGGAATGAACTTGGGTGAGAAACAAACAAATCACGTGAATCGTGAAGCGGTTCTCGAATGATTTGTTTGTTTCTCACCCAAGTTCATTCCCCATGAACCTAGAAAAAAGACATTCATTCCTTATATTTACAATGCATTTTAAATGGTTCTTTTTTGAAAACAAAATATCAAATTCCCCGTTATCAAACTGGCAAGGACCGAATTTTTCCTGAAGTGGAAAAGTACTTCCCCCACACAATATAGTGCGTGTCTAGAAAGCTGAAAATACTCTATCTGTCCAGGTAAACTCTTTAATTGCTCAAAATTAACAGATGCATTAATTTCGTTATTACAATTCTTATATTTAGTTTAATAAGCCCCGCCTCTTTTTATATTACTACGCATGAGATTTGCCATACGCCGGGTACTACTTCCGTGACCCAAGTTCATGGGCTGATGATCCGAGTGTGTTTAGCATGGTTCATCGAAGGAATTAGACTAGCATTGTAAATATTATTTATTCTCAGAAGAGAAATCAATTTACCAACATTTTACCCTATAATCATGGAGAAGAGACATAGACATAAGACACGCTGTAGGGGCAGGCTTGGTGTAGTGGTTAAGCGCTTGGCTTGCGGCGCCGACGATCCGGGTTCGATTCCCAGGTTGCGTCACTATGTTTAAGAGGTTGGTAACCTCCTGCTTCCATGTCGCGATATAACTGAAATATTGTTGAAAGCGACGTAAAACACCAATCAACCAACCAACCAACCACGCTGTAAAATCAGGTACTTGTGTTGACTCAGATTTTGTGATTCCCTGGGTCCAATTGACAACAAATTTGTTACATGAAACAGCATGTGCTTTAAAAGTGAGTTAGATAAAGTATAGTTCAAGCAGTGCCAATAATATATAAACAAATCATCAACAAATTTTATCCAATTAAGGAAAATTGTAAAAATCCATTATTTTATTTCTTTAATGTTCTTAAAATACATACACAATGCATTGTTTAATGTTTCAGAATTAACATACACATTATGTAGCAACAATGGCCAATAATGTTCCAGAAATAACATCATTGTTTGTAGCACAATTCATAAATGGGTGCAACTAAAGATATTAAGAATGAAAATTTATGTTATAATCCCGAAGAAGAAAATAAATTATATATTATTTGATCTAATTTAATTATAATCAATCCATATCGATTTATTGACTGGTATGTAAATATCAGAAATCAGAACGTATGTAAGTATATTAATTTGGCGCATCATACATCCTAAATCCTCGTCTTCTGACAAATTACATATTTATACGTCTGATTGAGATAATTTGGCGCCTCATACATCCTAAATCCTCGTCTTCTGATAAATTACATATTTATACGTCTGATTGAGATAATTTGGCACATCATTTGTCCTAAATCCTCGTCTTCTGATAAATTACATATTTATACGTCTGATTGAGATAATTTGGTACATCATACATCCTAAATCCTCGTCTTCTGATAAATTAGATATTATACGCATGACTGAGATAATACATGCATTTCAAATTTTCAATGGATAATGTTGTTTTTGATATTTCATTCAAAAACGTTAAAAAAAATTCTTATTCTTAATAAATAAGATCATGAAATATTTTGTAAAAGTTCAAAATGCAAAGTTTTTCTTTATCAGATTTGTATAATTCATTTCTGATTGATAGAAAGTAAACTTTTCTTTGAACAAAGAATGCTTTAAGCTGGAAGTTGTTTCTTCTACATTTTTCCTATAATGTCTTTCGATTACGGAAGTGTCCGAATAGTTAGGGTCGTGTTTAAGAGGTATGAAGTGTGAAATAAGGAAGAGTCGGAAATAGCCTACTTATCAAAATCAACTCAGAAACATATACTAGCAATATCCAGAGGGATATTGTTGTAACTCAATTGGTTGTATTTATTTATGCCGGGCCAAGATAGCTACTGGTAGGAAAGGTAAAACAGCACGCTAGAAAAATCGTGACGGTTCGTTAAAATAATATTTTAAAACAACCCCAATTTTTGAAATATCCATCTTTTAAAAGATGTTCTTCTTTAAGGTGTGCAGTTAAAATAACTTGAAATAGTCAGTAAGTATCGAGATTAGCGATCGTCCGGATATACTGCGCGTACGGATTTACCGTCCCGACCGTTATGGTTCGACCTATACGGTGACTCGCCAGTGTCCTCTTTCGGGTTAGGGTCAAAGCATAGTAATTCCATTTCCCATAGGGTCCCATGTTAAATTACCGAACTTCCAGCAAGATTTACACAACATCCTACATTTTAGCTATATATAATCCACATATCAAAATGTTTGTCAGACCCTCCTCTATCAGAATTTTAACAGTTTACGATAGGTTATCCACCTTAATTTCGAGAAAATCATGCTAGAAGGGGGATACCCCCCAAAATTGGCCAAAATGCAAATGTAAACAACCACCCCTTTTTAGGGCATTAGATTTTTACACTAGCGAAATGAGATAAAAATTCATGATTTTACAGCAGAATCAATCTTTATTTATACATAAATCAAATAATTTCATCCAATCACAGCTCCTGATACATTGAAATAGTAGTCCCTCTCTCCCTACACCACATCAGCCAATCACGGCTCTCGTTAATTACCTTTCTTTGACCTCAATCTAAAACTTAATATATCGTTCCATGATAAAAATAATTTCATGTTTCGGTTGGGTCCATGAAACAAATTGCATTATTTTTGCAATGTATTAGGCAGATTATTATTATTAATATTACTTGTATCTATATACCCTACTATTCACAGCATGTATTGTTCCCAAAAGGCTTTTGTTTATAACTTCTTTGCCATTCTGAAGAAATATCCAACGTAGATTTCAAATCTATTCAAATAATTTATAATGCCTCTTTGATAGTGAAATAAAGAATATGTTAAGACGATATATACATACATCTATTCAAATAATTTATAATGCCTCTTTGATAGTTAAATAAAGAATATGTTAAGACGATATATACACACATCTATTCAAATAATTTATAATGCCTCCTTGATAGTTAAATAAAGAATATGTTAAGACGATATATACACATATCTATTCAAATAATTTATAATGCCTCCTTGATAGTTAAATAAAGAATATGTTAAGACGATATATACACACATCTAACTGTAAAAAGACTCAAAATTAAGCAACAATAATTAAAGGTTAAATAATTCCACATTCGATAGAAAACTTCGTACTTCGGAAACCGAACACTCTTAAAGTACATGCATATGTATGAAATACATAAAAATTGCAATTTCACCTCAAGGATTTTGATCAATCCTCTCCCATTAAGAATGGGGTCTATACTTTTCGGACACCAGAGTTTCGGGAAATTCACAGGATTCTGCAAAGTGAATAAGTTTATGCAAGGAAAAAAAAACATCTTCAACTGACAAAATGTGTTTATTGCCATCCCTATTTTTCGAATTCTTAGGTTTTGAGTGGTTTAAAACGTTGTGTTTCCATTACAATAACGTTCAGCTGTTCAAATTCATGAAATTAGTAATTTTCATTATTGTTTACAGTACTGGCTATATTACTATAATATATAGTATATATTCGAATAAAACCGTGTAAAACATGGTCCTGTAGTACAGAATAAGTTGGCACTGCTTCTCTTCAACAAAATGAGAAAGCCATGGTCGGCAAGACCGTTACTTTATTTGTGAAATATTATTTTAGTAGCTGAAAACAAAAACATTAGTATAATGATATAAAAGGACAGGGCTATAGGGGCGGATCCAGCAGTGTTGAGTCACGAGATGTACCTGACCATTGTCACTTAATTTTATTTCCTTCTGACGAGGCAACTAACACATTCGTAAGTAAGACATATTATATATTTAAATGTCTTATAGAAGAGTTTGGACTTCATTCAGCGCCTGGAGGCTCGCATTTGCCATAAAATCATATGAGTTTAACCTGAAAATTAGCGTATTTCTGCAGGAATTGAAGTTTTTAGGTTTAAACACAATATTTTCATAAGAAGCGAGGGGTCTGGGGATCGTCTAGGTTCCTAGTAGGTTCATGGCGAAGAACTGTTTGGGAGGATGGCAGTGAGAAGCCCCCAGACTAAAATGGATTTTAGCAAATTCAAGACACATTTAAATTTATTGTTTGTAGGAATGTATATATTCTGTAAGCCATGTCAGAAGTTTATCTATTCACGAAATTGATTAAATAAGTTAAGAAATTTCGATACATCGTTTCTGTTTGCGCCTTTTACCACTTCATCATATTAGAAAATGTACGAGTGCCACCTTCGTGAAAGATTGAAAACTTCTATGGAGATTAAACATAACATTTAATCATACAAACAGCACAACATGACATAGATATATATTACGGTATATATCAATTAATGCCGAGAGTCATTTCATGTAAATAATGTTCCCAAGATGAAAATTGTTGTTTGCATATCTGTTGTACAGACATCTAGCAATCTAGAGAAGAGATCACGTGTCCCGGAGTGAACGTCTCCTGTCCGGATGGTAACGTCCGCCAGCTCAACATATGATGTAATTAAGATTAGACTGTTCACTAAAAGGTCCGTCACCTGCTGAAAGTTTTACCCTAAGTGACCTGACCTAGACTCAAACAGGTTGTTGGGTTTCATCATGATTGGTATCTCGCCAAACCTAATGGAGCTACATGTATGATGTAAATAATTAAGTAAAAACCTTTTATGTAAAAGTGTGACTATCGGATGGACGGATACACAAAGAGGCATCGGACACAGTGATTGCGTCTTGCCTTTAAAAGTAACGGTATGACGTAAAAGAAAATAGCGATGACAAATACGAAATTCAAAATCTCTCTCGATATTGAGATATAACTGCTCAAAAGTTTTTGTATCAATAGAAAGCTCATTTCTGCTACCTACCCAGGAAAATACAGATTCCTCCTTTTTTAATTTTTGTCTCCGTAGCTTATTTTTACTTCGCTACGGCGCGTTCAGCTTTATGGAAAACGAAAAATGTGTACGGACACTGCGGTAACATATATTTAAGTTTTCTATATCTATAGGTGAATTCAATTTTATGTGATGCATTCCGAAGAGGTGTTAATAATTAAGCTTTTGGGAGTCCTTCGTTACATTGTAAATATGACCGCTTCGAATCGTACCAACTCGTCTATTTTCGTACATATATAGGATTACAAAGAATACAATACCATTATATCACTTCTCCACAAGAAGCATTTAACAATAATAGCATACAAGAGCAACACATTACAGCTAACATAAACACATGCATACACACATACAAAAACATGTAGAATACAATCACAAGACAAAAAGCATTCAATGAAATGAAACATACACAAATATCTATAACACAGTAAAGCTACATTATGAACACATGATGAACACATTCACAAAATAAAAAGATTCACATTTACAGAGAAAAAGAAAAATCAGAAAAAAGCACACAAAATCACACAGTCAAAAGTAATAATTCAGAGAAATCTATCTGAGTAATAAGTTTTGAAACCTACCCCATTTCCTTAAAAACTTTTCATTTTGAGCATTCTTTTTAAATATGTGTTTTTCTGATTTTATATAGTCAATAATATTGCCTTTAGCACCTGTAAAATAGGGAATGCAATTTGTCAACTTCTGTTTGAAAATATAGTGTTTTACTATGCAGATAATAATATTTAATCTATTGTTCCTTCTCTCTGTTAATCCAAATATAATATTTTGGACATTTAAACAAATATCAATTTCAAAGGTATCTTGAAGCCATTTCTCTAATTCTCTCCATAATTTAAGAGAAAAGTCACAATAAAATAGAAGATGGCAAATTGTTTCTGGAAAAATATGACAAAAGGAGCACATATTTGTATCTTTGATACCTATTTTTTTGTAAAATGACATTTGTTCCTAAGATTCTGTGGATGACACGATATTGAAACCATTTTAAATTACAATCATTAGTGTTGGTATGTACTGATAGGTTAACATTCTCCCAATAAGATAAGCCAAAAGGTAACTGAAGTTCAACTTCCCATTTTCTCTCACTTTTTGGTCTGATATACTTATTTCTAACAAAGATGTCATAAAAATCTCTGGAACCTTTTTTGTTTCTATTAAGGATTTGTATATAATAAGGGTATCTTATTTGATAATGAACCAAAGGGAACACATCTATATTTAACTTCCTTTTCTCGATACATGATTTTAAGCCATAATATATTGTGAATGGTGGATGGAAGCTGTATCTAGCACAAAACAATTCATAAGACAGCAAATTCCCATGTTCATCCATTAAATCACTGATAAAAATATTCCTTTGTTAATCCAATTCGTATAACACAGTGTTTTGTTGTTAATTTTAAGCATATTATTGTACCACAATGGTTCATACAAATATTCTTCACAGTCAACAAGATTTCTAAACTGATAAAATGATATAAACACATCTTTCCAAAAAGCATTATCAACTGAGTTTGAAATAAATCTTAAATATTCAGTACCAAAGTTTAGAAAAAATCCCAAGTTAAGAGGAAGTGAATTAGATAAAAGTTTCAGCCATGATATATGCTCATTTCCATTTATTAATCTTCTTACCCAAGTTATCTTTAAACTTTTCATAAATGATTTAATACATATCATTCTTAACCCACCAAATTTGTAATCCTGTATTATGCATTTTCTAGAAATTCTCTCTGTTTTTTTGGTTCCATATGTATTTACAAAATAATTGTTCAATAACTTTTATAGTTGATTCACATGGGTTTGGAAGAGCAATAAGTAGGTGTGTCAATTTTGGTAATAGAATAGTTTTAACCACAGTTATCCTTCCATTAGTACTTAAGAGTCTTCGAGACCATGACTGAATTATCTTTTTTATTTCTTGTAATTTTTGAGGGAAATTCAAATTTTCTATCCTAGACAAATCTGTAGAGAAATTTATGCCTAAAAATTTGAAGGGATCTTGTGACCAGTTTAAGTTATATTCTTCACATAATCGGAGTTCGGAATTTTTTAATGAACCAATTCTAATAATAAGCGTTTTACTGTAATTAGGCTTCAGACCTGAAAATTTAGCAAATTGACCAATTAGAGTAAGGGAGTTTTGTAAAGAATATTCTGTACCATCCAGAAGTAAGGCGGTATCGTCAGCATATTGTAGAACTTTGTATTCATTGTTAAAGATGCTAATTCCCTTTATATCTTTATTTGACCTGAGTAAAATTGCTAAAATTTCCACACATAATAAAAAAATATATAGATGATATAGGATCTCCCTGCCTACAGTCCCGCCCAATCTGAAAGAAGCTTGAAAAAAAAAACCATTTTGAGATACACAGAGTTTAAAGTCATTGCAGAAGATATTTACCCATCTAGTAATGTTTTTACCACAGTTGAAAAATTTTAATACATTATTAAGATATATCCAAGAAATTGTGTCAAAAGCTTTTTCAAAATCTAGCATCAAAATTATGCCTGGGAGATTCTTTTTGTTGCAAATATTTCTGATATCATACATGAGGCGAGTGTTTTCTCCAGTGTATCTACCTGCTTAGAAATCCCTTTTGGTTTTCATGAATAATATTTGGAAGTATTAATTTAATTCGATTAGCAATAGCTCCAGATAAAATTTTATATGAAACATTTAAAAGGGAAATTGGTCGCCAGTTTTTTAAATATTGTCTAGGTTTATCTCCCTTTGGTAAAATGGAAATAATTCCTAATTTTTGTACTATTGATAATTCCCCAGTTTTAAAAGAACAATTGTAGGATCGAAAAAGAAAATCACTGAGATCTTTCCAAAAAAATTTGAAAAATTCTGTCGTAAATCCCGAAGTACCTGGGGTTTTATTATTTTTGCATACTTTCAATCAGTTTAAAATTTCTTCTTTAGTTAATGGTTTGTCCAAAAGGCTTTTTTCTTCGTCAGATAATTTAGGTACATTAGAATTAAGTAAAAGTTGATTCAAATTGACATTTTCTAGTTCGTTATCTTTATTGCTGTACAAGTTTCTATAGAAGAACATAATTTCATTTAAAATTTCTTTTTGATTTGTAATGGTCTCTCCATTTTCATTTATGATTTTTGTAACTGTTTTATTTAATTTCTTTTTTCAAGATTACAAAAATATTTTGTAGGCCTTTCCCCACTCTCAATCCACTGAGAATGGGTTCTAACCAAAAGACCTTCAAGTTCAGTTTTTCTCATCTGTTCAAGTTCTTTATTTAATTTAGACAGTTTAATTGCATCTTGCTCATTATGAACACTATCTAATAAGGACTTCGTTTCTGCAATGTCTTTTATGAGTTTTTCCTTCCTTTCTTGATTTAACTTTTTTTTTCTTGAACAGTATGGTATTGTTATTTTTCTAATGTTCATAAGAAGCCTGTCAAAAAATAAGGTATCATCAATGGAGAGGGGGAGAGATAGGTCAGGAATTTCTGAAACTTTATGTTTTAATATTGGTAACGGAGTATATTCTTGTTTAGTATGTAAAATACATTCTTTAACATACTGTACATATTCTATGTCTCGAAGTAGAGAGTTATTAAATCGCCAGAAACCAGCGGCTCTCTGAAACTCTGAAGTTATAAGTTCTAATTCAATACATGAATGATCTGTTCTGTATCCATGAGAAATACTTACTTTACCAACCATAGACATAAGTTCATTTGATATTAAAAAGAAGTCAAGCCTTGCTTGTTTAATAGGGTTAATACGATGCCAAGTGAATTCCTTCTTGTCAGGGTTTTGAATTCGCCAAGGATCCACCAGATTATAATTATTTTTAAGCTTCTCAACAACAGACCTACTTCTTGGGTGACTATGATTAACATAATTATAACAATCAATATTGAAGTTTTGAGTCAAATTCGAGTCCCCACTTATAATTACAAACTCATTATCAAATTCATCTAATATAGTGCAAATATTTTCAAAAAATGTATAATCGTCTATATTATGTCCATAAAGGTTCACAAGAGATATTGTAATTTTATCAGAAAGTTTTATTTCAGAGACAAGCAAGTTACCAATATTATCCTTTTTAGTTTTGTTTATAGTATAATCAAAATTATTGTTGAAAAGATTCATTACACCACGGGCATCATTCTTTCCTTGACTTAACAGACAATTTGTAAGCCCCCTCTGAGTATGCACAGTAGAAAGGTCAGAATCTAAAAGATATGTATCTTGCAAGCAATAAATGGAAGATTTTTTCTCTCAAATATTTAAAAACATCTTTCCGTTTATGAATATCTCTCAAACCTCTACAGTTCATTGAAGAAATTTTAACAGATGTTATGGTTACAAACTGACAGTGCAAAAATAAATCTAACTGGCGTGTCTATGACACGATGAGTGACATTTATGCAAAGGGTATAAGGGTATGGGCATGACATCATGGGGGTGGGTGTATTCAGTACAATTAAGCAATACATACAAATGACACTATAAATGTGAAACAACACACAAAACAGACACACGCACGCATCTAACATACACACATAAAGATAAGAAATAATTTGATCCAAGTCTAATTGAATTGCAGATATACTTTGCTACAAAAAGTGGCTAATTGGCAAATAGGCTGTAATGACATATAAATCACCTTGCACAGGCATAGGTTAAACAGATTTATACTGACGAACTAAATAACATGCTGCGCCGATATCAAAACCGGAAATAATCCAGTAGTAATATATTAGTAGGATAATTTTCACATTGTTTTTTCGCGAATACTGTTGATTGTAATTAGCCCATCTTCGTGCTTCTGATGCTTTCGATCTTTCTATGCTCATCATCCAGAATCCAAACCTACGAATTACATATCCCAGAAAAACGAAAATGTTCCGAACATAAGTTTAATTTTCCATGAAAATAAAAAATACATGTAATGTAAATGGTTGATTGATGCTTTACGTCGCTTACAACAACTTTTCAGCTATATCGCGACATGGAAGCAGGAGGTAACCAACCTTTTGAACATTGTGCCGCATCCCGGGTCGTCGCACCGTAAGCCAAGCGCTTAACCACTACATCACGCCTGCCCTGAAAATAGTCAGAGAAGAACTCGAAAGAATAAATTACAAATATGTGTTAGTACCAGCTGATAAAGCCTCGAACAGTATCGTTTTTATTTGCAAGGCGTTTTATATAAATTGTCTTTTAGAGGAACTTGGCATTAACAAATCTACTAGAAATCCCACTTACACTCGCTCTACACTCTCACTAGATGAAATTATTGATAACCATAAGTCAGTGTTGAGTACCTTTAACTTATGTACTAAGGATAGTGAGTTTGAGTTACCCTATTTATATTGGATCCCCAAATTTACATAGATCCATATAAACATAGGTTCATTGCAGGATCCAGTAAACGCTGCACCAAATTTCTATCAGCCCTCCTTACCAAAATATTATCTGCAATTAAGGAGAAACTTCAGACGTACTCCGATGTGGTGTTAATCAGTTTTGGATATTACAATACTCCAAAGAATTATTGGAAAACTTGAAATCTCAAAATCTGACAACTATTAAATTCATTAAGACATGATTTTTCTACACTTTATACAACTATACCTCATGATAAATTGAAAAACAGGTTCTTTAGAATTATTGATAACTGTTTCTTCAGCAAAAATGGTTCACGCAGATATAAATTTATTGTTTTAGGATATCCAGATACATATTTTGTGAAAAGTCACTCTGAATCTAAATAAAAGTACTCTGAAGATGACATCAAAAACATGCTGGACTTTCTGATAGGCAATACATGTATAAATATTGTGTTCGGTGACCAGGTCTTCCAACAAACCATGGAAATCCCTATGGGGACTAAATGTGCTCCTTTGCTAGCCGATTTGTTTCTTTCGTCGTACGAAATTGACTTCATACAAAATCTTATAAGTCAAAATAAGAAGCAATTGGCCTTGTCCTTTAATTTTACATTCAGATATATTGATGATGTACTATCTAAAAATAACAAAAACTTTGATACAGGAACTTGAAATTAAGGACACTACAATATCCAATTCATGTGCTTCATATTATGTCGACCGAGATGGTAAACTTACTACTTCAATGTATGACAAAAACGAGATGACTTTAGTTTCCCCATTGTTAACTTTCCACATACTAGTAGTAGCATTCCTTTATCACCTGCGTACGGTGTTTATGTATTTATGTTGATTTCCTTATTTCACAGTAGCTAAACCATCTGTGTTGCCTATACTATGTAGCAGTATTCTTACTGCTTATGACACATACCTATTTTGACTACAGCTGTGCCGTTTCCTAATTCTTTGACAGCGAATAATACTATTTTGCTTATACTTATGGCATCACAACGGGTGTGACCGGTGGGCAGGGGATGCTTACTCCTCCATGGCACCTGATCCCACCTCTGTTTTGACAGAGGTTCTTGATTGTTAGTATTATATTTACATATGTATTGTCGTGTTTCTTCGACTTCGAGTTGTGGATTTCGGAACAATATCTTGAATTTGTATCTTAAACTACATATTCTGAATTATAATAGTCTGACTATTATAATGCAGATCTAACTTAAGGAGGAATTAAACACTATCCGAAAATAGCGCCGTTCGGAATGCATTGGTTGATAAAAATGACGTAAGATTGTTTACATACGATACAAAACGCTAAAACAGCAGAAGACACGATTGAGGCGAATATTGAAAGTTCAGATGAGTAAAAAAAATCGTGGTGTAAATTTGTTCCTGATAATCTAATATCTTAATCAAAAGTTGAAGGGGGAGCATTCAAAATCGAAATGTAGATCGGAACTAGCGTACGGAGACCAACCTGCACACATGTACCCGAGTTAGCAGAGAGTAGTTGAAAGATATTGATGGAGATTTATGTTGGAATACAGGAAGAAGAATTCTTGAGGTACGGATTCTTAGCTCAACATACTAATGATACGTAAATGTTGTTTGTGTGACTCGTCTAAATTTATCGTATACAGTACGGAAGCAGAGGTAAACAATCCAGTGACGGATCTAAAATTTTCGAAAAAGGGATGGTGGGAGGGGGCACATGTATATTAGCTAAACTACTCGGTCATTTTTGATGCCAAATCTGAATATTTACATGTGAGTATGTGACGAAAAGGGGGGGGGGGCGCCCCTCGAAATCCGCCACTGCAGTCGTATTTCAAACCCAAAGCCATGTAAATGTATCCTGTATTTATGTTCAAGTAATCAGTAGTTCTGTTTATAATTTACAATAATACTGTGTTAAGTGAGAAAATATGAAATATATTAAGGTTCATAAGAAAAAATTCAACCAAAATTTTATGATGCAAATATTTTCAAAAAGGGGGAGGTGTTTATCTATCCTGTTTATCATTCTCTATCAGAGTTCTGGGTAGAGATGCCTGTATATTTCAAAAAAATTAGGTCCTCAGTTGAAAATAATCATGAAATGTCATGACTATACTATAGTATGTGTTTTTAGGAATGCATTGATATTACATAACACATATATGATAATCAGCTAATATAAGTATTAATCAATTACAATGTAACATATATAGTACACTTAGTATGTAATGGAAGAAGAAGAATCTTCTTGTCAATACAGATCAAGTATCAAATTTTGAAAATGAGGCATTATCATCAATACTTTTATATTTTCATTAAGATATGGCCTGGGAAGCATGTTGCATATGAAGTGCACAAATTCTGGATGCACTGTGGTGACATGTCAAGTGAGTTCCAACTGGAAAAGGGATCAAATGGTGCATTTGATATAAATAAATAGGCTATATTAGGTAAAGTTTTCATTTTGTAATTATTCTGCATTTTACTAGGATGAGTCATGATTAATATAAATAATAACATGGTCTGATTTCAGAAATACTTGTAATTGCATTGAAATATTTTATTATATGTTTGTGATTTTTATAATGCTAGTGAAGGCATTCTTAGTATACCAACATATTTGAAGTTTTTCTTACACAAACCAAAGGCTTCATGAGTGAGTTATATTCACAGTTTTGTGACTGTTCACTTTCACACTTTCAATTCTATTCTGAAGTGTCAAGATAAAAGTCCCTGCACTACTTTCAACTTTGTGTTTTTTACCCCTCCACCAACTAAGATAGCTGCGAAGAGGACAATGTCTGTGAATGGCTGTCCTTTTTATTTTATTACCTTTTTTAAATAATTGGCCAGGCTGCTTAAAACTGTATGCATATCAAAACTTTCAGGAGTTATAATCAATCAAGTAATTATACTGAGTATGCATATTTGTTGCATATACAGAGCAGCAGCGTTTTGTGACATTTATCACATTTTAAGGGATTTATATTCAGATTCTGAATTTTAAAGGTGTTTGCACTAAATCTCTTTAGTTAAGAATGTGTATTTTTTATCAATTTCTTTAACTTCATGTTTATTGCTAAAAAGTAACTAATTCTTATCCAGATAACTTTGGGAGATTGTCATTTTCACAAAACATTTGGTTGAAGTTTGATGTTATTATATGATAGGTCAAAGTGACACATTTTTCAATATCCTTTGTGGTTATTAATTAATATGCAGGTTATATACTATATATCTGTCTTTTGCAATGTTATTATAAATGACATAATAAATCTGAAATATTTAATCAAGAATTGTGTTTTTCTAATGGTTAATTAAGGTAAGGAAAGGGGTGAGTTGATGACTTTGAATAGTTATAATGGAATTCAAATTGTAGCCTTTTAGTTTAATTTTGCTCAATAAAGCCAGTTATACATCTTGCATTCTTATAATAACCCTCAAAACACATACTTGATAAAATTTGTTAAGGATGTACTATAGTTTAGATTTGTCAGTAGGTGGTGCAATGATAGAGAATATTGTTTGTCACGAAATATTCTCTGCTTTTGTTTCAATTTTTCTTTATTTATGCATAGGTGATATATAGGGATCTATTTCAAACATTTAATTAGATTACATCTTATTCTAGAAGTTCATTTCAATACAGTCATTTGACATCATTTGTCTTGGTCATTTTCACATATAACAATGGGACATTGGTGAGCAATTTTGACCTTCTCGGGCCTCTTTTTTAATTTTTCAAATTAGAAATTGATCATAAAATGTGTTGAAATATATGATATATTTTTATCATTCAAAATCAATTAAAATTGAATTAATTCTAAAAGTTTATATGTGTCTCATGTTTATATTTATATGACGATTCCCAAATTGGTTGATTTTCTGACATGTCAAAATAGTCAAGATTTGTTGACCATATTTTCTATTCCTGTGGATAAATTTTCTTCATACTCATATATAATGTTGTTCAATTGGACACTAAGGATTATAGACATAATTTTTCTTGAAAATTGAATTTGCAGTTTTTTGTAAAATGCTGTTTTTAGGGCAGAAAGTAGGGGATTTTATTGTACTGATTTTGTATATTTACTGAAACCTTTCTAGCACAGATATTGAAATAAGTTCTTTCAAAACAATTTCTCCTTGGAAATTTTACTGAAAAAATTATTACTTTTCTGATATTGATTTGTGTTTTTGTAAAGTTAAAAGATATTAAATTGACCTTGTAGTACCTTTCAAGGGAATTCCAAATATGCCTCTGAGGGAGCTTACTCAAAGTCAAATTTTTCAGAATTGTGTGGATAAAATTTCTTATAGTTTGCAGTTTAGTAGATATCATATTCAAATACTAATAGAGAAAAAATGAAGATAATTGAATTCGGGAGTCAAGTAATTAATTCCTCCTTAAAACTGCGAATCCACCAAAAAAAAAAAAAAAAAAATAGTAATAATAATAAGAAATAAAAAAAAAAAAATAATAAATACAAAAATACAATAAATAAATAAGTAGATAAATAAATACATAGAATAAAAGCTGCAAAAATGGTGTGAGACCACATCCGTCCGTGCGCACGCCTATCTCCTACCTACACCATTGTTTTGTATAGTATATGCAGCTGCTTTAAAATATTTCAAATTCGTTTCGTCGGTCGCTACTTATGTCGATGATGAAACTGGTAATAAAACATTAAATGAATCACTACCTGTCCCCTCTCGAATGATCAAAAACAAGCACAGATTTTACATGTGGTGATCTCTGCGAGAAGTGGTCCGCCGTTTCCAAATTATATGTTCTATATTTAAACATGACAACATGATGACAACATAGACAGTGGAAGTAAAATACAAATGTTGATGTTAAAAACTGTTGTAGTGTCATAAAGCAAATTATTATGGATAGCGACGCTGTTATAACGTTTGAAATTTAAAGAAACTTTAATACGAGTTATCTTTCTTTGACTAGAAAAACGGAACAAGGAGAAAAAGTGGGGGGGGGGGGGGGGGGGTTGGGGGGGGGGATTACCGACATACCAAAGATCATTTGGATACGCTTATCTTAGGGTATAACGGAGGAAATATGTGAAAAATCCCTCCAAGCTCTGGGTGGGTTCGTCTCAGTGGTATACATTTTTGTACCTTGCTTTCTACAGATAACATGTCACTATCACATGATAAGTGCAATACAAGAACTCCACACAACAACTTCTAGTCACATGACTTTTATCACAAATATACATAACCTTCAAAAGACTGAATTAAATGTGTAGATGGAGAAAAAGAAAGACTAATATTTTATTTGTTTTACATCGATTTTTTCCGTTGGAAGGGGAAGGAATATTAATAATAATATTGTGAAAGCAATGTATTGCGATGATGAAAAAAAGATGTTAAATCATTACAATTCATTGTTTTTTTACTTTTTGCCAGACAAATGTAACCTCTCCCATCAGGGTACATGATAAATACAGATAATATAGGAATGTTCTTCATGTTTATTTTATACAATGTAAATTTATGATGACGAGTGAAAATATTGAAATATAATGATGAAGTGATAAGGTCACTGTAAGTATCTGATAACCTTCACCTTGGATGACCCCCACTCTCCCATCCAGGCATGTCCCTGATCGTCTACCTCTATACACACAGGACACTGGATCCCATCCTTCTGTGTAACCAGGTACTGTATAAACTGGCCATGCTGATCCACTATGTGTATACGGTGGTTATTATAATCTGTGATAAGGAGACGACCCTGACGGTTAGAGCACAGGTCATAAGGATTAAAAACAGAATCACTGCTGTGCCCGGTATATGTGAATCGATGGTCCCCATTCTTCTTAAGCACTACGATCTTCTTATTGCCATCCGACACGCAGATATCCTCGGTCTGTTTGTTGAATGTAATATAGTAAGGCTTCTTCACGTGTTTACTCTTTATCTCTCTGACTATCCGCCCGTCGACATTGTAGATCCTTATAACTCCACCCTCCATACTGACCACCAGCTCCCCACTCATTAGCCGGCATAGACCTCGTGGTTTGTAACCCTCCGTGGTGAAGAGTGTGCTGACCTGACCACGTGGAGATAATGACCTGATACATCGGTTGTCGTCATCACTGTACACTAGTCCACCATCATCTGTTACACACTTACAGGACCACCTATACAGTCTACATCCAGCATCCACAGTACGGACTACGTTACCACTCCTCTCCAATAAATCAAACTTTGTGGTAAGATAACTACCACCATGTACCCAGGCTTCATTTGGTGATCGTAGTCTTAGTCCCCATACTCTGTACTTCATAGTGAACTCAGTCTCACACACTGGATTCGGGATCAACTTATGTATTGCTTTGTTATCTGCGTGTTTATTGGTCACATTTTCTGTATTGTGATCACTGTCGGAGTTGTCTCCCCTAGTTTCTCCTGAGTAAGACGCACTACTGGTAGTGGAAGGCTTGCTGTGGTCCGCGGAAACTAGTTTTCCGAACAGCTGTTGTAGGCTCTCTCTTATTATAAGCCCTGGGGTGAATGATGGAAGAAGAAGAAGAGCATCAGCCTGGTTCGAAGCCACATCCAATGAGTCAACATCTCGTTCTTTCATGAATTTCAGCAGGTCAACAGGGTCAACTGACCGTAGGTGTTTATCATAGGAGAGAATTTCCTCATCAAAGTGGTCTAACATTTCCTTGGTTTTTATGACTTCTTCTTGTAACAGTGGCATAATGGTCTCATCTTTGATCTTTTGTATTTCCTTCATATTTTCTGCCAGTATGTCATCTACCTCTTTATGGATATGTTGTGCGCTATCTTTCATTCTTTGTTCAATTTCGGCAATGGCGCTAAGGGTGTCCTCTTGTGACTTACTTAATCCTTCCACTTCCTTCTGTAGACGGGGTCAGATTGTCTGAGACATGGTCTGCACTTGGGAAATGGCAGTTGGTTTGATGGCCTCGTAGGCATCAGTAATGTTCATGAGTTTGTGCTGAACGTGATTCTCCACTATACATGTCAGGCAGACAGGGACTTGACATGGTTTGCAGTATAAAGTTGATAACGCTTTCGAGGATGATTGGAGCACTCGGTCTGTGTCTCCGACTTTGGTCCTACTCCAGACGTGTATGGCACAGCTTCATGGTGTCGGTAAATCCTCTTAGACAAATGGTCATCTTTACAGGAGGAGCAGAGTTTGATCCCACATGTTTCACAATAGTGTCCCGCTGTGTTGCCACAGTAATCGCAAATAGCTGACCACTGCGCATGTGCGTCTCTGTTTTCGCCAGCTTCGTCATCTGACATCGTTGCCTTTCACTTTATACCAATACTATATTCTGAAAAAAAAGCAACGTTTATGAAGAACCAACAGAATTTTTATGAAGTATTTTTCTGACAACATAATTCACCTGCAGTAGCCTAACATTAAAAATAAAGCAACACAATCATGTCATGAATGAATTAGTCTCTGTATTGTTAATATATCACTTATATGATATAATAAGTGGAGCAAATGTTTAAAGAAAGGGTCCATATTGTGGTAGAATAAATTTTCTCTCAGACATATACATGTAAATAGATCATGGATTCTCTGGCGTGAAAATCTCAATAGAAAATATTACATGGATCTCTATAATATTATGTTTATACTTTGTTTAAATTCTATATATGAGAGGGAGGAACTGGTTCAAATCAAGAAATTATCTGGTAATTTTTCTTTCTAGGGTAAGTCTTAAATCATCTCATCAGGTACTAACCCCCCTCGCGCCCCCTTTTGTGTAAATGTAAAGAGAGCACAACTATCCCCCCACACTCCCCCCCCCTCTTTTTAGTCGTCTATCCTAATGTAAAGAGAGACAGCATTGCACCCGGAATGCAGTTAATACTAGATTCTATTTACTCTTATTTCATATTTTTATATGTTTGTCACACCCATGTTTGTATCACAACCCAGTCCTGAACTGCGCCAAGCAAGAAATAGGAAACCGAAAGTAAAGATAAACTGTGTTGTATTCTATATATACATGTATACCTGATACGTTCTGTTCAGAAGGACTACATGAAATAATACTGTCTTATCTTAAGTGTAATTAGTTAAAATATAGACTTAACTTACCTCACTAACAACTGGGTATAAAAGCATTTAATATGGCCACTACAGAACGTACACCCACTTCTCTGTAACCTACAGCGAGTTTCCCAAAACGTGACGTCAGTTATCTACTAGATAATCTAAGTTGGCCTAATTTAAATGTTTGAGGTCCTAGTTTGTAAAAACGGGGCAGATTGGAAAGAAGTGCAGGTATGCATATGTATTTTAGATATATGTCATGTGAAATTGGATCTGGTGGGAGGAGAATTACTTAGATTTTAATTCTATCTAGTCCCTTAGAGTAAACTGGAGGGTGTTAGAAGGAGGGATATAAAGGAGGGGGGGGGGAGGGGTGGACATAAAGAGAAAAAAGAGCCCGATGGGCTTCCTTCTCCTATCTATCCTCATATGCATATGCATCCTTATTTCAAAGCACTCCCCCCTTTTCCCATCCTTTGTCTTCCTTCTACATCGATATCTTTCATACGTGCTGGCGTCCCCCCCCCCCCAGGCGTGCCTTTTCACGGAGCATGTCCTTCGTTGATGACCGAGAGGTCTCGGTCCAGGTATCGGTGACTCGTGGGTGTCCTATCTCAGATGAGACAGTAGAGTCAATCTCTTTCCGCAGTTTCTCGGGATGCATTGGCGGATTAACAGGGGGGACCACTCCCCTCCCCCTTTTGGTCACATATTTACCGGTAAAACTCCAGATTCGGCACCCCAAAAATAGCTGAGTTGTTTGGCCAACACACCTGTGCACCCCCTCTTCCTGGATCGGCCACTGATCCCCTTTGTTCCCTGTTCTAGTTTTGTTTGCGGTTTGATTCGATGTTATTCACAGTTCATTGCACTTGCATGGCACTGATGCATTGCATAAACGTTTAGGCCTATGCAACAGACCCATCCGAGGCAGTGAGGGATGTTTTGTTCCACGTCTTCTGTGACACGGGATCTCGGTTTCCCCGGCGTACCACGTCTATACCGTGACACGGGATTTCGGTTTCCCCGGCGTACCACGTCTATACCATGACACGGGATCTCGGTTTCCCCGGCGTACCACGTCTATATCGTGACACGGGATCTCGGTTTCCCCGGCGTACCACGTCTATACCGTGACACGAGACGTCTGTTTTACGTAACATTTTCCGTGGCACGGTGGCCTTGGTTTTACTTACCACGTGTACACCCTGACACAAGACCTCCGTTTTATGTGCCCACATGTAAAAGTCAAATATTAGCTTAAAACTCATTAATATCAGTTTAAGTAAATTCAAACTCTCCATCTATCAGAACATTGATCATAAGTCACGAGAAGGGAAGTGATAAATAAATAAATAAATAAATAAATAAATAAATAAATAAATGATTAAATAAGTAATGTAACAAGAAACACACGAAATTCACAAATTTTCCGCGAATCACTGATTAATTTAATTATTGATATATTTATTTTCATCAAATGAAATCTCTAGTTTATATACATATATATATATGTCTATATATTATTAGCGACTTCGAACACAGAATGCCAGACTGATTTCTTTCAATACATGAATAGCAACTCTGAAAAACATTGTAGGCGAAAGCAGGGACGTATATAATATTCATTATATTGTTCCAGAGGAATTGTGTATTATTTTATATTCATGTATATTTTGTTTGTTTTCTTCATATATTTATTCATTTATACTATATATTCAGTGGCGGATCCAGGACTTCCGAAAAGGGGGCCCACATGTGTATAAACCAATGTACTTAGCCATTTTGAGCACCAAATCTGGATCTTTACTTGGAATGAAACTTTGCAATGAAAATAAGACTCTATAGGAACAAAACGTGAAGTTTGGAAAAACTATTGAGTCAAAATCAGCATTTGCTATTGTTATCAATTTCTATAGATGTTCTCTATTGTTATCAATTTTTATAGGTGTTCTCTTTTCTTATCAATTTCTATAGGTATGCTCTATTGTTATGAATTTCTATAGGTGTTCTCTATTGTTATCAATTTCTATAGGTGTTCTCTATAGTTATCAATTTCTATAGATGTTCTCTATTGTTATCAATTTCTATAGGTATTCTCTATTGTTATGAATTTCTATAGGTATTCTCTATTGTTATGAATTTCTATAGGTGTTCTCTATTGTTATCAATTTCTATAGGTGTTCTCTATTGTTATCAATTTCTATAGATGTTCTCTATAGTTATCAATTTCTATAGGTATTCTCTATTGTTATGAATTTCTATAGGTATTCTCTATTGTTATGAATTTCTATAGGTGTTCTCTATTGTTATCAATTTCTATAGATGTTCTCTATTGTTATCAATTTCTATAGATGTTCTCTATAGTTATCAATTTCTATAGGTATGCTCTATTGTTATCGATTTCTATAGGTGTTCTCTATTGTTATCGATTTCTATAGGTGTTCTCTATAGTTATCAATTTCTATAGATGTTCTCTATTGTTATCAATTTCTATAGGTATTCTCTATTGTTATGAATTTCTATAGGTATTCTCTATTGTTATGAATTTCTATAGGTGTTCTCTATTGTTATCAATTTCTATAGGTGTTCTCTATTGTTATCAATTTCTATAGATGTTCTCTATAGTTATCAATTTCTATAGGTATTCTCTATTGTTATGAATTTCTATAGGTATTCTCTATTGTTATGAATTTCTATAGGTGTTCTCTATTGTTATCAATTTCTATAGATGTTCTCTATTGTCATCAATTTCTATAGGTGTTCTCTATAGTTATCAATTTCTATAGGTGTTCTCTTTTGTTATCAATTTCTATAGGTGTTCTCTTTTGTTATCAATTTCTATATGTGTTCTCTTTTGTTATCAATTTCTATAGATGTTCTCTATTGTTATGAATTTCTATAGATGTTCTCTATTGTTATGAATTTCTATAGGTGTTCTCTATTGTTATCAATTTCTATAGATGTTCTCTATTGTTATCAATTTCTATAGGTGTTCTCTATAGTTATCAATTTCTATAGGTGTTCTCTTTTGTTATCAATTTCTATAGGTGTTCTCTTTTGTTATCAATTTCTATAGGTGTTCTCTTTTGTTATCAATTTCTATAGGTGTTCTCTTTTGTTATCAATTTCTATAGATGTTCTCTATTGTTATGAATTTCTATAGATGTTCTCTATTGTTATGAATTTCTATAGGTGTTCTCTATTGTTATGAATTTCTATAGGTGTTCTCTATTGTTATCAATTTCTATAGATGTTCTCTATAGTTATCAATTTCTATAGGTGTTCTCTATAGTTATCAATTTCTATAGGTGTTCTCTTTTGTTATCAATTTCTATAGGTGTTCTCTTTTGTTATCAATTTCTATAGGTGTTCTCTTTTGTTATCAATTTCTATAGATGTTCTCTATTGTTATGAATTTCTATAGATGTTCTCTATTGTTATGAATTTCTATAGGTGTTCTCTATTGTTATCAATTTCTATAGGTGTTCTCTTTTGTTATCAATTTCTATAGGTGTTCTCTTTTGTTATCAATTTCTATAGGTGTTCTCTTTTGTTATCAATTTCTATAGATGTTCTCTATTGTTATGAATTTCTATAGGTGTTCTCTATTGTTATCAATTTCTATAGATGTTCTCTATTGTTATCAATTTCTATAGGTGTTCTCTATTGTTATCAATTTCTATAGGTGTTCTCTTTTGTTATCAATTTCTATAGGTGTTCTCTTTTGTTATCAATTTCTATAGGTGTTCTCTTTTGTTATCAATTTCTATAGGTGTTCTCTTTTGTTATCAATTTCTATAGATGTTCTCTATTGTTATGAATTTCTATAGATGTTCTCTATTGTTATGAATTTCTATAGGTGTTCTCTATTGTTATCAATTTCTATAGATGTTCTCTATTGTTATCAATTTCTATAGGTGTTCTCTATAGTTATCAATTTCTATAGGTGTTCTCTTTTGTTATCAATTTCTATAGGTGTTCTCTTTTGTTATCAATTTCTATAGGTGTTCTCTTTTGTTATGAATTTCTATAGATGTTCTCTATTGTTATGAATTTCTATAGATGTTCTCTATTGTTATCAATTTCTATAGGTGTTCTCTATTGTTATCAATTTCTATAGATGTTCTCTATTGTTATCAATTTTTATAGGTGTTCTCTATTGTTATCAATTTCTATAGGTATTCTCTATTGTTATCAATTTCTATAGGTGTTCTCTATAGTTATCAATTTCTATAGGTGTTCTCTTTTGTTATCAATTTCTATAGGTGTTCTCTATAGTTATGAATTTCTATAGATGTTCTCTATTGTTATCAATTTCTATAGATGTTCTCTTTTGTTATCAATTTCTATAGATGTTCTCTATTGTTATCAATTTCTATAGGTGTTCTCTATTGTTATCAATTTCTATAGGTATTCTGTATTGTTATGAATTTCTATAGATGTTCTCTATTGTTATGAATTTCTATAGATGTTCTCTATTGTTATCAATTTCTATAGGTGTTCTCTATTGTTATCAAATTCTATAGATGTTCTCTATTGTTATCAATTTCTATAGGTATTCTCTATTGTTATCAATTTCTATAGGTGTTCTCTATAGTTATCAATTTCTATAGGTGTTCTCTATTGTTATCAAATTCTATAGATGTTCTCTATTGTTATCAGTTTCTATAGGTGTTCTCTATTGTTATCAATTTCTATAGGTGTTCTCTATAGTTATCAATTTCTATAGGTGTTCTCTATTGTTATCAAATTCTATAGATGTTCTCTATAGTTATCAATTTCTATAGGTATGCTCTATTGTTATGAATTTCTATAGGTGTTGTCTATTGTTATCAATTTCTATAGGTGTTCTCTATTGTTATCATTTTCTATAGATGTTCTCTATTGTTTTCATTTTCAGTAGGTGTTCTTAGTGCTTTGTTTCCATGATAAATTTGAAGAGGCGTTTGCAACATCGCGTACACTCCAAGGACTTGGTGCCGCCATTGTGGCTAGTTACGCTTCACACCTATGTATGATCATGGCTGTCGTCTGCATCGTAGTGACGTGCATGTACATCACCGTGGAAGTTGTAGCAGCACCACGCAAAGATGGCAGTGAAAAAGATCCCATCTCTAAACACCAAATTCTTGAAACAGTTTGATTCATTGGATAGTTCTATGCATAGAATCCATTGAATTTGGAGTATCGCTACTACTAAAATCCCGTTGCATTTAATTTCCTACTAAATCCGTTGTTCTCGATGAGGACACTTTTATGTGGGCAACTTAAGTCATAATCATATGACGACATAATAATCACAAAGTGCACTTGTATGTTACCGTTATTTTAGTTGCGATAGTCCGTATTGTTTGAAATATAAAATTCATTGAATAGTTTGAAGTTCAGTTTTCAAGAAGCATTTATCATGATGTTCTAAGAACTTAACCGGATTATAGCTACCTTAGGAAATGCCCAAAATTAACTAGGATACCGAGTTACATGGGGTACCGAGGAGGTAACAGAGGCACCTGGCTAATAATTGTATCAGAGCATACAAATAGATGAATTTTGCATCGAAACAGTTGAAAGGGTATTAAATGTAGCGAACATGGTAGTCTAGGTCGCAATGCTGATCTATACATTGTAATAATGCCATGCAAAATGGGACTATTTCACAAACGCTTGGGTGATTCAGATTCGTGATTAGAGTGCATGAATACTCGTGACTTTCCAGGGGATACCGACCGCTTGCGGTCCCACCATGACTCTGTCTGGACCCACTTGAAGCCTGGAGCCCCTCTTTCTCTAGTATACCCCCCCCCCTCCTTCTTCCGAACTACTCTTAAATCTTGCATCCGCCCCAGATCAACCCACGTACTCGGAAGAGATGCGGTTTTTGCACCAGGGTCCAGCGCCATAAACTGAGAATTTACTTAAGTCATAATTTCATATTCTTCTGTTCATCAATGAATTAATAACTAGCATTTGGATTTTATGGAATTTTGTTCTATCCATAAATAGAATTAAACCATTTTGCATGAAAATTTATTAGAACGTTTGATAATGGAATAAATCAAAATGTAATATTTGACTTAAAAGAAAAAAAGTATATTCACAGTTTATGGCGCCGGGCCCGGATGCATTATCTATTTACATTATTTTGTTGGATAACAGATATTGATATTACACAAACAAGTTCCACTGAATACGAGCTGTTAATAATAAAGAAAATAAAAAGAAACTTCCCTTTGTTTTTATATATGAATTATAATTCATTATCAGTAGTAAATGAATAAAAATAAACAAAGTTGAACAATCAATTTTATTGTAGTTACTGGCTTCTGTATAATAATCTCAGACAAAACGTTATCATTATAAACCAAAATATAATCCCATAGATATAATGCCAAAGAAGGAACTACATGTATTGTAAGGATTATTGATCATATTCCTACCCTTCATACAAGAAATTTGTGTTCGAATCCCAGATTGCGCCAATATGTTTTAAAAGTTGGCTACCTCCGCTTCTTCTTTGTAGTAATATAACTTAGAAATCATCTCCAGCGACATAACCAACCAACATATCAACAGACTTCCACATAACCAACCGACAATCAATCTTCCAACCCACATAAATAATCAACAAAACTTACCAATAATAACAACTAATAACTAACTAGCTAACATAACCAACCAACCAACCAGCTAACATAAACAACTAACAACAAATCAAACAACATAGTTTACCAACATAACAGCTCACTCTCCCCGGGCATCTGATCTGACTTCATCAAGGGGGTTCACATAATTATGCTCTTCAAGTAGACATTTTTTTGTTGTTTTCTATTTGGTTTTTATTTTCACTGATTTTGTATGTCCTTTTGGATTCATAATTTTCGGACTTATGGTTTGGATTTACCATCATCTTTACATATGATCCCGCAGACTGATGAATATGTATAAAACAATGGACAAAGTAGTTATGTTTCTAAATTAAGAATTGATATGTGGAATATGTTTTCTATGTCGTCATTAATGACATTCAGTTCCTAAGGTTTTCACATATTTTACTTTTCAATACTTTTTTCCGATTGTCACTACGTTATTGCCAAATTTCCCCCCTCCCAATTTCCCATATCTTTATTCACATTAACTGTACAAATATATCAGTATTGAGTCTTTTCGTTATACAGAGTTATTTCCCGTATGAGCAGGTATTTGACGTCAAACCATTGTGACGTCAACCACTTCTGTGGCAACTGGTGTAAGATTACGAGAAGTGATATAGACATTGTATGACGTCACAATGGTTTGACGTCAGATACCTGCTCATATGGGAAGTAACTCTGCATAACGAAAAGACCCAATAGAGAACATGCTTATATAAAAAATACAATTATAAGATAATTAAATATCATGACGTGACCCCCTTATATTCCTAGAAGTTATACTAGTTCTTAAATCACATCGCAGCACGGCGGAAGGTACTTACTCCACCATGGCACCTGATCCCACACCTGGGAGCACGGCGGGAGATGCTTACTCTTCCATGGCACTGATCCCACACCTGGGAGAAAGGCGGGAGATGCTTACTCATCCATGACACCGGATCCCATACCTGGCAGCACGGCAGGAGATGCTTACTTCTACTTGGCACCTAATCCCACACCTGGGAGCACGGCGGGCATGCTTACTCCTCCATGGCACTTGATCCCACACATGGTTCTTCCAGGGATCCACCATAACATCTCTGTTTTGTCTATTAGCATGTTCTTTAATGACTACCCGACAGATTACTTCCTCGACCAAAATAGCAAAAACCATATTAAATTTACCACAAGGAAGTCATTGAAACATTGACGTCACGTGAGGTGCATGCTATTGCTTGTCCTCGTGCTATATTGTTGTGTACGTTGGGAGTACGTTCATACATCATGGATGTTGTGAGTTTGGTTTTATTGTCCACGTGTACTGCTGCAGTTATACCGACACTCAGGAGGGTAGAACCATGTCATCGCAATGACAGGTATTTTCATATATGATTTCTATTTATGTCTTTATTGATGTTTTGCTGTCTTACTGTTTTGCTCTTGAAAATCAAAGAAGATCTGAACATATATGATGGTTAAAATACAAAAGTAAACCTGTAAATAATGCCTTTTTTACTATAGTGTCCACTCACGAGAAGTACAACCTGAACCTAAATGTGAAAGATGATACATGTTAAACACATAAATTCAGGAAAAGAGATCTTTCTAAAAATCAGTAAACAAAAAATTATACCTTACAGTGATGTGAAACGTTCTGAAATTCACACTAATCTTTACAATAGTCATCTATAATATATATTTGAATCATTGCAGCTTTCCTGTATGTTGTAGAAATTCGATGACCGTAAACGACAAGTGTTACGGTGAGTGTCTATAAATAGTTTAGAATTTCATGCATGTGCAGTGCATTACATCGAATGAAGTACATTTAAGACTTTTTCTAACATCATCCTCTTGACACTTAAGAATCTGTTTTGTAGTTCTTTCTCTCTTTTTCTTTTACTGTTTTTTTTTTACTTTACTTTTCTTTTCTTTCTTTCTTTTCTTTTTTCTTTCTTTTTTTTTTTTTTTTTTTTTTTTGTAATGACAGGGAATTTAATTCTTATTAATAAATGAATCCGACGCACATGTGGGGCAGAGTTTTCCTAAAGAAAATTTATGTAAAATATTTTCAGTTTCATCTTCTGCAAAAATTGAAAAGACTTTGATGAAACAATTTTTATTCCATTTTTGCAAGTAGGTCTTGGAGGATATCCAACACTTAAATTGTCTTTTAAGATGATATGTTTAGAACGAAGGAAATAAAAAGAAAATTGAATAATCGAATAAATCAACAAATTTTGAAATAAAGAGGATGACATTATCATTTTAATATAATTTTAAGAGGTTTTGTTTTTCATTCTTTTGAGTAATGAAAAACATACTGTACTTTTTATTTAAGATATTTTATTGCACTTTTAGAATGCCCATCAGGAAAAACTGGAGTGAACTGCAGATACAACTGTGGTTATGGTTTCTATGGATATAGATGCAGACGACTATGTGATTGCCGGGATTATCAGTATTGTAGCTCTGTGTATGGATGTATAGCTAAAGTCGTGAACGAAAGTAAGTCACTGAAATATCTATGAATGTTGTTTTTTCTTGTTTTTTTTAAGAAGTCCAAATCATAATTATATCATTTGCCTTATACGTGATTGATTAGAAAATTTACATACTACATTAAAAAGATCATCATTCACTTGCATTATTTTCATTTAATGCCACATAAATCTGTTCATTATTTCTTTTCTGTGCATAAATAGTAGACGAAAAATATCGTATGAACCTATGTTACATGAATTTAAACAATTATATTATAGAGTAAGCAACCGTAAGACATCTATAATAACCTTGTGACCTGGTCGTCTGTCAAAGACCGGTAAATACTTTTCCTACAGGGTACATTATTGACCAAACACATTACTTCCAACTTAAATAGATCATTTTGTATATTTATTTTAAAAAATAAAATCTTAGATTTAATGGGAATTGTTTGTAGGCACGTAATTTGAAGAATACGCTTTAAGATTAGTTTAAGCAAAAGGATTACAAGTGAACAAGCCAAAAAGAAAACAGCGATATCTATCGATACAATACTTGAAAACAAATTTGCACTTCGTTTTCTGATAAGTGAGATTCTTTAATTGAAACGTCAATAATCTTCCGTAGTCACGTGCTCCTTTTGGTAATATTTAAGAATTTCAAAGCGTAACCGAAAACTCGGAGATCATCGATTGCCAAACCTTCCCTATCTTAATTGTATATAACCCCTACATCTAAACATTTATAAACACCTGTTATATCAAACCTTTGACAGTTTACGTGTACCTTAATTTTTGGTAAATATTCATCGAAGAGTACCCTAATCAGTCTGGCACATAAAGTAAAATAGTAGTGTTTTCTCATATTATAGTAAAAATTGTACATTTGTGTAATGGTATTTAAATCTGTGATTACGGCAATACCATTGTCAATTTCAATTGACTTTAACTAAATGTGCAAAACCATAGCTACTACCTCTACTTCTACTACTACTGCGACTACTAATTCTATTACTACTGCTCATTGTCGCACGATAACTGAGTCCCACAGGGGGGGGGGGGGGGGGGGGCTTCTCAGTAACTGTGCCTAGAGACGATCAGAATGCTATTCACTGTGCCACCATGTTAAAGTGTTGTCCAAATATCCTAGTTCTGATTATATTTACTTCGTTTGTTTATTATATTTTTTGTAGTTTGTTCAAAGGGCAAAAGTGGATCAGATTGTAAAGAAAACTGCGATCCTGATACATACGGTATCAACTGCACCCATACATGTAAATGTGGTCCATACGAGTATTGTAATCCAGATAGAGGATGCAGAAAGTTTAGATTACAAAAAGGTAATTCATTCACATTTTCTTATCCTGATAAATGAAAGTTATATGTAGAATTAATCTCTAACTGCTGCAGGTGAATTGTTAAGATATAAATTTCTGTGCATCTAGATTCTCAAAGAGAGAAACAAGGAGCAAATTGTAATGAAACCTGTCTCCCTGATATTTACCGAATCAACTTGCAAAAACACATGTAAATGTGGTCTTAACGTATAATGTAGTCCCCCCAAAAAAAGGGTGTAGGAAAAGAAGTTAGAAAAGGGTAATTCCTTCCTATTTTATTACTCTTTACGTATAATTTTGTTGTTGAAATCTTATAATATAAAGAAAAATATAAAAAGATAAAGAAATGAAATTGATCCTCACAATCAGATCTTTCGCACTGCTATTGGTTTGCACGTTGCAAAGGTCTAAATGTTGATGCATTGCATCAGGCAGGTGTATATATATATATATATATATATATATATATATATATATATATATATATATATATATATTATATATATATATATATATATATATATATATATATATATATATATATATATTATATATATATATATATATATATATATATATATATATTAATAAGAATGCTGCAGTGTGTATCTGAGGCTATTTGAATAAAACATTTCCTTTTTCAAACATTCTCCTTAACTCCAACTTAAACTTTCCGTTGACCAATACACTTTATTGTCTTACATTGTTATGATTTATAAATTTTCAAATAATACTTGTGGTATACTTGAAGCAATTGATGAAGGCGACGTGATGAAGTCAAATGAATGCGACGAGAAAGTTCCGAGTTCTATCTTGGCGACACTTAGCATTGTTCTGTATCTTTCTACGGTCATAATTGCAACTTTATTGTCATTTTATCTTGGAAAAAGAAATAACACCAGAAACAATTCAGAGCAAAATAAAAAGAATGATTTGGAATTTGAACAAACTATAGTGCAAGCTCAACATGACGTTTTGGAACTTGGAGGAATAGGGTTTCAGGTAAAGAGAGATATTTATCCCAAGGGCGAAGTCAGCGATGAATCAAGGGAAGTACGAAAAGGTACCTATATGGAGAAACAGGGCTTAGAATTAAGACAGGATTGTGAAGTCAGTGATAAATCTAAAGAAGTGTCGAATGACAACAATTCCGTGAACTTCTATGAGTCAATTATCGTAGACGAAATAGGGACGAGAGAATACGAAGTGACGAGCACATAAAGATTCGAAGAAGTCCTCCAAAGGGAAGTACGGTACATGAAAAGTAAAGACACACAAACACTCTGTATTGCAAAATTTCGGCCTCACGACCTTAAACAAGCAATTTTTGAGATGACTAATACAAAGCTATGTAAAATCCATGTTTACGTTTCAAAGATACATAAGCTTCTAAACTAAGATAAATGATGATGTCATATTGTCATTATTACGCGCGTAAGTATAGCGTTAATATTGACTGATGTTAATTTTAAAATACATTTCGGATTTGGTATCTAATCCTATACCGCGTAGAAAATTATCAAACTATACAATTATAGAATAATTATATAAAGTATACCGACATATTATATAAAATGGTAGATTTACAGTTAGAAAAATAAGTGTGCTAAAAGAAAAGAAAAGATAAAGAATAAATATATATCTTTAGTTTCATTTGTTGCGACTTATAATTCTATATCTACAATGCCTGGTTGCAGAACACAATCCCACACATGAAGGCTCCCTGAAAATAATTTTAATGTTAAAGCATGGCAATTAAAATATTTTATTTTGTTATTATTATGTTTTATATTTTGGGTTTTTCTTTTTCTTCTTTAGTTTCGAGTGTATTTTTATTTTCTGGGTTTTTTTTTTTTTTTTTGTTTTTGTTTTTTTTTTTTTTGTACTATCTAGAGGCTGCATCTATTTAGAGCAGACTTGCCTAAAGCAGAAAGAGTTTTCACTAATGCCATAGACCTTCTTGAAACAGGACGAGCTTTTTGAAGAGTCAACGTAGAATGTGAAGGTAAAACTCCGTTTTTACCCAATTGAAGAATAGATTAAAATGTGTCTCCCCGTGCATTGTCCTTATTGAGTCTTTTCGTCAAACAGAGTTACTTCCCATTTGTGACGGTAGCTGACGTAAAACAATTATAACATGAACAAATTCCTATGAAACCATCATTTGTGGCCTATCATTTCCCTGAATTTTATATCAGTTTCGATAGAATTTGATGACGTCATAATTCTTTTACGTCGGATACCGTCCAAGAAGGGAAGTTACGCTGTATAGCTAGAAAATGGAATACTGGTTCTTTGGGTCTTTCTTATAGGTCAAACTTTGATTTACACAGTTTCAAGCATGACTGAAGAGGTCAAAACACCTCAAATGGTCCATTATATATTACATATTATATATTATATTTTTTCATGTTTTATGTTTTTATAGTAAGCTAGCAATTCCTTTTCGACATCAATTTAACCCTGGTGTTTAGATAAAAGATTCAGTACAGTAACCACATACCGACTCTCCCCTATCAAACACTGAATAAAACAACCAAATATTGCTATCAACCACATCATTTAATTGTAAATAAAAATCACCCCCAAAAGCCGATACCGCTTTTATCTCATTTTCATATCTAATGACTCTCCTTATCAGTTAGGTTATTGTCATAAAGCCTGGCCAGTTGTGTTCTGTCTTCTCTTGACAATATGTAATTGATGCAGTGAATGTCATATAAGCAACTTATATTCATGACGTTCTATGCTTGCTTTCATCATCTCATTTGGCATATACCTCGGCCGCCACCATCTGTGATGGATTGGTTAATGCCATTCTATTTAATCAGAGGCGGAGTCAGCAATTTTCCATTAGAAGTGATCGCAAGCTTTAAAAAATCCCTACCAGAAACTAATTGATATTAAAACCTATAGGGAAATACTTCCTGGTTGAGTTCAAACTTTGACACGAGGCGAGGTATTTTAATCAAAACAAATCATCAATATAGAGTTTCCGATTTCCGTGCTTAAAATGACACTCCGTGTCTATATAAAAATGAATTGGATGTGTGTATTTCAGATTGTTGTGAACAAATGTAGGTACAGATCCAATATCTAAAAAGGAGTAGGGGAAAATGATGTACACCTTGTAAACACCTACATGCTTACAGACGGGCAGAGTACAGTTTACTTATGTCGATGTCGCCTTACATATTTTTGATAGCAACATATTCTATAAACTTTTCGTGTGCAATAAAATCTTTATGACCTCTCTCCTTAAGAAACCTGTTGATTCTTGTCCCCTATGTGGAGGATTTTTTTTTTTGTAAATTTTTTAATGTGTGTCCTTTGATTGTGCTGCTTTTACGGTGAGTGGGAAAGTGAGCGCGGTAAACCGGTTAAGCACACCAATTGTATGGCGTTTGTTACTTCAATTGGCCGTCCTAAGTCGATATCGTAATATTGTCGTTTTTCCGTGTATATTCTACTGTTTCTTCATGTCCTTGGTGATTTTTGTCATGCAGCTTTGTCAGATGTCTTCAGTTTTCTGTCTTGGAAGAGAAATCAATTTACCAACATCTTAATCATGAAGAGTTGTTACAAACATATTAGACACTGTGAAATCAAGTACTTGCATGGGCTCCATTTTTATGATTTCCTGACTCCATTTCAAAATGAATTTACATCCCCAACGATTTTTGTTTCATATACGGAAAACATCATCATATTTTATGTGCATGTCCTTTGCGATTTGTGTCATACAGCTTTTTCAGATATCTTCTGTTTCCTCTTTTATAAAACGTCTTTTTAAAATTGAGTTAAATAAGGTATTGTTCAAGCAGTGCCAAAAAAAAAAAAAATATATATATATATACCAACAAAGCATTAATAAATCCTATTTAATAATGGGAAATGCAATTTGGTTTGGTGTGTAATTTACAACAATCAATAAATAAGTAGAACTGAAGAAATGAAAATGGCAATTTATATCCATATACAGAAAGAAGAAGAAAGTAGTCTATGCATTATTTGATTTTATGTAATGCACTTCTCAAACTCATATTTTAAAATATCTTAATGTTATTATATGATCAATATATATCATAGACTGGTATGTGTATAATCCATTGGATGTCACATAACATACATACGTCAATTAATGTAGTGCACCATACATCATGACTCCATGTCTTTTAACACCGATTCTTTATACATTATACACCGATTTGAGATAATATATATATTACGGTTTTTCAATGGATAATGTTATTTTCAATATTTCATTCAAAAACGTTAACTCTTATGCTTATCAAATACGATCATCAAAAATTTTGTAAAAGTTAAAAATAAAAAGTTTCTGTTTATCCAAAACAAATTTATATAGAGCATTTTTTATTTATAGTAAGTAAGCTTTGGTTTTACAAAAGATGTTTTAAAATAGATTCTTCCCCTTCATTTTCCATAAGATATTGTTTGATTACGGAAACGACCGATTAGTTACAGTCATGTTTAAGAGATACGAAGTGTTTAATAAGAACAGTTGGATCTAGCCTATTTATGATAATGATGTCAGAATCATATACAACCACCATCAAGAAGGATAACTGCCGTAGCTCAACTGGTTGTATATTTTTACCATGGGCCAACAGGTTTAAAGGTGTGAAAGGTAAATTAGGACGAGATGTAAATCCGGACGTTCGTTAAAATCAGCTGTATGACACAAATGATCAAATCAGCAAGGACATGCACATAACACATAATAACAAAAGAGAAAACAGAAGACATCTGACCAAACTGTATGACACAAATCACCAAGGACATGCACACAAAACATGATAATAGTAAAATTTACACGGAAAAACGACATTATAAAAATATTCGTTTGTGATAAGGTTACGATACCAACTCACTGCGGTCAATTAAAGAAACAAACGTTACTCAAAAGAACAAATTTAAAAAATATCCATCAGCGTACAGTTTTAAAAGCTGTTATTGTTCCAAATTGTGCAGTTAACACTTGAAATGGTCTATAAGTAATATCCGGATTAACCTTTCCGACCAGTATAGTTCGAATTATGTAATGACTCGTAAGTGTCCTCTTTCGGATTAGTCAATTTTAAAGTTTAATCCAGTGCCATGGTAAGAGTGAACTCGTAAAAAAATAATGTCCTGCTTCGGTAGGGTCCATTAAATAGATCGTTTTATTTATGAAATGTGTTAAACAGACGTTGTTCCATTTTAAAACAAGTGGGTATTTTTGATACTAGCATATTATTCCATAGAAGGTTTCTTGTGTTAAATCTACAATGACCTCTCGTCTTAAGAAACCTGTTGATCCTTGTTCTCTGTATGGATTATTTATCATTATTAAATGTGTGTTCTTTGATTGCTATACTTTTGCGGCGAGTGGGAAAATTGGGCACCTGTAAACCGGTTAACTACACAAATTGAATGAAGTTAGTTACTTTAATTGAACATCCTAAGTTGATATCATAACTGAAGTACAATGGAATATTTTTGTTATGTCGTTTTATGTGTTTTACCACTTTTATATTTATGTGCATGTCCTTAATGACTTGTGTCGTACAGCCTGGTCAGATGTCTTTTGTTTTCTCTTTTAAAGAGTTGTACAGTGTCAATTGGGAATTCAGAACTATTGCGACCACTCGATGGCAATTTCTTCTCTCTCTATAGCTGACTATTTACATTATGAATTGCTACGTATCTTATTCAGATGATACATATTTTTCATTAACCGTGTTAAGAATAATGCCTGTATTGTCACATACGTATGTAGGACATAAATCGGAAATTTCGGTATAAAACTTGATTTTTTCTATGATTCAAAGTCAGTACTAATAGTGTCTTTCACTGTGCCGTGACGATCCATTAGCTGAAGGCGTGTATCACCAGTCTTCACCCACTCCAGACCTGATGATGTGGTACAGGCGATGTATGGATCATCATAACGAGGATTACTACTGATACTACTACTGGCGTGGATAATAACTCTGTGGAGGTCGAGGGCGACTGTGGTAAAGGTCCAAGTGTTACATTAGCAGAATCATTTGTATCATCATATTCCTGGTATTTGTATTTTGTTGGGTTATCAGAGAATTCAAAAGGTTCTGCTCGAGCATCTGCCATTAGTACTAATCATTAATCTGTAAGATACAGAACAATAAATTATAATCATGTAATTATTCAATTGATTGAATTAATAGTCTATTTAATTTGAGGGAGGGGGTGGAGGAGAGAATATATACACACATGGAGATTCAATGACGCCTCAAGGATAGGTGAAAGGTGTGTTTAGATCGATGTCAATAAAACAAGAAAATGTCAATGTCACAACACGAACACGACAAAAATCGACGCCATACAAAACTTCTACTCCACCTATTTTATCTATTCCCAAGGCTGAAAATGAAGGTTTTGAAAATTTTGTGAAACATGCGTTGACCGATTTATTATCGATCCCGAGTTGTGCAATGCCTTATCACTCCGTATTATACTATATTTACATCGTAAGCTACGTCAAAATGTGCTGAAGGTAGAGATGTGGGTAAAGTGGAGACAGCTACACGCTACAAATACAGGTAAATGTGCTGAGGGTAGAGATGTGGGTAAAGTGGAGACAGCTACGCCCTACAAATACAGGTCAAGGTGCTGAGGGTAGAGATGTGGGTAAAGTGGAGACAGCTACACGCTACAAATACAGGTAAATGTGCTGAGGGTAGAGATGTGGGTAGAGTGGAGACAGCTACACGCTACAAATACAGGTAAATGTGCTGAGGGTAGAGATGTGGGTAAAGTGGAGACAGCTACGCCCTACAAATACAGGTAAAGGTGCTGAGGGTAGAGATGTGGGTAAAGTGGAGACAGCTACGCCCTACAAATACAGGTAAATGTGCTGAGGGTAGAGATGTGGGTAAAGTGGAGACAGCTACGCCCTACAAATACAGGTAAAGGTGCTGAGGGTAGAAATGTGGGTAAAGTGGAGACAGCTACGCCCTACAAATACAGGTAAATGTGCTGAGGGTAGAGATGTGGGTAAAGTGGAGACAGCTACGCGCTACAAATATAGGTAACGGTGCTGAGGGTAGAGATGTGGGTAAAGTAGCGACAGCTACGCGCTACAAATACAGGTAAAGGTGCTGAGTGTAGATTGGTTGATTGGTGTTTTACGTCGATTTCAACTATTTTTCAGTTATATCGCGAGATGGAAGCAGGAGGTAGCCAACCTCTTAAACGAAGCTCCTTTAATAGAAGATCTTACGAAATGGAAATTCATTTGAAAAATTTTTCAATTTGTGCCCGAAAATTGTACACCTGTATCAGTTTGTCTGGTCAGTTGGTTGATTGGTGTTTTACATCGCTATCAACAATTTTTCAGTTATATCGCGACATGAAAGCAGGAGGTAACCGACCTCTCAAACATAGTGGCGCAATCCGGGAAGCCAACCCGGCTCGTCGGCGCCACAAGCCAAGCGCCGAGTGCTGAGGGTAGAGATGTGGGTAAAGTGGAGACAGACACACGCTACAAATACAGATAAAGGTGATGAAGGTAGAGTGGGTAAAGTGGAGACAGGTACAGACTACAATTTCAAGGTCGATGCTCTACCTTCAGATTTTCTTTGCAGTGACGAAAAGTATGATCGACGACACCATATTAACAATACTTACGGATATTGTCTCAATCTAGAGGCACTTAACGCATATCTATTATTATGAATGAAAAACTCAAATCAAGCTGCGTACTAAAGGTAACAATAAACGCAATCGTCGGAAGCTCAAACTGTGGTGGAACAATAAGCTAGGTACCCTTTTTCTGGTATATCAATAAACAAAACAAAAGCTTTTGAAAAGTCATTGCAGACAGGAAAAATCAACTATCGTAAGACATACACAAAATCGGAAAAGATTTCGATCGTGAATGCCAAAGTGTCAAAAAATGTGAATGAAATAAAGATGTTCCGGAGATACTGCTCCTCCGTATTTACTTTCCCGAAAGGTATCGTTCGATTTTACGTTGAATTACGGAGCTCGCGTCCTGATCGGGAGGCCGGGGTTCGAGTCCCGCTTTGGTCATGCCGGTGGCCTGTCTTTCACATGAAACAGTAAAAATCGAGACCCCGTGTCGTGGTATGCATGGCATGTTAAAGATCCATCACTGCTTGGGGTGGGTCCGTTGCAAAGGCCAAAATTTGTATGCCCCGCCTTAGGCAGATGCCGTCACCATAGACGTGAAATATTCGTGGTATGACGTTAAACAACATTCAGTAAATCAATCAATCAATCAGATCGTACGACCGGACAACAGCCAAGTCCTCGCCCATGCGATTTGTAGCTATCGTAAGCCTCAGAAATAACCACTGTAGGTCTGAATATGATTTTCTCCAACCATTATGTGGTATCAATCAATCAATCAACTGTTAAGTTTAAAACAAGAGTGCTTTTAAAGATCGAGTTTGAGTTCAGTATCAATCAAGACTTCAGCATTATAACGATCACTCGTTGGCAAATTCATTTTTGTCCATAGCTAATCATTTACATATGAATTACTACGTTTCGATTTGAGACGATAAATATGTTTCATCATGTTGGGAATAATATGTATATCTGTGTTGTCACATACTTGTATAGGACAATGTCTGACACAAAACATCGGAAATATCGATTTAAAACGTGATTTTTGTTTTGTAACTCACTGAGGAATTCTTTAAAAGAAAGTCAAAAGCTTTACGGCAGATTAAATACCAAGACATGTGTGAATCTGCGACTAAACTTGATCAACAAATACCGGAGAATTTATTGAATGAAGAGACGATATTTGCTATACTGGTTTGGTATTGCCGAGTCGAAAAAAAAGGTGGCAAGCAGACATTGTTGTCGCTATTAAGTATATATAAGATATATGATATAACAGAGGAAAGACAACTCTAGTTTGCCGACCAAAATGGATCCGTTATATCTCGGTTGTATTAATGATGATGATGATGATAATGATGATGATGATAATGATGAAGAAGAAGAAGCAAGAAGAAGAAGAAGAAGAAGAAGAAGAAGAAGAAGAAGAAGATGATGATGATGATGATGATGATGATGATGATAATGATGATGATGATGATAAATAGAAATGTACAATTCAAGACATTCAAAGATTCAATTATCTGCAGTTTGATACGAATCAATGGATTCATTTCATCACACACTCTCTTCATTGAAATTTTATTATTTTACATTCTTTACGTTAACGAAATAAAGTATAATTGATTGTGTAGAATCAGACAATGCCTATACATTTATTTTTTATATGCAAGGTATCTTTATTAACCGAAAAATTACCTTACAATTGCTGATGTGGCGACTATACTATAAGTTGTAAATTTCTATATTCCATGTAGCACATACGATTACATATCGATATATCTTTTCAGTCTTTGTAGATCCACAAATTTTTGTTATAATTTTGCACTAAAGCTTATTAATTCCGAAATGACTCATGATACTGGGCATCAGTCATTATATAAGGAGGCAGACAAAGAGAAAGAGAGAGAGAGAGAGAGAGAGAGAGAGAGAGGGGGGGGGGTAGTGTTGGTATGGAGGACAGGATTACATCCCTGTCTGTCCCTCATATCGCTGCTGTTTGTTCAGCCAACAACTCGATAAACTAATTCGTCTGTAATTCCTAGGATTGCTTTTATTCATACTAGCTAGCATAGTTAACGGAATGGCACATTCAGGTGGTCTCCATTGCAAGTAGATGCCCTTAAACTAAATAATGAGAATGACTTTTGTCTAGTTAACCAATGGACGAACGAACACACATGAGTAGCTACATGATCAGAAAGTTGAGTTGACAAAGAAGACAGTAGCCCTTTTTACAAAAAATCTTACGAATTATCGTAAGTTTTTTAAATTACGAACTTCGTAAGATAATTTTAGTCCTTTTCACGAAAGCATTCGTAAGTGAAATATTACGACAAAAACTTACGAACAAACTTACGACAAATTTTCCTTAGCAAGTAGGTGGCGGATGCGTTGATGTGAACTTTTTATGTGTACATGTATATTGTATGTATTTAGATCTATGTATTAGCCAATGCTATATGCTATTGTCTATTTTCATAATGTACTCACATCATCATGTGTATGGAATGTGTAAACAATTATACACGAAAGGGCCCAGGAGCCAGTTTCATCAAACGGCGGAACTCCTGGCGTATGCTTAGTTTGGCGTAAATACCCGACTCGATTAAATTTCAAACTATTTTGCCTTTCATCGACATCATGCGGCGTGACTACGTTTAGCGTAGATTTCAGCCTAGAGGAAATTCTACGCCAACCGATCTACCATTTAAAGTGTTGGTGTAAATCAATGTGATTACTTCTAGGAATTCTTCTTTAATTCTTCCAATTAGTAAATTGTAAAATACATAGGTGGATCTAGAAAATTTTGAAAGGCGATGGGGGAGGTTGCAGTTTCCCATGACTAATGCTATCACTATTCGGTCTGGAAAGGTGGGGTTGCAGCACTAAAATGGTCGAAAATCACGTTTATTGATAAAATTTTACCGACCAAAAGGGGAGGGGGATGCGACCCTTGCAACTCCTACAAATTTTAAAGGACTATATAGATGATAAGGTTTTTGGCTTCAATTTTACTTACAGATATATAGATGACTTGCTTTCAATTAATAATCCTTCATTCGCGGATTACCTTAACATCATCTATCCAAGTGAACTGGGGGTCAAAGAAACCTCCGAAAGTAGTAAATCTACTTCGTATTTAGATATAATGTTGTCTTTCGACATAAATGGTCAATTGAACACCTCACTCTATGACAAACGTGACGATTTCAATTTCGCTATCACAAACTTTCCTTTCGTAAGTAGCAACATTCCATCATCGCCCGCATACGGCGTATTCATATCTCAGTTAATACGTTATTCCAGAGCATGTTCAAATTACAATGACTTTGTTCTGAGGGCTAGGCGACTTTCAGTTAAGCTGCTCAACCAGGGTTATATATGTGCTAGACTAGCAACGTTACTGAGGAAGTTCTACTGTCGTTTCGAGACTCTTATTACTCCATATGATATCTCGTTATCCAGACTTTTAAATGATATTCTGGACTGAGACCGATTCCGATCATTTTACACAGATTTGACACCTTCTATACTAGAAGGTGACCTACTTTCACTTCTTCAAATATAAATACATATGGAATTTACACGATTTGACTCTTTCTCCTGGGTATATGTGACGGGTGTTGCTAGCAAACAGGAGATGCTCACTCTCCCCCGGCACCTGATCTCACTCCATCACTGGGGTTCACATATGCTTTTCAAGTAGACATATTCTTTTTTTTTTTTTTGCAATGTATTAGGCAGATGCCATCGTTATCTTGTGTGTATTTAAGGGGTTAGTGTTCCCTATGAAGTATAATAATAATGATGATTATAATATTAATTATAATAATAATTATAATCATCATCATAATAATAATCATAATAATGATAATTAATTTCATCACAAACTATATCTAATGTTCAAACTCCCTTCAAATGTCATGGTTTAACAATATGAGTGGAAGCAGGAGATGCCCACAGATTATTGTTATTATTATTATTATTATTATTATTATTATTATTATTACTATTATTATTATTATTATTATTATTGTTATTATTACTTGTATCTATATACCCTACTATTCACAGCATGTATTGTTCCCAAAACGTTTTTTTATAACTTCTTTGCCATTCTGAAGAAATATCCAACTTAGATTTCAAATCTATTCAAATCATTTATAATGCCTCCTTGATAGTGAAATGAAGAATATGTTACGACGATATATACACACATCTATTCAAATAATTTATAATGCCTCCTTGATAGTTAAATAAAGAATATGTTAAGACGATATATACACACATCTACCTGTAAAAAGACTCAAAATTAAGCAACAATAATTAAAGGTTAAATAATTCCACATTCGATAGAAAACTTCGTACTTCGGAAACCAGTTGGTTATTTAACACTCTTAAAGTACATGCATATGTATGAAATACATAAAAATTGCAATTTCACCTCAAGGATTTTGATCAATCCTCTCCTATTAAGAATGGGGTCTATACTTTTCGGACACCAGAGTTTCGGGAAATTCCCAGGATTCTGCAAAGTGAATAAGCTTATGTAAGGAAAAAAAAAACTGAGAAAATGTGTTTATTGCCATCCCTATTTTTCGAATTCTTAGGTTTTGAGTGGTTTAAAACCTTGTGTTTCCTTTACAATAACGTTCAGCTGTTCAAATTCATGAAATTAGTAATTTTCATTATTGTTTACAGTACTGGCTATATTACTATAATATATAGTATATATTCGAATAAAACCGTGTATAACATGGTCCTGTAGTACAGAATAACTCGGCACTGCTTCTCTTCAACAAAATGAGAAAGCCATGGTCGGCAAATACCGTTACTTTATTTGTGAAATAGTATTTTAGTAGCTGAAAACAAAAACATTAGTATAATGATATAAAAGGACAGGGCTATAGGGGCAGATCCAGCAGTGTTGAGTCACGAGATGTACCTGACCATTGTCACTTAATTGTATTTCCTTCTGACGAGGTTTGGTCTTCATTCAGCGCCTGGAGGCTCGCAATTGCCATAAAATCATATGAGTTTAACCTGAAAATTAGCGTCTTTCTGCAGGAATTGGAGTTTTGAGGTTTAAACACAATATTTTCATAAGAAGCGAGGGGTCTGGGGATCGTCTAGGTTCCTAGTAGGTTCATGGCGAAGAACTGTTTGGGAGGATGGCAGTGAGAAGCCCCCAGAAGAAAATGGATTTTAGCAAATTCAAGACACATTTAAATTTATTGTTTGTAGGAATGTGTATATTCTGTAAGCCATGTCAGAAGTTTATTTATTCAGCTTAAATTGATTAAATAAGTTAAGAAATTTCGATACATCGTTTCTGTTTGCGCCTTTTACCACTTCATCATATTAGAAAATGTACGAGTGCCACCTTCGTGAAAGATTGAAAACTTCTTTGGAGATTTAACATAACATTTAATCATACAAACAGCACTACATGACATAGATATATATTTCGGTATATACCAATGCATACCCAGCGTCATTTCATGTAAATGTCCCCAAGAGTTCTCCATTGTGAGGAAATGAAATTTGTTGTTTGCAAATCTGTTGTACAGACATCTAGCAATCTAGAGATGAGATCACGTGTCCCGGGGTGAACGTCAACTGTCCGGATAGTAACGTCCGCCAGCTCAACATATCATGTAATTAAGACTAGACTGTTCACTAAAAGGTCCGTCACCTGCTGAAAGTTTTACCCTAAGTGACCTGAACTAGACTCAAACAGGTTGTTGGGTTTCATCATGACTGGTATCTCGCCAAATCTAATGGAGGTACATATATGCTGTAAATAATTAAGTAAAACCATTTATGTAAAAGTGTGACTATCGGATGGACGGATACACAAAGAGGCATCGGACACAGTGATTGCGTCTTGCCTTTAAAAGTAACGGTATGACGTAAAAGAAAATAGCGATGACAAATACGAAATTCAAAATCTCTCTCGATATTGAGATATAACTGCTCAAAGGTTTTGGTATAAATAGAAAGCTCATTTCTGCTACCTACTCAGGAAAATACAGATTCCTCCTTCTCTTTTGATGGAAGCTTATTTTCACCTCGCGACGGCGCGTGCAGCTTTATGGCAAACAAAAAATGTGCCAGGACACTACGGTAACATATATTTAATTTTTCTATATCTATAGGTGAATTCAATTTTATGGCATGTATTCCGAAGAGGTGTTAATTATTAAGCTTTTGGGAGTCCTTCGTTACATTGTAAATCTTCGTTGTTACATGACCGCTTCGAATCGTAACAACTCGTCAATTTTCGTACGCAAAACAAAAAAAAAAAAAAAGATTTTTGTGTAAAAAATTGCGATGGTGTTCCTATACCTGTGGTTACGTGTCCCACATGCACGTCCATCTTTCTATGCTCATCATCCAGAATCCAAACCTACGAATTACATATCCCCGAAAACGCTTATTAACACGTTCCGAGCATAAGTTTAATTTTCCATGAAAATAAAATATATATAATACATGTAATGAAAATGTCGCTTACAACAACTTTTCAGCTATATCGCGACATGGAAGCAGGAGGTAACCAACGTTTTTGAACCCGGGTCGTCGCACCGTAAGCCAAGCGCTTAACCACTACATCACGCCTGCCCTGAAAATAGTCAGAGAAGAACTGGAAAGAATACATTACAAATATGTGTTAGCGCCAGCTGATAAAGCCTCGAACAGTATCGTTTTTATTTGCAAGGCGTTTTATATAAATTGTCTTTTAGAGGAACTTGGCATTAACAAATCTACTGGAAATCCCACTTACACTCGCTCTACACTCTCACTAGATGCAATTATTTATAACCATAAGTCAGTGTTGAGTACCTTTACCTTATGTACTAAGGATAGTGAGTTTGAGTCACCGTATTTATATTGGATCCCTAAATTACACAAAGATCCATATAAAGATAGGTTCATTGCAGGATCCATTAAATGCTCCACCAAATCTCTATCAGCCCTCCTTACCATAATGTCATCTGCAATTAAGGAGAAACTTCAGACGTACTCCGATGTGATTCACTCTCGAAGTGGTGTTAATCAGTTTTGGATGTTGAAATACTCCAAAGAAGTACTGGGAAACTTGAAATCTCAAAATCTGACAACTATTAAATTCATTAAGACTTATGATTTTTCTGCACTTTATACAACTATACCTCATGATAAATTGAAAAACAGGTTCTTTAGAATTATTGATAACTGTTTCTTCAGCAAAATGGTTCACGCAGATATAAATTTATTGTTTTAGGATATCCAGATACATATTTTGTGAAAAGCCACTCTGAATCCAAATAAAAGTACTCTGAAGATGATATCAAAAACATGCTGGACTTCCTGATTGGCAATACATGTATATATGTTGTGTTCGGTGACCAGGTCTTCTAACAAACTATCGGAATCCCTATGGGGACTAACTGTGATCCTTTGCTAGCCGATTTGTTCCTTTCGTCGTACGAAATTGACTTCATACAAAATCATATAAGTCAAAATAAGAAGCAGTTGGCTTTGTCCTTTAATTTTACATTCAGATATATTGATGAAGTACTATCTATAAATAACAAAAACTTTGATACATACATACATACAATATAAATAAAGGAACTTGAAATTAAGGACACTACAATATCCAATTCATGTGCCTCATATTTAGATCTACTTATTTATGTCGACCGAGATGGTAACTTACTACTACAATTTATGACAAACGAGATGACTTTAGTTTCCCCATTGTTAACTTTCCACATACTAGTAGCAACATTCCTGTATCACCTTCGTACGGTGTTTATGTATCCCAGTTAATTCGATATGCTCGAGCGTCATCTGAGTTACTCAAACAAGGATATGAGATATCACGACTTATGTCAACATTCCGCAAATTTTACAGTCGTTATAACGACCTTATATGCTCATATGATGCATCGTTGTCTGACATGATGACTTCCTTATTTCACAGTAGCTAAACCATCTGTGTTACCTATACTATGTAGCAGTATTCTTACTGCTTATGACACATACCTATTTTGACTACAGCTGCGCCGTTTCCTAATTCTGTGACAATATCTTGGATTTATATTTTAAACTACATATTCTGAATAATAATAGTCTGACTATCATAATGCATATCTAACTTAAAGAGTATATAGCGCCGTTCGGATTGCATCGATTGATAAAAATGACGTAAGATTGTTTACATTCGATACAAAACGCTAGAGCAAGAGAAGACACGATTGAGGCGAATATTGAAAGTAAAGATGAGTAAAAAAAATCTTGGTGTGAATTTGTTTCTGATAATCAAATATATTCATCAAAAGTCGAAGGGGGAGCATTCAAACTCGAAAAGTAGATCGGAACTAGCGTACGGAGACCAACCCGCACACATGTACCCGAGTTAGCAGAGACTTGTTGAAAGAGGTTGATGGAGATTTATGTTGGAATACCTGAAGAAGAATTCTTGAGGTTCGGTTTTTTAGCTCAACTTGATGCTGTTTATGTGACTCGTCTAAATTTATCGTATACAGTACGGGAGCAGAGATAAACAATCCAGTGACGGATCTAAAAGTTTTGAAAAAGGGTGGAGCACATGTGTATTAGCCAAACTACTCAGTCATTTTTGATGCCAAATCTGAATTTTTACAAGTGAATATGTGGCGAAAGGGGGGGGGGGGGGGGGCGCCCCTCGAAATCCGCCACTGCAGTCGTATTTCAAACCCAAGGCCATGTAGATGTTTCCTGTATTGATGTACAAGTAATCACTAGTTCTGTTTATAATTTACAATAATACTGTATTTAGTGAGAAAATATGAAATATATTAAGGTTCATAAGAAACAATTCAACTAAAATTTTATGATGCAAATATTTTCAAATAGGGGGAGGTGTTTTGCCATCCTGTTTATCATTCTCTGTTAGAGTTCTGGGTAGAGAATGCCTGTTTATTTGAAAAAAAATAGGTCCTCAGTTGAAAATAATCATGATTTGTCATAACTATACTATATTATGTGTTTTTATGAATGCATTGCTATTACATAACACTTCTATAATAATCAGCTAAAATAAGTATTAATCAATTACAATGTAATATATATAGTACACTTAGTATGTAATGGAAGAAGAAGAATCTTCTTGTCAATAGGGATGAAGTATAAAATTTTGAAAATGAGGTATTATCATCCATACTTTTATATTTTTATTAAGATATGGCCTGGGAAGCATATTGCATATGAAGTGCAAAAATTCTGGATGCAGTGTAGTGACATGTCAAATTAGTTCCAACTGGAAAAGGGATCTACTGGTGCATTTGATATAAATAAATAGGCTGCATTAGGTAAAGTTTTGATTTTGTATTTAAACCATTAATTATTTTGCATTTTACTAAGATGTCTCATGATTAATATAAATAATAACATGATCTGATTTCAGAAATACTTGTAATTGCATTGAAATATTTTATATGTTTTTGATTCTTATAATGCTAGTGAAGGCATTCTTAGTATACCAACAAATCTGAAGTTTTTCTTACACAAACCAAAGGCTTCATGAGTGAGTTATATTCACAGTTTTGTGACAGTTGTGACTGTTGACTTTCACACTTTCAATTCTATTTTGAAGTGTCAAGATAAAAGTCCCTGCACTACTTTTAACTTTGTGTTTTTTACCCCTCCATCAACTAAGATAGCTGCGAAGAGGGCAATGTCTGTGATTGGCTGTCCTTTTTATTTTATCACTTTTTTATGATTGCCCAGGCATGTATATCAAAACTTTCGGGAGTAATTATCAATCAAGTAATTATATTGAGTATGCATATTTGTTGCATATACAGAGCAGCAGCGTTTTGTGACATTTATCACATTCTAAGGGATTTATATTCAGATTCTGAATTTTAAAGGTGTTTGCACTAAATCTCTTTAGTTAAGAATGTGTATTTTTTATCAATTTCTTTAACTTCATGTTTATTGCTAAAAAGTAACTAATTCTTATCCAGATAACGTTGGGAGATTGGGACCAAGTTACTGAAAAAGGGAAATTTTTAAAGTTTCTTGGATTAAATTAAGATCCTTTGAAATGTATTATTTCAGGTCGTGCTACAATGATATGGGTAGTTACAGATTAAGTTGGAATCTGATCATGGTTAACCTACTTTTAAATAAATTATTTCCTTGTCAGTTTATAAACTGCATTATAAACAGAATTGAATTTGTGTTTTGCTCACCGAAAGGGAAGACCAGGGTTAAACTGAGCTATTGTCAAAGTGATTATATGTGGTCCTACTGTCAACATTCTGTAAACATTTTACCTTTTAATGTACCCAATCTCAGATAGTGGGACATATATTAGTTTTACTATAGTAGTCGGTCAGCTGTCTCTCTATTTCCCTGCAAAAAATACAGAGTGTGCCATAACTTTTGAATGATAAGTGGCGAGGTTTATATTATAAATGTGAATTCCATGTGGAAAGACTTTTTCAAGGTCAAATTTAGAGTCAGTTTGACTTAGATTTTGGGTTTTGATCTACTGCTAATTAAAACAAGAGGCCCACAGTATCGATCACCTGAGTAGCTAGATTATCAGTCATGCAGGAAGAAAGAATTATTAATTTTTGGCATTACTGTGACTAAGTCAACAAAAATGTTGAAAATATGTCAAATTTTATTTCAGACCAGAATAAAACAACAACAGTTTTTTGCATATCCATTCAGGTGATTTTGATATTCAGCATTTACTCTGTCTCTGCAAGATGTGATTCAGGGCAACAACTTTGTCATTTTCTTTTAGGTGGGGCCTTTTGTTGACTGATTTCAATTTGATAGAGGACCTATAGTACTTTATGTATACCATGTTTCTTTAAAATCTTTCATGTGGTATAACAGCAGAAGTTAAAGATATGAAGAATTGTTCCTATACACCCTCATTTTGAAGCCTTAAAAATTGAAGCCATAGGAAATCCAAAAATTTAGATAAAATTCTCTCACAATGATATTCTTTACCATAATTACGATCAAAATAGTCCATAAGAAATCATCATTATCAATTAACTAGGAATTATGGCACTTTCCTGCATTGAAATCACCAGACAAAAGAAATGTCGAAAAAATTTCTGAAATTTGATTTTGGAAGGGAACAAAAATGACAAGATTTCTTCACTCATCCTCTAGATCATTTCTATGCATTCTGATTGTCTCTGTATACATCCAGTATGAAGAAGAAGATTGTCAAAGAAGGGTACTCCTTTGTGACCTACTTTTAACTTTGGTGGCGCCACCTGTAAAGAGGTTTGGACGATAACGACAGAATTTCAAGGGGATCATAAGTGATTTATTTCTTGTAAGAATTATTAAAATCCTTTGAACAGTTTTGCAGAAAAACTTGAAAATATGAAAAATGGGCAACCCCCCCCCCCTTTTTTTTGGAAGTCTTAAAAAATTCATAAAAAATCCAAAATTGAGATATTGACAAAATTCTTTCACAATGATATTTCTTACCATAATTATGATCAAATTAGGCCATAAGAAGTCAACATTATCAATTAAGTGAAAAACATGACACTTTTCTGCATTGAAATTACTAAGTCCAAAAAACAAAATGTCGAAAAAACGTCAATAATTGGATTTCGGAACGAATAAAAAAATAACAACACGTCTTCACACATCCCTCTAGATCATTCCTTTGTATTCGGTTTGTCTCTGTATGCCCCCGGTCTGAAGAAGAAGTTTGTTAAAGGAGGGTACCCTCTGTGACCTCCTTTTGTCTGTGGTGGCGCCACCTCTTGACGAATCTGGACAAACAACCATGAGTGCTTCATTCATACCAAGTTTCATCAAATTCTGTTCAGCGGTTCTGAAGAAGAAGTCAAAAATGTGAAAAGTTAACAACGGACGACAGACGGACAGACCGACGACGCACTACGATTGATCACGATAGCTCACTTGAGCCTTCGGCTAAAATAACTGATTCTTATCCAGATAACTTTGGGAGATTGTCATTTTCACAAAACATTTGGTTGAAGTTTGATGTTATTATATGGTAGACCAAAGTGACACATTTTTCAATATCCTTTGTGGTTATGAATTAATATGCAGGTTATATACTATATATCTGTCTTTTACAATGTAATTATAAATGACATAATAAATCTGAAAAATTTAATCAAGAATTGCGTTTTTCTAATGGTTAATTAAGGTAAGGAAAGGGACGAGTTGATGACTATTTGAATAGTTATAATGGAATTCAAATTGTAGCCTTTTAGTTTAATTTTGCTCACCAAAGCCAGTAATACCTCTTGCATTCTTATAATAACCCTCAAAACACATACTTGATAAAATTAGTTAAGATTGTACTATAGTTTAGATTTGTCAGTAGGTGGTGCAATGATAGAGAATATTGTTTGTCACGAAATATTCTCTGCTTTTGTTTCAATTTTTCTTTATTTATGCATAGGTGATATATAGGGATCTATTTCAAACATTTAATTAGATTACATCTTATTCTAGAAGTTCATTTCAATACAGTTTTGACATCATTTGTCTTGGTCATTTTCACATATAACATTGGGACATTGGTGAGCAATTTTGACCTTCTGGGGCCTCTTTTTTAATTTTTCAAATTAGAAATTGATCATAAAATGTGTTGAAATATATGATATATTGTTATCATTCAAAATCAATTAAAATTGAATTAATTCTAAAAGTTTATATGTGTTTCATGTTTATATTTATATGACGATTCCCAAATTGGTTGATTTTCTGACATGTCAAAATAGTCAAGATTTGTTGACCATATTTTCTATTCCTGTGGATAAATTTTCTTCATACTCATATATAATGTTGTTCAATTGGACACTAAGGATTATAGACATAATTTTTCTTGAAAATTGAATTTGCAGTTTTTTGTAAAATGCTGTTTTTAGGGCAGAAAGTAGGGGGTTTTATTGTACTGATTTTGTATATTTACTGAAACCTTTCTAGCACAGATATTGAAATAAGTTCTTTCAAAACAATTTCTCCTTGGAAATTTTACTGAAAAAATTATTACTTTTCTGATATTGAATTGTGTTTTTGTAAAGTTAAAAGATATTAAATTGACCTTGTAGTACCTTTCAAGGGAATTCCAAATATGCCTCTGAGGGAGCTTACTCAAAGTCAAATTTTTCAGAATTGTGTGGATAAATTTCTTATAGTTTGCAGTTTAGTAGATATCATATTCAAATACTAATAGAGAAAAAATGAAGATAATTGAATTCGGGAGTCAAGTAATTAATTCCTCCTTAAAACTGCGAATCCACCAAAAAAAAAAAAAAAAAAAATAGTAATAATAATAATAAAAAAAAAAATAATAATAAATACAAAAATACAATAAATAAATAAGTAGATAAATAAATACATAGAATAAAAGCTGCAAAAATGGTGTGAGACCACGTCCGTCCGTGTGCACGCCTATCTCCTACCTACACCATTGTTTTGTATAGTATATGCAGCTGCTTTAAAATATTTCAAATTCGTTTCGTCGGTCGCTACTTATGTCGATGATGAAACTGGTAATAAAACATTAAATGAATCACTACCTGTCCCCTGTCGAATGATCAAAAACAAGCACAGATTTTACATGTGGTGATCTCTGCGAGAAGTGGTCCGTCGTTTCCAAATTATATATTCTATATTTAATCATGACAACATGATGACAACATAGACAGTGGAAGTAAAATACAAATGTTGATGTTAAAAACTGTTGTAGTGTCATAAAGCAAATTATTATGGATAGCGACGCTGTTATAACGTTTGAAATTAGAAACGAGTTATCTTTCTTTGACTAGAAAAACGGAACAAGGAGAAAAAGTGTGTGTGTGGAAAGGGGGGGGGGGGGGGTTACCGACATACCAAAGATCATTTGGATACGCTTATCTTAGGGTATAACGGAGGAAATATGTGAAAAATCCCTCCAAGCTCTGGGTGGGTTCGTCTCAGTGGTATACATTTTTGTACCTTGCTTTCTACAGATAACATGTCACTATCACATGATAAGTGCAATACAAGAACTCCACACAACAACTTCTAGTCACATGACTTTTATCACAAATATACATAACCTTCAAAAGACTGAATTAAATGTGTAGATGGAGAAAAAGAAAGACTAATATTTTATTTGTTTTACATTGATTTTTTCCTTTGGAAGGGGAAGGAATATTAATAATAATATTGTGAAAGCAATGTATTACGATGATGAAAAAAAGATGTTAAATCATTACAATTCATTGTTTTTTTTTACTTTTTGCCAGACAAATGTCACCTCTCCCACCAGGGTACATGATAAATACAGATAATAAAGGAATGTTCTTCATGTTTATTTTTACAATGTAAATTTATGATGACGAGTGAAAATATTGAAATATAATGATGAAGTGATGAGGTCACTGTAAGTATCTGATAACCTTCACCTTGTGTGACCCGTACTCTATCACCCAGGCATGTCCACGGTCGTCTACGTCTATAGACACAGGGCGCTGGATCCCATCCTTCTGTGTAACCAGGTACTGTATAAACTGACCATCCTGGTCCACTATGTGTATACGGTGGTTACCATGATCTGTGATAAGGAGACGGCCCTGACGGTCAGAACACAGGTCGTAAGGATAAAACGTAGAATCACTGCCGTGCCCGGTATATGTGAATCGATGGTCCCCATTCTTCTTAAACACTACGACCTTCTGACAGCTATCCGACACCCAGATATCCTCGGTCTGTTTGTTGATGGTAATACAGTAGGGATTACTCACGTGTTTACTCTTTATCTCTCTGACCACCCTCCCGTCAGAACTGTATAACCTTATAACTCCCCCCTCCATACCGACCACCAGCTCCCCACTCATTAGCCGGCATAGACCTAGTGGTTTGTAACCCTCCGTGGTGAAGAGTGTGCTGACCTGACCACGAGGAGATAATGACCTGATACATTGGTTGTCGTTATCACTGTACACTAGTCCACCATCATCTGTTACACACATACCGGAGCACCAATACAGTCTACATCCAGCATCCACAGTACGGACCACGTTACCACTCCTCTCCAATAAATCAAACTCTGTGGTAACATGACCATGTACCCAGGCTTCATTTGGTGATCGTAGTCTTAGTCCACATACGCCGTACTCCATAGTTAGCTCTGTCTCACACACTGGATTCGGGATCAACTTATGTATTGCTTTGTTATCTGCGTGTTTATTGGTCACATTTTCTGTATTGTGATCACTGTCGGAGTTGTGTCCCCTAGTTTCTCCTGAGTAAGACGCACTACTGGTGGTGGAAGGCTTGCTGTGGTCCGCGGAAACTAGTTTTCCGAACAGCTGTTGTAGGCTCTCTCTTATTATAAGCCCTGGGGTGAATGATGGAAGAAGAAGAAGAGCATCAGCCTGGTTCGAAGCCACATCCAATGAGTCAACATCTCGTTCTTTCATGAATTTCAGCAAGTCAACAGGGTCATCTGTTCGTAGGTGTTTATCATAGGAGAGAATTTCCTCATCAAAGTGGTCTAACATTTCCTTGGTTTTTATGACTTCTTCTTGTAACAGTGGCATAATGGTCTCATCTTTGATCTTTTGTATTTCCTTCATATTTTCTGCCAGTATGTCATCTACCTCTTTATGGATATGTTGTGCGCTATCTTTCATTCTTTGTTCAATTTCGGCAAGGGCGCTAAGGATGTCCTCTTGTGACTTACTTAATCCTTCCACTTCCTTCTGTAGACGGGGTCGGATTGTCTGAGACATGGTCTGCATTTGGGAAATGGCTGTAGGTTTGATGGCCTCGTAGGCATCAGTAATGTTCATGAGTTTGTGCTGAACGTGATTCTCCACTATACATGTCAGGCAGACAGGGACTTGACATGGTTTGCAGTAAAGTTGATAACGCTTTCGAGGATGATTGGAGCACTCGGTCTGTGTCTCCGACTTTGGTCCTAATCCAGACGTGTATGGCACAGCTTCATGGTGTCGGTAAATCCTCTTAGACAAATGGTCGTCTTTACAGGGGGAGCAGAGTTTGATCCCACATGTTTCACAATAGTGTCCCGCTGTGTTGCCACAGTAATCGCAAATAGCTGACCACTGCGCATGTGCGTCTCTGTTTTCGCCAGCTTCGTCATCTGACATCGTTGCCTTTCACTTTATACCAATACCATATTCTGAATAAAAAAGCAACGTTTATGAAGAACCAACAGAATTTTTATGTAGTATTTTTCTGACAACATAATTCACCTGCAGGTAGCCTAACATTAAAAATAAAGCAACACAACCATGTCATGAATGAATTAGTCTCTGTATTGTTAATATATCACTTACATGATATAATAAGTGGAGCAAATGTTTAAAGAAAGGGTACATATTGTGGTAGAATAAATTTTCTCTCAGACATATACATGTAAATAGATCATGGATTCTCTGGCGTGAAAATCTCAATAGAAAATATTACATGGATCTCTATAATATTATGTTTATACTTTGTTTAAATTCTATATATGAGAGGGAGGAACTGGTTCAAATCAAGAAATTATCTGGTAATTTTTCTTTCTAGGGTAAGTCTTAAATCATCTCATCAGGTACTAACCCCCCTCGCGCCCCCTTTTGTGTAAATGTAAAGAGAGCACAACTATCCCCCCACACTCCCCCCCCCCCCCCACCCCTCTTTTTAGTCGTCTATCCTAATGTAAAGAGAGACAGCATTGCACCCGAAATGCAGTTAATACTAGATTCTATTTACTCTTATTTCATATTTTTATATGTTTGTCACACCCATGTTTGTATCACAACCCAGTCCTGAACTGCGCCAAGCAAGAAATAGGAAACCGAAAGTAAAGATAAACTGTGTTGTATTCTATATATACATGTATACCTGATACGTTCTGTTCAGAAGGACTACATGAAATAATACTGTCTTATCTTAAGTGTAATAAGGTAAAATATAGACTTAACTTACCTCATTACCAACTGGGTATTTATATTAATATGGCCACTACAGAACGTACACCCACTTCTCTGTAGCCTACAGCGAGTTTCCCAAAACGTGACGTCAGTTGTCTACTAGATACATGTAATCTAAGATGGCCTATTTAAATGTTTGAGGTCCTAGTTTGTAAAAAGGGGCAGATTGGAAACAAGTGCAGGTATGCATATGTATTTTAGATATATGTCATATGAAACTGGATCTTGTCGGAGAAGAATTACTTAGATTTTTTTCTATACAGCCCCTAAGAGTAAACGGGAGGGAGGGGGAGGGGTGGACATAAAGAGAAAATTGTTCATCCACTCCTCCCGGAGCGCCCCATGGGTTTCCTTCTCCTATCTATCCTCATATGCATATGCATCCTAATTTCAAATCGTGCTTTTTCACGGAGGAGACCGCATATACCTTAATCAGTTATGTCCTTCGTTGGTGACCGAGAGGTCTCGGTTCAGGTATCGGTGACTCGTGGGTGTCCTTTCTCAGATGAGACAGTAGAATCAATTTCTTCCCGCAGTTTCTCGGGATGCATTGGCGGATTAACAGGGGGGGGGACCACTCCCCTCCCCCCTTTTGGTCACATATTTACAAGTAATTCGGCACTCCAAAAATGGCTGAGTTGTTTGGCCAACACACCTGTGCCCCCCCCCCCTTTCCTGGATCGGCCACTGATCCCCTTTGTACCCTGTTCTAGTCTTGTTTGCGGTTTGATTCGATCTTATTCACAGTTCATTGCACTTGCATGGCACTGATGCATTGCATAAACGTGTAGGCCTATGCAACAGAAGCCGGCGTGGCCTAGTGGTATCGCGTCGGACTCCTGATCGGGAGGCCGGGGTTCGAGTCCTGCTCTGGTCATGCCGGTGTCATGTCTTTCGGACGAGACAGTAAAAACCGAGGCCCCATGTCGTGGTATGCATGGCACGTTAAAGATCCCTCACTGCTTCGGGTGGGTCCGTTGCAAAGGTCAAAATGTGTATGCCCCGCATCAGGCAGATGCCGTCACCATATACGTGAAATATTCGTGATGTGACGTAAAACAAAAATCAATCAATCAATCAAAGCCTATGCAACAGACCCATCCGAGGCAGTGAGCGATGTTTTGTTCCACGTCTCCCGTGACACGGGATCTCGGTTTCCCCGGTGTACCACGTCTATACCGTGACACAAGACCTCTGTTTTACGTACCACATTTTCCGTGGCAAGGGGCCTTGGTTTTACTTACCACGTGTATACCCTGAAACAAAACCTCCGTTTTATGTGCCACGCCTACCGTGCCTGTGGGACCCACATGTAAAAGTCAAATATTAGCTTAAAACTCCAATATCAGTATAAGTAAATTCAAACTCTCCATCTATCAGAACATTGATGATGTCACTAGAAGGGAAGTGATAAATAAATAAATAAATAAATAAATAAATAAATAAATAAATAAATAAATAAATAAATAAGTAAGTAATTTAACAAGAAACACTCGAAAGTCACAAATTCACAAAATTATATATATATAAGCACAAGAAAGCGACAAACGATACTAAAATAAAAAATATTATGGTCAAATTTTGAGGCGATCTGCCCCTTCCTCAGGACAATACAATATATAAAAAAACTACATGAATAGAAATATGAGAAAAGAAAGCTATATACAAAGCTTTCTCTTGCTTTTATATTTGACCTCTTTTATTCTTAAGCGACTTGCATTGACCCACGGTTAATCCGACAATTTTGAATAGTGAACGTTGTTGTTATAATTCCTACTTGTGCTTATATATATATATATATATATATATATATATATATATATATATATATATATATATATATATATATTAGCGAATTTGATCACAGAATGCCAGACTGATTTGTTTCAATACTTGAATAGCAACTCTGAAAAACATTGTAGGTGAAAGCAGGGGCGTATATAATATTCATTATATTGTTCCAGAGGAATTGGGTGTTATTTTATATTCATGTATATTCTTGTGTGTTTTCTTCAAATATATAGTATATATATATGTATATACAGTGGCGGATCCAGGGTCCGGCGCCATAAACTGAGACTTAAGTCAAAAATTCATATTCTTCTGTTCATCAATGAATTAATAACTGGGATTTGGATTTTATTTAGTTTTATTCTACTGATATATAGAATTAAACCATTCTGCATTTAAATTTATTTGAACGTTTGATAATGGAATAAATTAAAATGAGATTTGATTTAAGTATATCCTCAGTTTATGGCGCCGAGCGCAGGACTTCCGAAAAGGGGGCCCACATGTGTATAAACCAATGTACTTAGCCATTTTGAGTACCAAATCTGAATTTTTACTTGGAAATTTGTGCCGAAAAGGGGAGCGCAGCAATTTTCCCCCTCTAAATCCGCCACTGAATAAAATGATATGCATTTTCAGACATGAGGAACTGCAATCAAAATAAGACTCTATAGGAACAAAAAGTTAAGTTTGGAAAAACTATTGAGTTAAAATCAGCATTTGCTATTATTATCAATTTCTATAGGTGTTCTCAATTATTTTCATTTTCTGTAGGTGTGCCAAGTGCTTTGTTTCCTGATAAACTGGAAGAGGACTTGGTGCCGCCATCGTGGTTAGTTACGCTTCACACCTATGTATGATGTCAAAAATCCCGAACATGGCTGTCGTCTGCATCATAGTGACGTGCATGTACATCACCTTGGATCTTGTAGCAGCAAAGATGACAGTGAAAAAGAACCCATCTCTAAACACCGAATTCTTGAAACAGTTTGATTCATTGGATACTTCTATGCATAGAACTCATTGAATACGGGGTATCGCTACTACTAAAATCCCGTTGCATTTAATTACCTAGTAAATCCGTTGTTCTCGATGTGGGCACTTTTATGATGGCAACTTACGTCATAATTATATGACGTCATAACAATCACAAAGTGCACGTGTATGTTACCGTTATTTTAGTTGCGAAATTCCGTATTGTTTGAAATATAAAATTCATTGAATAGTTTGAAGTTCAGTTTTCAAGAAGCATTTATCAGGATGTTCTAAGAACTTAACCGGATTATAGCTACCTTAGGAAATGCCCAAGGTTACCTAGGATACCGAGGAGGTAACAGAGGCACCTGGCTGATAATTGTATCAGAGCTTACTAATACATGAATTTTGCATCGAAACAGTTGAAAGGGTATTAAATATAGCGAACATGGTAGTCTAGGTCACAATGCTGATATGTCTCTCCATACATTGTACTAATGCCATGCAAAATGAGACTATTTCACAAACGCTTGGGTGATTCAGATTCATGATTAGAGTGCAGGAATACTCGTGACTTTCCACGGGATACGGACCTCTTGCGGTTCCACCATGACTTTGCCTGGACCCACTTGAAGCCTTAAGCCCCTGTTTCTCTAGTATACCCCCCCCCCTTCTTCCACCCTACTCTTAAATCTTGCAACCCACGTACTCGGAAGAGATACGGTTTTTGCACCGGGGTCCAGCGCCATAAACTGAGAATTTACTTAAGTCATAATTTCATATTCTTCTCTGTTCATCAATTAATAAATAACTAGCATTTGGATTTTATTGAGTTTTTGGCCTATCCATAGAGAGAATTAAACCATTTTGCATGAAAATTTATTAGAACGTTTGATAATGGAATAAATTAAAATGAAATATTTGACTCAAAAGAAAAAAAAAGTATATTCACAGTTTATGGCGCCGGACCCGGATGCATTATCTATCTACATGGTTTTTATAATTATTTTGTTGGAAGAAACTTCCCCTTGTTTTTATAAATGTATTATAATTCATAATCAGTTGTAAATAAATAAAAACAAAGTTGAACAAGCAATTTTAATGTAGTTACTGGCTTCTATATAATAATCTCAGACAAATCCTTATCATTATAAACCAAAATATAATCCCATAGATATAATGCCAAAGAAAGAACTACATGTGTTCTAAGGATTATTTATCATATTCCTACCCTTCATACCAGAAATGTGTGTTCGAATCCCGGATTGCGCCAATATGTTTTCAAAGTTGGCTACCTCCGCTTCTTCTTGTAGTAATATAACTTAGAAATTATCTCCAGCGACATAACCAACCAACCAACATATTAACAAACTATCACATAACCAACCGAAAATCAATCTTCCAACCAACATAAATAATCAACAAAACTTACCAATAATAACAGCTAACATAACCACCCAACTAACCAGCTAACATAACCAACCAACTAACCAGCTAACATTAACAACCAACTAACCAGCTAATATAACCAACCAACTAATCAGCTAACATAACCAACTAACTAACCAGCTAACATAACCAACCAACTAACCAGTTAACATAACCAACTAACTAATCAACTAACATAACCAACTAACATAGCCAACCAACTAACCAGCTAACATAACCAACCAACTAACCAGCTAACATACCCAACCAACTAACCAGCTAACATAACAAACTAACTAACCAGCTAACATTACCAACCAACTAATAAGCTAACATAACTAACCAGCTAACTTAACCAACTAACTAACCAACTAACATAACTAAGTAACTAACCAACTAACATAGCTAACCAACTAACCAGTTAACATAACCAACCAACTAACCAGCTAACATAACCAACCAAATAATAAGCTAACATAACCAACCAACCAGCTAACCAGCTAACATAACCAACCAACTAACATGGTAGTCTAGGTCACAATGCTGATATATCTCTCCATACATTGTACTAATGCCATGCAAAATGAGACTATTTCACAAACGCTTGGGTGATTCAGATTCAGATAACCAACCAACTAACCAGCAAACATAACTAACCAGCTAACATAACCAACTAACTAACCAACTAACATAACCAAATAACTAACCAACTACCATAGCCAACCAACTAACCAGCTAACATAACCAACCAACTAACCAGCTAACATAACCAGCTAACATAGCTAACCAGCTAACATACCCAACCAACTAACCAGCTAACATAACCAACTAACTAACCAGCTACCATTACCAACCAACTAATAAGCTAAATAACTAACCAGCTAACTTAACCAACTAACTAACCAACTAACATAACCAAGTAACTAACCAACTAACATAGCTAAACAAATAACCAGCTAACATAACCAACTAACTAACCAGCTAACATAACCAACCGACTAACCAGCTAACATAACTAACCAGCTAACATAACCAACCAACTAACCAGCTAACATAACTAACCAGCTAACATAACTAACCAGCTAACATAACCAACAAACTAACCAAATAATATAACCAACTAACTAACCAACTAACATAGCCAACCAACTAACCAGCTAACATAACTAACCAGCTAACATAACTAACCAACTAATAAGCTAACATACCCAACCAACTAACTAACCAGGTAACGTAACCAACCAACTAACCAGCTAACATAACTAACCAGTTAACATAACTAACCAGCTAACATAACCAACCAACTACCATAGCCAACCAACTAACCAGCTAACATAACCAACCAACTAACCAGCTAACATAACCAGCTAAAATAAGCAACCAACTAATAAGCTAACATAACCAACCAACCAGCTAACCAGCTAACATAACCAACCAACTAACCAGCTAACATTCCCAACCAATTAACCAGCTGACATAACCAACTAACTAACCAGCTAACATAACCAACCAACTAACCAGCTAACATAACCAGCTAACATAACCAACCAACTAATTAGCTAACATAACCAACCAACTAGCTAACCAGCTAACATAACCGACCAACTAACCAGCTAACATAACCAACTAACTAACCAGCTACCATTACCAACCAACTAATAAGCTAAATAACTAACCAGCTAACTTAACCAATTAACTAACCAACTAACATACCCAAATAACTAACCAACTAACATAGCTAACCAACTAACCAGCTAACATAACCAACCAAATAACCAGCTAACCAGCTAACATAACCAACCAAATAACCAGCTAACATACCCAACCAAATAACCAGCTAACATAACCAACTAACTAACCAGCTAACATAACCAACCAACTAACCAGCTAACATAACTAAACAGCTAACATAACCAACCAACTAATAAGCTAACATACCCAACCAACTAACTAACAAGGTAACATAACCAACCAACTAACCAGCTAACATAACTAACCAGCTAACATAACTAACCAGCTAACATAACCAAACAACTACCATAGCCAACCAACTAACCAGCTAACATAACCAACCAACTAACCAGCTAACATAACCAGCTAAAATAAGCAACCAACTAATAAGCTAACATAACCAACCAACCAGCTAACCAGCTAACATAACCAACCAACTAACCAGCTAACATTCCCAACCAATTAACCAGCTGACATAACCAACTAACTAACCAGCTAACATAACCAACCAACTAACCAGCTAACATAACCAACTAACTAACCAGCTACCATTACCAACCAACTAATAAGCTAAATAACTAACCAGCTAACTTAACCAACTAACTAACCAACTAACATAACCAAGTAACTAACCAACTAACATAGCTAACCAACTAACCAGCTAACATAACCAACGAAATAACCAGCTAACCAGCTAACATAACCAACCAAATAACCAGCTAACATACCCAACCAAATAACCAGCTAACATAACCAACTAACTAACCAGCTAACATAACCAACCAACTAACCAGCTAACATAACTAACCAGCTAACATAACTAACCAGCTAGCATAACCAACCAACTAACCAGCTAACATAACTAACCAGCTAACATAACCAACTAACTAACCAACTAACATAACCAACTAACTAACCAACTAACATAGCCAACCAACTAACCAGCTAACATAACTAACCAACTAACCAGCTAACCAGCTAACATAACCAACCAACTAATAAGCTAACATACCCAACCAACTAACTAACCAGGTAACATAACCAACCAACTAACCATCTAACATAACTAACCAGCTAACATAACTAACCAGCTAACATTACCAACCAACTAACCAGCTAACATAACTAACCAGCTAACATAACCAACTAACTAACCAACTAACATACCCAACTAACTAACCAACTACCATAGCCAACCAACTAACCAGCTAACATAACCAACCAACTAACCAGCTAACATAACCAGCTAACATAACCAACCAACTAATAAGCTAACATAACCAACCAACCAGCTAACCAGCTAACATAACCAACCAACTAACCAGCTAACATTCCCAACCAATTAACCAGCTGACATAACCAACTAACTAACCAGCTAACATAACCAACCAACTAACCAGCTAACATAGCCAGCTAACATAACCAACCAACTAATTAGCTAACATAACCAACCAACCAGCTAACCAGCTAACATAACCAACCAACTAACCAGCTAACATTCCCAACCAACTAACCAGCTAACATAACCAACTAACTAACCAGCTAACATAACCAACCAACTAACCAGCTAACATAACCAACCAATTAACTACAAATCAAATAACATAGTTTGCCACATAACAGTTCACTCTCCCCGGGCATCTGATCTCACTTCATCAAGGGGGTTCACATAATTATGCTCTTCAAGTAGACATTTTTTGTTGTTTTCTATTTGGTTTTTATTTTCACTGATTTTGTATGTCCTTTTGGATTCATAATTTTCGGACTTATGGTTTGGATTTACCATCATCTTTACATATGATCCCGCAGACTGATGAATATATATAAAACAATGGACAAAGTAGTTGTGTTTCTAAATTAAGAATTGATATGTGGAATATGTTTTCTATGTCGTCATTAATGACATTCAGTTCCTAAGGTTTTCACATATTTTACTTTTCAATACTTTTTTCCGATTGTCACTACGTTATTGCCAAATTTCCCCCCTCCCAATTTCCCATATCTTTATTCACATTAACTGTACAAATATATCAGTAGTGAGTCTTTTCGTTATACAGAGCTATTTCCCGTATGAGCAGGTATTTGACGTCAAACCATTGTGACGTCAACCAGTTCTGTGGCAACTGGTGTAAGATTACGAGAAGTGATATAGACATTGTATGACGTCACAAAGGTTTGATGTCAGATACCTGCTCAAATGGGAAGTAACTCTGCATAAAGAAAAGACCTAAGAGAGAACATGCTTATATAAAATATACAATTATAAGATACTTAAATATCAGCACGTGACCCCCTTATATTACTAGGAGTTATACTAGCTCTAAATTAACATCGCAGGACGGCGGGGATACTTACTCCTCCATGGCACATGATCCCACACCTGGGAGCACGGCGGGATGCTTACTCCTTCATGGCACCTGATCCAACAGCTGGGAGCACGGCGGAAATGCTTACTCCTCCATAGCACCTGACTCCACACCTGGAAGCACGGCGGGGATGCTTACTCCTCCATGGCACCTGATCCCATACCTGGGAGCACGGCGGTGATACTTACTACTCCATTGCACGTGATCCCACACCTGGGAGCACGGCGGGAGATGTTTATTCTTCCATGGCACCTGATCCCACACCTGGGAGCACGGCGGGAGATGCTTACTCCTCCATGGCACCTGATCCCACACCTGGGAGCACGGCGTGGATGCTTACTACTTCATGGCACCTGATCCAACAGCTGGGAGTACGGCGGAAATGCTTACTCCTCCATGACACCTGAGCCCACACATTAGAGAGCAAGGCGGGGATGCTTACTCCTCCTTGGCACCTGACTCCACACCTGGGAGCACGGCGGGGATGCCTACTCTTCCATGACCCCTGATCCCACACCTGGGAGCACGGCGGGGATGCTTACTATTCCATGGCACCTGATCCCACACATGGGAGCACGGCGGGACGCTTACTCCTCCATGACACCTGATCCCACACCTGGGAGCACGGTGGCGATATATACTCCTCCATGGCACCCGATCCCACACCTGGGATCACGGCGTGAATGCTTACTCCTCAATAGCATCTGATCCCACACCTGGGAGCACGCCGTGAGATTCTTACTCTTCCATGGCACCTGATCCCACACCTGGGAGCACGGCGGGATGCTTACTCCTCCATGGCACTTGATCCCACACATGGTACTCCCAGGGAACCACCATAACATCTCTGCTTTGTCTATTAGCATGTTCTTTAATGGCTACCCTACAGATTACTTCCTCGACCAAAATAGCAAAAACCATATTCAATTTACCACAAGGAAGTCATTGAAACATTGACGTCACGTGAGGTGCATGCTATTGCTTGTCCTCGTACTATATTGTTGTGTACGTTGAGAGTACGTTCGTCATTATGGATGTTGTGAGTTTGGTTTTATTGTCCACGTGTACTGTCGCATCTATACCGACTCTCAGGATGGAAAAACCATGTCATCGCAATGACAGGTATTTCTATATATGATTTCTATTTATGTCTTTATTGATGTTTTGCTGTCTTACTGTTTTGCTTCTGAAAATCAAAGAAGAACTGAACATATATGATGGCTAAAATACAAAAGTAAACCTGTCAATATTGCCATTTTTATTACAGTGTCCACTCAAGAGAAAAAATCAGTAAACAAAATATTATACATTACAATGATGTAAAAATTTTCTGAAAATCATACTAATCTTTACTACAGTCATCTTTAAGATATACTCAGGTACTTTAAAAAAAGCCTATCTAATATCATTATAGTTTAATCAACAACTAGGGTAAAGAATTGCATCAAACTTGATTTATTTCGAAAATTTGAATTATATTTGACAATATGATCGAGACTATCACACGTTTCTTTTACAAAATTATTTGATTTCATCAGTTATGTATACCACGTCCAAAATTTCATGTTTTTTGTTTAGTAACGAGTATGGCCCCCCCCCTGTGTGCCTTAACGCATGCACGCAATTTGGACCGCATGGATTGACATAGAGTTCGAATTTTTCTCATAGGAATATAATTCCACTCTTCTTGAAGAGCCGCGCCAACTCATCCACAGTTCTTGGTTGACGGTGACGTTTACGTAAGTGTCTCCCTAACTCATCCCACATGTGCTCTATAGGACTGAGGTCGGGTGAACGTGCTGGGAAATCCATAACATTAATTCCCTGGATGTTTAGAAAGTTTAAGGTGACTCCAGCCGTGTGCGGACGTGCGTTGTATTGTTGAAACGTCAACGGATTGTTGACAGTTTGAAGACGCTGAAATAGTGGAAGGAGCTCAGGTTGTAAAACGTCATCGATGTAGCGCCTCGCGGTAAGGGTGTTCCTTAACATAACTAGTGCTGACTTGAAATGTTGATTGATGGCTCCCCAAACCATGACACAACCCCCGCCAAATTTGTTACGCTCAATTATGCAGTTTGCGGCAAAACGTCCATTGCGTCTCCTATAAATGCGCTGTCTTCCGTCAGCCATAGACAAATTGAATTGATTCGTCGCTGAACACTACGTCATGTCAATTACGTCGATTAGCAAGTATGTTCCGGGACCAGGTCAGACGATTTCTTCGGTGGCGAGGAGTTAGTATCAAGCCTTTCAATGGGCGACGGCATAACAAACCTTGCTCTTTCAATCGTCAGCGTACTGTCCTGGGGTGGATTTGCCTACCGTGACGACCTATCACAGCTCTTGACGTGTTTGCGGCTGTCGCAAACCTGTCACGTAGATGACGTTGCCTTGTAAAAACGTCTTGACGTCTTGTCGTTACGAAGCCGGCGTTGCCTGGTGGTATCGCGTCGAACTCCTGATCGGGAGGCCGGGGTTCGAGTGTCGCTCTGGTCATGCCTGTGTCATGTCTTTCGGATGAGACAGTAAAAACCAAGGCCCCGTGTCGTGGTATGCATGGCACGTTAAAGATCTCATTGTTTCGGATGGGTCCGTTTGCAAAGGTCAAAATTTGTATGCCCCGCATCAGGCAGATGTCGTCACCATATACTTTAAATATTCGTGGTGTGACGAAAACACGTAAAAAAACCAACTTGTCGTTACGGGTGGCTGACCACTTCGAGGACGATCCTTAACACTTCCTGTGGTCCGATACTTCCGTACAAGTCTCGTGATTGTAGACAAATGGACGTTGAAGCGTCCTGCGATGATACCTTGATTTACGCCTGCGTCCACAAGGCCAAGAACAACATACCTCTGTTGCTCAGACAGTCTCGGCATTTCACGCGTTAGTTTTAATGAAGCAAAGTTTGAAATCAGGATAGGTAAAGGCACTAGGTACCAGTATACGTTATTTCTGAAAAAAATGATTCAATGTAGAGGACGTGGTCGAGTACTTTTTGAAAAGCGCAGTATTACGTTATGGTTGAGTGATTTGTCTCGCCGATAGCATGAAAGTTACCGCAATCACACAATATGAAGCAGATATTCAAATCGATTCATTTTCAGAACATTTATGTTTTTACATGAAAAAAAAAGCATATAGGCATTTCTAAAGTCCCTGAGTATATACTTGAATCCTTGCAGCTTTACAGTGTGTTGTAACAATTCGATGGCCGTAGACGGCAGTTGTTACGGTGAGTGTCACTTAAATAGTTTAAAATTTTATGCATGTGCAGTGCATTACATTGAATGAATTACATTTTAAGTTTTTTCTAACAGGATACTCTTCACTCTTCAGAATCTGTTTTGTGATTTCTTTCATTCTTTTTCTTTTGTTTTTTCTTTTTAGCCGGGCTTAATGCCGAGGGCATAAGCCAAGGCTATAGCCGCCGTGCACGATTCTCAAAGCGAGGCAGTCTAATTATAAATTTTAAAGCCCTCTTTCTCACTCAATGTGTTCTTGCGCTTCAAAACACAATCCCTGGTGTAATTCCTAGCATTATAATATTCAGAACGTATTGAATCTTTATTGGATCATTAATTGTATGTAACATTGAAAATACATGTGTATTTTCGTAGACTGAAGTTACCTGCACTTGCTTGATATCACTGCGAGAAGAGCTAGACAGAATAGTGTTAATTACAGCACAGACCGTATGGACAGATAACTGATTAAAAGTAGTACACATTGCATGTAGATGTAATTCGTCTGCAGTAGCATACACAACATTATTATACAGTATTTAATGTAAGTTATGAGAGACGTGTGATGTTTAGCGTCGACAGGGACGTATACACGTATACCTAAATTTAGATATATACGTCCCTGGCATGGGGGATGTAATTAATTGTCAATATTTGTTGATTCTAGGCTAAATGAATAAAACAAAACGAAATCCAGTGATTTAAAAATAACCGATAACGCGTCACTTGACCCTCAGTCAGTCTCGTTATGGTCACTGTCTAGATATTTTAAGATATGGAGAGGTATGACATTGCCAACTGGTCTAACATTTGTGTATATGTGTATGTGAGGGGTTTCCCTATGTTTATTTTTGCCGATAGTTCTAAGCATGTGTCTAATTCAAGCGTCAAACATAAACATTGGTATAGCGCTGTGTATTGCTCATTACCTTATCGCTTGGCAGAAAGAAAACGGGTACATGTATTTTTCCCTGTGCTGATTTATCATGTCTGACATTATTCTCAAATCGACGTCATTTCCAACAAAGTAGTAATCAAGATGTAGTTTAATCTAATGTCGACAGTTTAATGAATGGTGACAAATAAACCCAAGTATTATTTCAGTTTTCTCTCGGATTTGCTCCGTAATATCTAAATTTTTGCAATTTTGAACAAAAAAAGAAGCAATAATTGAATTTTGTTTTCATGCATTACTGTTCGAATCGTCGGCTACTTTCAAGATATGTTGAGTTTCTATGGAAGATCTGTAGAATTTTTCAGGGAAAGATAGAACATCCTGCTAAACAGAGTAGGTTTAATGGCCATGCATTGTCAATGCAAGTGAAATTGTACTAAACAATATTAATCCAGAGAGTTATAGTCAAAACGGCCCAAGAAAAACGGTCCACACCAGAGCGGCCAATTGTTTTACCATACCGGCCGAACTCTTTAATATTTTGACAATGGATATTGACTTTGATTTCAAAATAGATTTTTTTCACCTACTGTTTAAATTATACTCGATACTGATAGTAAGAGGGCAAATAATTTGACATTTTTAATAAACTGCCTTCAGCATAAAATTATTCATATTTTCGTGTGGTCGTGTCAGATAAACCTCATTTCACTATTACTTAAGAATTGTTTTTCCATAATGAAATGTGTAAATTCGTCTGTCCTTGAATTTGTTATCAACTGTATTTTAAGTGCAATTTAATCTTTTGCTACTTGACCAGTTACTAAAAGCCCGGCTACCAGTACTGTAAGTACTTTGATTTGTAATGGCAGTAAATTTAATTCTTATTAATAAATGATTCCGATGTGCATGTGGGTGTGAGATTTCCTAAAGAAAATTTATGTTAAATATTTTCAGTTTCATCTTCTGCAAAAACTGAAAAGACTTTGATGAAACAAGTTTGTGCACTAAATTCAAATGTATATATTTTCTATATCTATTATAACCACTAGGCCGGTGTCACTGCTGGTGGACTGATAGTCCCCGAGGGCATCATAAGTCTAGTTTTCAGTGCTTTTGTACTGACTTAAAATATATACTTAAAATTTGCCGTGATAGAATTATGTAAATTACTCTAAAACTAAGGAGAATCCCCCCCAGGCATAGCTCTGTCCTTAGATTGATTCTTTGGTTCACTTTTTCGGTCATTTTGGTTTCAATACTGCTCTTCATACATTTATATTATATGAGATTTCCAACCATTCGGCCATGAGCATCACTGAAGAGACATAAGTTGTCGAAATGCGCATCTGGTGCACTAAATTCAAATGTATATATTTTCTATATCTATTATTCCATTTTTGCAAGTAGGTCTTAGAGGATATCCAACATTTAGATTGTCTTATAAGATGATATGTTTAGAACGTAAGAAATAAAAAGAAAATTGAATAATCGAATAAATTATCCCATTTTGAAATAAAGAGGATGACAATATCATTTTTATATAATTTTAATAGGTTTTGTATTTCATTCTTGTGAGTAATGAAGAACATACTAGACTTTTTATTTAAGATCTTTTATTACATTTTTAGAATGCCCAGGAGGAAAGACTGGAGTGAACTGCAGATACAACTGTGGTTATGGTTCCTATGGATATAGATGCAGACAACGGTGTGATTGCCTGGATTATCAGTATTGTAGCTCTGTGTATGGATGTATATCTAAAGTCGTGAACGAAAGTAAGTCACTGAAATATCTATGAATATTGTTAACCACACCATTTGTTTGGCTTTTGTCAAATTAAATGACCGTCCTAAGTCGGTATCGTACTTGCACTATAATCAAATATTTTTGTAATGTGTTATATGTGCTAGTATATTATTTATATTCATGTATTGTATAGATTAGCGGAAATTATTCAAAATGCATTTACTAGTAAAAACGGAAGCCGCAAATTCAAATATATAGTAATAGGCCACGATAAAACTTACTTTGTTAGGGAAAATTCTGATTCCAAAAATAAATACACTGAAACAGCTGTCATTCAGATGTTGAACTTTCTTATCGATAACATTTTTGTGGTGTTTGGAGGTAAGGTTTTTCAACAAATTGTCGGCATTCCAATGGGCACTAACTGTGCTCCGCTTCTGGCTGACATATTCCTTTATTCATACGAAGCTGAGTTCATTCAGTCTTTGCTTTCGCAAGGAAAAAAACAATTGGCTCTTGGCTTCAATTTTACTCACAGATAAATGACATTTTAACATTTTAAATGATATTCTGGACTGAGACCGATTCCGATCACTTTACACAGATTTGACACCTTCTATACTAGAAGGTTATCTACTTCGACTTCTCCATATATAGATACATATGGAATACACACGATTTGACTCTTTCTACGGGGTATATGTGACGGGTGTTGCTAGCAAGCAGGAGATGCTCACTCTCCCCGGGCACCTGATCTCACTCCATCACAGGGGTTCACATATGCTTTTCAAGTAGACATATTTTGTTATTTTCCATTTGTTTTTCATTTTCACTGATTTTGTATGTCCTATGGTTTCATGATTTTTGGACTTGTGGTTTGGATTTATCCATCATCTTTACATAGCTACATGGTGACCTCTGCCACATAACTGAGCCATTAACTCCTCTTTTTTCTTGTTTCTTTTTAAGAAGTCCAAATTATAATTATAGCATTCGCCTTATACATGATTGATGAAAAAAATTACATACTACAATAAAAAGATCATCATTCACTTGCTTTATTTTCATTTTATGCCACATACATCTCTTCATTTTTTCTTTTCTGTGCATAAATAGTAGACGAAAAATATCATATGAACCTATGTAATATGAATTTAAACATCTATATTATAGAGTAAGCAACCGTTAGATATATATCTATAATAACCTCGTGACATGTAGGCACATAATTTGAAGAATAGTCTTTAAAATTAGTTTAAGCAAAAGGATTACAAGTGAACAAGTCAAAAAGAAAACAACGATATCTATCCAATACTTGAAAAACAAATTTGCACTTCGATTTCTCATAAGTGAAATTCTAGAATTGAAACGTCAATAATTCTCCGTAGTCACGTGCTCCTTTTGGTAGTATTTAAGAATTTCAAAGCGTAATCGAAAAAAACTCGGAGATCATCGATTGCCAAACTTTCCCTATCTTAACTATATATAAACCCTACACCTAAACATTTATAAACACCCGTTATATCAAACTTTTGACAGTTTACGTGTACCTTAATTTTTGGTTAATTTTCATCGACAGTCTGGGACACAAAGTAAAATAGTAGTGTTTTCTCATATTATAGTAAATATTGTACATTTGTGTAATGGTATTTAAATCTGTGGACAACGCCATTGTCAGTTTAAATTAAATTGAATTAAAAGTGCAAAAACATAGAAATAGCTACTTCTTCTTCTACTACTACTGCTGCTGCTACTACTACTACTAGTAGTAGTAGTAGAAGAAGTAGTAGTAGTAGTAGTAGTAGTTGAACTACTACTACTACTACTACTACTACTACTACTACTACTACTACTACAACTACATAAATCTACAAATCACATCAAACTTATTAATATATGATTTATGGTCTTCTATATATGGCAAAAATCGAGATTAATAGCATGAGAAATAATAATGTATGGTTTGATTATTGTTTTAAGTCACTCCATGATTATTTCACGTATATGGTGACGGCATCTTTCTGATGTACAGTGTGCTCATCGTCGCACGATAACTGAGTCCCACAGAAATTGGAGGGGGGGGGGGAAGCTACTCAGTAACTGTGCCTAGAGACGATCACAATGCTATTCACTGTACCACCATGTTAAAGTGTTATCCAAATATCCCAGTTCTGATTATATTTACTTCATTTGTTTATTATATTTTTTGTAGCTTGTTCAAAGGGCAAAAGTGGATCAGATTGTAAAGAAAACTGCAATCATGATACTTACGGAATAAACTGCACCAATACGTGTAAATGTGATCCATACGAGTATTGTAATCCAGATAATGGATGCAGAGAGTTTAGATTAGAAAAAGGCAGTTCATTCACATTCTCTTATCCTGATAAATGAAAGTTATATGTAGAATGAATCTTTAACTGCTGCTGGTGAATTCATTGCTAAGATATAAATTTCTGTATATCTAGATTGTCAAAGAAGCAAATTGTAATGAAACCTGTCTCCCTGATATTTACCGAATCAACTGCAAAAACACATGCAAATGTGGTCTTAACGTATAATGTTGTCCCCAAAAAAGGATATAGGAAAAGAAGTTAGAAAAGGGTAATTCCTTCCTATTTAATTACTCTTTACGTAAAATTTTGTTGTTGAATTCACATAATATAAAGAAAAATATAAAAAGATAAAGAAATGAAATTGATCTTCACAATAAGATCTTTCGCAATGTTATTGGTTTGCACGTTGCAAAGGTCTTAATGTTGATGCATTGCATTAGGCAGGTGTATATATATATATTAATACATATTTATAAGAATGCTGCAGTGTGTATCTGAGGCTATTTGAATAAAACATTTCCTTTTTTAAACATTCTCCTTAACTCCAACTTAAACTTTCCGTTGACCAATACACTTTATTGTCTTACATTGTTATGATTTATAAATTTTCAAATAATACTTGTGGTATACTTGAAGCAATTGATGAAGGCGACGTGATGAAGTCAAATGAATGCGACGAGAAAGTTCCGAGTTCTATCTTGGCGACACTTAGCATTGTTCTGTATCTTTCTACGGTCATTATTGCATCTTTATTGTCATTTTATCTTGGAAAAAGAAATAACACCAGAAACACTTCAGAGCAAAATAAAAAGAATGATTTGGAATTTGAACAAACTATAGTGCAAGCTCAACATGACGCTTTGGAACTTGGAGGAATAGGGTTTCAGGTAAAGAGAGATACTTATGACACGGGCGAAGTCAGCGATGAATCAAGAGAAGTACGAAAAGATACATATATAGAGAACCAGGGCTTAGACTTAAGACAGGATTGTGAAGTCAGTGATAACTCTAAAGAAGTGCTGAATGACAACAATTCCGTGAACTTCTATGAGTCACTCATCGTAGACGAAATAGGGGCGAGAGAATACGAAGTGACGAGCACATAAAGATTCGAAGAAGTCCTCCAAAGGGAAATACGGTACATGAAAAGTAAAGAAACACAAACACTCTGTATTGCAAATTTTAGGCCTCACGACCTTTATCAAGCAATTTTTGAGATGACTAATAGAAAGCTATATAAAATCCATGTTTACGTTTCAAAGATACATAAGTTTCTAAACTAAGATAAATGATGACGTCATATCGTCATTATTACGCGCGTAAGCATAGCGTTCAAATTGACTGATGTTAATTTCAAAATACATTTCGGATTCTGGTATCTAAAGCTATACCGCGTATAAAATTATCAAACTATATACAATTATAGAAGAATAATTATATAAAGTATACCGACATATTATATAAAATGGTAGATTTACAATTAGAAAAATAAGTGTGCTAAAAGAAAAGAAAAGATAAAGAATAAATATATATCTTTAGTTTCATTTGTTGCGACTTATAATTCTATATCTACAATGCCTGGTTGCAGAACACAATCCCACACATGAAGGCTTCCTGAAAATAATTTTATTGTTAAAGCATGGCAATAAAAATATTTTATTTTGTTTATTATTATGTTTTATATTTTGGGTTTTTCTTTTTCTTCTTTAGTTTCGAGTGTGTGTTTATTTTCTTTGTGTGTGTGTGCTTTTTTTTTGCACTATCTACAGGCTGCATCTATTTAGAGCAGACTTGCCTAAAGCAGAAAGAGTTTTAGCTAATGCCAGAGACCTTCTTGAAACAGGACGAGCTTTTTGAAGCGTCAACGCAGAATGTGAAGGTAAAACTCCATTTTTACCCAATCGAAGAATAGGTTAAAATGTGTCTCCCCGTGCATTGTCCCTATTGAATCTTTTCGTCAAACGTTACTTCCCATTTGGGACGATAGCTGACGTAAAACAATTATAACGTCAACAAATTCCAATGAAAACATCATTTGTGGCCTATCATTTCCCTGAGTTTTATATCAGTTTCGATAGAATTTGATGACGTCATAATTCTTTTACGTCGGATACCGTCCAAGAAGTGAAGTTACTCTGTATAGCGAAAAAATCGAATACTGGTTCTTTGGGTCTAGCTTATAGGTCAAACTTTGATTAACACAGTTTCAAGCATGACTGAAGAGGTCAAAACACCTCAAATGGTCCAATATATATTACATATTAGTATTAGCTAGCCATTCCTTTTCGACATCAATTTAACCCTGGTTTTTAGATAAAAGATTCAGTACAGTAACCACATACCGACTCTCCCCTATCAAACACTGAATAAAAAAACCACATATTGCCATCTACCACATCATTTAATTGTAAATAAAAATGATCCCCAAATGCCGATACCGCTTTGATCTCATATCTAATGACTCTCCTGATCAATTAGGTTATTTTCATAAAGCCTGGCCAGTTGTGCTCTGTCTTCTCTTGACAATATGTAATTGATGCAGTGAATGTCATATAAGCAACTTATATTCATGACGTTCTATGCTTGCTTTCATCATCTCATTTGGCATATACCTTGGCCGCCACCATCCGTGATGGATTGGTTAATGCCATTCTATTTAATCAGAGGCGGAGTCAGCAATTTTCCATTAGAAGTGATCGCAGGCTTTAAAAAATCCCTACCAGAAACTAATTGATATTAAAACCTATAGGGAAATACTTCCTGGTTGAGTTCAAACTTTGACATGTCTACATCAGTTAGATACGAGGTATTTTAATCAAAACAAATCATCAATATAGAGTTTCCAATTTCCGTGCTTAAAATGATGACACTCCGTGTCTATATGAAAATGAATTGGATGTGTGTATTTCAGATTGTTGTGAACAAATGTAGGTACTGATCCAATATCTAAAAAGGAGTAGGGGAAAATGATGTATACCTTGTAAACACCTACAGGCTTACAGACGGGCAGAGTACGTTTACTTATTACGATGTCGCCTTACATATTTTTGATAGCAACATATTCTATAAACTTTTCGTGTGCAATAAAATCTTTATGACCTCTCTCTTTGAGAAACCTGTTGATTCTTGTCCCCTATGTGGAGAACTTTTTTTTTTATAAATTTTTTAATGTGTGTCCTCTGATTGTGTTGCATTTACGGTGAGTGGGAAAGTGGGCGCGGTAAACCGGTTAACCACACCAATTGTATGGCGTTTGTTACTTCAATTGGCCGTCCTGAGTCGGTATCGTAACCCGCAGCACAATCAAATATTTTTGTATTGTCGTTTTTCCGTGTATATTCTACTGTTTCTTCATGTCCTTGGTGATTTTTGTCATGCAGCTTTGTCAGATGTCTTCAGTTTTCTCTCTCGGAAGAGAAATCAATTTACCAACATCTTAATCACGGAGAGTAGATACAAACATATTAGACACTGTGAAATCAAGTACTTGCATGGGCTCCATTTTTATGATTTCCTGACTCCATTTCAAAATGAATTTACAACCCAAACGATTTTTGTTACATATACAGAAAACATCATCATATTTTATATGCATGTCCTTGGTGATTTGTGTCATACAGCTTTGTCAGATATCTTCTGTTGCCTCTTTTATAAAACGTCTTTTTAAAATTGAGTTAAATAACGTATTGTTCAAGCAGTGCCAAAAAAAAAAAAGAAAAAATATACCAGCAAAGCATTAATAAATCCTATTTAATAAAGGAAAATGCAATTTAGTTTGGTGTGTAATTTACAATTTATACATAAGTAGAAATGAAGAAATGAAAATGGCAATTTATATCCATATATAGAAAGAAGAAAAAAGTAGTCTATGCATTATTTGATTTTATGTAATGCACTTCTCAAACTTATATTTCAAAATATCTTAATGTAATTATATGATCAATATATATCATAGACTGGTATGTGTATAATCCATTGGATGTCATATAACATATATACGTCAATTAATGTAGTGCACCATACATCATGACTTCATGTCTTTTAACACCGATTCTTTATACATTATACACCGATTTGAGATAATATATATATATTACGGTTTTTCAATGGATAATGTTATTTTCAATATTTCATTCAAAAACGTTAACTCATGCTTATCAAATAAGATCATCAAAAATTTTGTAAAAGTTAAATATAAAAAGTTTCTGTTTATCCAACTCAAATTTATGTAGTGCATTTTTTATATATAGTAAGTGAGCTTTCGTTTTATAAAGGATGTTTTAAAATAGATTCTTCTCCTTCATTTTCCATAAAATATTGTTCAATGACGGAAATGACCGATTAGTTACAGTCATGTGTAAGAGATATGAAGTGTTTAATAAGAACAGTAGGATATAGCATACTTATCATAATGAAAACAGAATGATATACAACCACCTTCAAGAAGGATAACTACCGTATCTCAGCTGGTTGTATATTTTTACCCTGGGCCAGCAGGTCTTCCGGTGAGAAAGGTGAATTCGGAAGAGATGTAAATCCGGAAGTTCGTTAAAATCAGCTGTATGACACAAATGATCAAATCAGCAAGGACATGCACATAACACATGATAACAAAAGAGAAAACAGAAGACATCTGACCAAGCTGTATGACACAAGTCACCAAGGACATGCACACAAAACATGATAATAGTAAAATTTACACGGAAAAACGACATTACAAAAATATTCGTTTGTGATATGGTTACGATACCAACTTACTGCGGTCAATTAAAGCAGCAAACGTTACTCTAAAGAACAAATTCTAAAAATATCCATCAGCGTACAGTTTTAAATGCTGTTATTGTTCCAAGTTGTGCAGTTAACACTTGAAATGGTCTATAAGTAACATTCGGATTAACCTTTCCGACCAGTATAGTTCGAATTATGTAATGACTCATCAGTGTCCTCTTTCGGATTAGTCAATTTCAAAGTTTAATCCTGTGCCATGGTAAGAGTGAACTCGTAAAAAATAATTTCCTGCTTCGGTAGTGTCCATTAAATACATCGTTTTATTTATGAAATGTATTAAACAGACGTTGTTCCATTTTAAAACAAGTGGGTATTTTTGATACTAGCATATTATTCCATAGAAGGTTTCTTGTGTTAAATCTACAATGACCTCTCGTCTTAAGAAACCTGTTGATCCTTGTTCTCTGTATGGATTATTTATCATTATTAAATGTGTGTTCTTTGATTGCACTACTTTTGCGGCGAGTTGGAAAATTGGGCACCCGTAAAGCAGTTAAATACACAAATTGAATGAAGTTAGTTACTTTAATTCAACATCTTAAGTTGATATCATAACTGAAGTACAATCGGATATTTGTCGTTTTATGTGTTTTACCACTATTATATTTATGTGCATGTCCTTAATGAATTGCCTGGTCAGATGTCTTTTGTTTTCTTTTTTTTAAAAGTTTTAGAGTATCAATTCTGAATTCAGAATTATTGCGACCACTCGATAGCAATTTCTTTCTATAACTTTCTATAACTGGCTATATACATTATGAATTGCTACTTATCTAATTTAGATGATACATATTTTTCATCAACCGTGTTGGGAATAATACCTGTATTGTCACATACGTATATAGGACAAAAATCGGAAATTTAGGTTTAAAACTTGATTTTTTCTGTGATTCACTGGAAGACAGGAAACGAACGACATTCTTTAAAAGTAAGTCATACGCTTTATGGCAGACTGAATACTAAAACAAATGTGTGAATTTGCAGGTAACCTAGATCAGGATTTCAGCAAATAGCGGAGAAATTAGGAATGAAGTGACTATATTTACTGCATTGGAATTATATTCAATGTTGAATGTGTAAGGGGCATTGCAGAGTCCAAAGAACATAGAATTAGACAGAAAAAGAACAAGTGACAGAGATTGTTTTCAGGAATCGATGCAACCTACCATTATTGACATTGATGATGATGAATAGTTGACCATTTACATCATGAATTATTAAGTTTAGGACTGAGATAGTACGTATATTTCATTTACTTTTTGAAAATAATAACTTTATTGCCACATTCTTCCATCAGAAAACCTCCTACACAAACCCTGTGTGTGTAAAACCTAAATTGTATATACTATCGAAAGAAAGCAAGGATAGGAATGACAATGACTTATAATAATATGTAGTAGACAGAATTTGTAATAAATGAATAAATGAACTTTAAAACATATTGTCTTCAATTGTCTCCTTTCCACCTTCCCGTTATAGAATAATTAACTGAATAAAGTAAAACGACGGAATGCAAAATCAGACTTATATCATTATAGTTATGAGATATATTTTATTTTCAGCTGTTTTAGCATATATCGTAACTACAAATGGTATGTTAAAGCGTCAAAACCGGAGACAGGTGAAAAGAGAAGGTGCCACTATTTTCGTTTTTCAATCTGTTGTCTTGTTGTTGTTCTGAGTTATCTGCCCTTTGCGTATTTACCCAGAATTATTGAGGATTCCACATGGTACCTGAATCAATGAAACCCAACTCAAGCCGAACAGCATCGTCCGGTGTTTGGTTCGTCTTTTCTTAGTGTATGGTATTTACATTATTTTACTATTATTCAAATTGTTTTATTTATATTCAGTCTTCGAATTAGAATTAAATTCACAGATGTGTATTGGAATAAATATTAGAACACCTATATACATATTTCACTTCAGTACAAAAGCACTGAAAACTAGACTTCTGATGCCCTCGTTCAGCAGCGACACCAGTCTAGTGGTTATAATAAATATTAGAACATCTATACGCCTCATCAAGATACAATCACTCTTCATTGTGATGATTAACTATTTCTGTACTTATTACTCGTATCCATTTATGTAATACAACTGTTATACGTGCATGTTGTCCGTCACATTCATTGATATTTTATTATTTTCACTTCTCTTACATGCTCCCCGATCCACGCGTTTCCGTCACTGTGTACATCAATATAGAATGGCTCCTCCAATCCAGGTTGTTGTAGATACTGGATAAACTTTCCGTCCTTGTCCAGGATATGTATTTTGTTCTTCAAACAGTCGGTGATGAGGACGCGGCCACTGCTATCAGAACTCACGTCCACCGGGCAGAATGATGTACTATCGGATACTGTATACTCGTTAAGTAACCTATGGTCCGTCCCTATTGTTAATACTTTCTGTTTCTCAATGTCACACACATACAGATCATCGCTGAGAGCATTCAGTGCTACTCTAACTGGAATTGCGAATAAGCTTCGATCAATTTCATTTACAATGCCCCCGCCTTATTGTACTGGATGACTCGGTGTTCATCCTGAGAATACGTCACGACGACGTCACCATTACGTAAGCAGCAGATTCCCCACGGCGTGTACTGCGTAGATACTAATGTCGTGAAAGTCCATGACGTCATTCCCTTTGACGCTGACACAATACGCTTATTGTCGCAGTCACTAAAAAGGATGGCTCCCAATAGAGTAACCGTGACGTCATTAAACCCAAAGTCAGTACTAACAGTGTCTTTCACTGTGCCGTGACGGTCCATTAGCTGAAGGCGTGTATCACCAGTCCTCACCCACGCCAGACCTGATGATGTGGTACAGGCGATGTATGGATCCTCATAACGAGGATACTACTACTGGCGTGGATAATAACTCCGTGGAGGTCGGTGGCGACTGTGGTAAAGGTCCAGGTGTTACATCCACAGAATCTTTTGTATCATCACATTCCTGGTATTTGTATTTTGCTGGGTTATCAGAGAATTCAAAAGGTTCTGCTCGAGCATCTGCCATTAGTACTGATTATTAATCTGTAAGATACAGAACAATAGATTATAATCATGTATATATTCAGTAAATTGAATTAATAGTCTATTTAATTTGAGAGAGGGGTGGAGGAGAGAATATATACACACATGGAGATTCAATAAAGCCTCAAGATGGCGGGTAGGTGAAAGGTGTGTTAAGATCGATGTCAATAAAACAAGAAAATGCCAATGCCACAACACGAACACGACAAAAATCGACGCCATTCAAAACTTCTACTCCATCTATTTTATCTATTTCCGAGGCTGAAAATGAAGGTTTTAAAAATCAAAATTAAAAATTAAAATTATAAAAACTCCGTATCATAATATATTTACATCGTAAGCTACTTCAAAGGGCGCTGAAGGTAGAGATGTCGGTAAAGTGGAGACAGCTACGCCCTACAAATACAGGTAAAGGTGATGAAGGTAGAGATGTGGGTAATGTGGAGACAGCTACGCCCTACAAATACAGGTAATGGTGATGAAGGTAGAGATGTGGGTAAAGTGGAGACAGCTACGCCCTACAAATACATGTAAAGGTGATGAAGGTAGAGATGTGGGTAAAGTGGAGACAGCTGCGCCCTACAAATACATGTAAAGGTGCTGAGGGTAGAGATGTGGGTAATGTGGAGACAGCTACGCCCTACAAATACATGTAAAGGTGCTGAGGGTAGATTGTTTGGTTGATTGGTGTTTTACGTCGATTTCAACAATTTTTCAGTTATATCACGATATGGAAGCCGGAGGTAGACAAGCTCTTAAACGTAGCTTACTTAATATAAGATCTTACGAAATGCAAATTAATTTGAATTTTTTTTTTTTTTTTTTTATTTTGTGCCCCAAAATTGTACACCTGTATTGCTTGGCTGGTCAGTTGGTTGATTGGTGGTTTACATCGCTATCAACAATTTTTCTGTTATATCGCGACATGGAAGCAGCAGGTAACTGATCTCTAACACATAGTAGCGCAACCCGGGAATCGAACCTGGCTCGTAGGCTCCACAAGCGAAGCTCTTAACCACTACACCATATCTGCTCCTGTGCAGAAGGTAGAGTGGGTAAAGTAGAGACAGGTACAGGCTACAATTACAAGGTAGATGCATTACCTTTCGATTTTCTTTGCAGTGACGAAAAGTGTGATCGACGACACCATATTAACAATACTTACGGATATTGTCTCAATCTAGAGGCACTTAACGGATATCTATTATTATGAATGAAAACTCAAATCAATCTGCGTACTTAAGGTAACAATAAACGCAATCGTCGGAAGCTCAAACTGTGGTAGAACGATAAGCTAGGTACCCTTTTTTCTGGTATATCAAGAAGCAAACAAAAGCTTTTGAAAAGTCATTGCAGACAGGAAAAATCAACTATCGTAGGACATACACAAAATCGGAAAAGATTTCGATCGTGAATGCCAAAGTGTCAAAAAATGTGAATGAAATAAAGATGTTCCGGAGATACTGCTCCTCCGTATTTACTTTCCCGAAAGGTATCGTTCGATTTTACGTTGAATTACGGAGCTCGCGTCCTGATCGGGAGGCCGGGGTTCGAGTCCCGCTCTGGTCATGCCGGTGGCCTGTTTTTCGTATGATACTGTAAAAATCGAGGCCCCGTGTCGTGTATGCATGGCATGTTAAAGATCCATCATTGCTTCGGGTGGGTCCGTTGCAAAGGCTAAAATTTGTATGCCCGCCTTAGGCAGATGCCGTCACCATAACAGGCAAGTCCTCGCCCATGCGATTTGTAGCTATCGTAATCCTCAGAAATAACCACTGTGGGTCTGAATATGATTTTCTCCAACCATTATGTGGTATCAATCAATCAATCAACTGTTAAGTTTAAAACAAGAATGCTTTTAAAGATCGAGTTTGAGTTCAGTATCAATCGTGAACTCAGCATTATAACGATCACTCGTCGGCAAATTCATTTTTGTCCATAGCTAATCATTTACATATGAATTACTACGTTTCAATTTGAGACGATAAATATGTTTCATCGTGTTTGGAATAATATGTATATCTGTGTTGTCACATATTTGTATAGGACAATGTCTGACACAAAACATCGGAAATATCGATTTAAAACGTGATTTTTGTTTTGTAACTCAATGAGGAATTCTTTAAAAGAAAGTCAAAAGCTTTATGGCAGATTAAATACCAAGACATGTGTGAATCCGACTAAATTTGATCAACAAATAGCGGAGAAATTATTGAATGAAGAGACGATATTTGCTATATTGGTTTGGTATTGCCAAGTCGAAAACAAAAGTGCCAAGCAGACATTTTTGTCGCTATTAAGTCTATCTTAAGTATATATAAGATATATGATATGATAAAGGAAAGACAACTCTAGTTCGCCGACCAAAATGGACCCGTTATATCTTGGGTGTATTAATGATGATGATGATGAAGAAGAAGAACAAGAAGAAGAAGAACAAAAAGAAGAACAAGAAGAAGAAGAAGAAAAAAAAAGAAGATGATGATGATGATGATGATGTTGATGATGATGATGATGATGTTGGTGATGATGATGATGATGATGATGATGATGATAAATAGAAATGTACAATTCAAGAAATTCAAAGATTCAATTATTAGCAGTTTGATACGGATCAATGGATTCATTTCATCACACACTCTCTTCCTTGAAATTTTATTGTTTTACATTCTTTACGTTAACGAAATAAAGTATAATTGATTGTGTAGAATCAAACCATGCCTATCCATTTATTTTTTATATGCAAGGTATCTTTATTACCGAAAAAATTACCTTACAATTGCTGATGTGGCGACTATACCCGAAGTTGTAAATTTCTACATTTCCATGTAACACATACGATTACATATCCATATATCTTTTCAGTCTTTGTAGATCCACAAAGTTTTGTTATAATTTTGCACTTAAGCTTATTAATTGCGAAATGACTCATGATACTGGGCATCAGTCATTATATGAGGAGGCAGACAAGGAGAGAGAGAGGAGGGGGGGGGGGGTTTAGGGTTGGTATGGAGGACAGGATTACATCCCTGTCTGTCCCTCATATCGCTGCTGTTTGCCCCAAAATTCAGCCAACAACTCGATAAACTAATTCCTCTGTAATTCCTAGGATTGCTTTTATTCATATTAGCTAGTATAGTTAACGGAATGGCACAATCAGGTCATCTTCATTGCAAGTAGATGCCCTTAAACTAAATAATGAACATGTCTTTTGTCTAGTTAACCAATGGACGAACGGACACACATGAGTAGTTACATGACCAGAAAGTTGAGTTGACAAAGAAGATTGTCGCCCTTTTCACAAAAAATCTTACGAATTATCGTAAGTTTTTTAACTTACGAATTTCGTAAGAGAGTTCTTAAGTCCTTTCCACGAAGGCATTCGTAAGTGAAATCTTACGACAAAAACTTACGAACAAACTTACGACAAATTTTCCCTAGCAACTAGGGGGCGCATGAGTCGATGTAAACTTTTTATGTGTACATGTATATTCTATGTATTTAGATTTATGTATTGGCCAATGCTATATGTTATTCTCTATTTTCATAATGTACTCACATCATCATGTATATCGAATGTGTAAATAGTTATACACGAGAGGGCCCAGGAGCCAGTTTTCTCAAACAGCGGAACTCCTGGCGTATGCTTAGTTTGGCGTAAATGCCCGACTCGATTAAATTTCAAACTATTTTGCCTTTCATCGACATCATGCGGCGTGACTACGTTTAGCGTAGATTTCAGCCTAGAGGAAATTCTACGCCAACCTATCTACCATTTAAAGTGTTGGTGTAAATCAATGTGATTACTTCTAGGAATTCCTCTTTAATTCTTCCAATTAGTAAATAATAAAATACAGAGGTGGATCTAGAAATTTTTGAAAGGCGATGTGGGAGATGGGGGGAGGTTGCAGTTTCCCATGACTAATGCTATCACTATTCGGTCTGGAAAGGAGGGTTTGCAGCGCTAAAATGGTCGAAAATGACATTTATTGGTAAAATTTTACCGACCAAAAGGGGAGGGGGCTGCGACCCTTGCAACTCTCACACATTTTAAAGGACTACATGGATGATAAGGTTGCAAACACTCAAATAATGTGAGTAAAACTCCAGATTGTGCACCAATATAGCTGAGTATTTCAGCAAATTCCTGGGTTTCGCATGTGCCATCCCCCCTTCCATTATCGGAATTCACGAATCCGCCTCTTCTTTGGAAGGTCGGAAAAGTTTTGATAGAGAAAGGAACGCCCTTTGCAAACTATCCAAAATTGACATTAGGTTAGAGGGGGATGCAGAGAGGCGTAAAAGTATCAATCGAAGTGGGAAAGGGATTGCCATTTTCATAACACTGACTAGATCCATCTAGATGTACTAGTGCACTGCATATTTTTGATAGGTTACGGGGAAAGTGTTCTGTTTTATTTTTGATAAATAGGTGTCTGGGGAGAGTGAGCATCTCCTGCTTGCTAGCAACACCCGTCACATATACCCAGTAGAAAGAGTTAAATCGTGAAAACTCCGTATATCTTTATATATGGAGAAGTCAAAGTAGGTAACCTCTAGTGTAGAAGGGGTCAAATCTGTGTAAAATGATCGGAATCGGTCTCAGTCCAGAATATCATTTCAAAGTCTGGATAACGAGATATCATATGGAGTAATAAGAGTCTCGTAACGACCAATTAAACCAAGGTCATTGACCTCGTGACCTTCATTATAACCTCTGACCTACCTTACAAAATTTGTCTTTATTGGATTTGTGTGTGTGTGTGTGTGTGTGTGTGTGTGTGTGTGTGTGTGTGTGTGTGTGTGTGTGTGTGTGTGTGTGTGTGTGTGTGTGTGTGTGTGTTTTGGCCGCCGGGGGCATTCGTGTTTCAGAAGCACATCTTTTCTTTTTTTTTACGTGCAAAAAATATCTAGAATAAATTAATGTAAACATGCGTTCGTTAACATTAACTGAGAAAACGGTTGAAACAAATTTAGAAGCATACAATATATCATTTATTCATTGACTTATTTTTCGAGAATACCTTAAATTATTTCATGATCTGTGAGTACACCAATGGGTCGCTGGTAAGTAAGGGAACACGAGCATATTTTGTTTTGTTCTTACAATATGGCATCATGCATTTAAACTGAGCTAATTCTCGTCTTTAGATATGTATGTTTCCTCATTAGAAAATTATTCTTCTAGAGAACTTTTATCTTTGAACATATTTTAACAGCAAAACTTGAGCGTCCAGTAGTATCGTTGAAATGAATATTTATAAGTAAAACAAAATCTGATTAAGTTTATACAAACAATAATAGGGAAAAGTTTTATTGCAAAAACTAAGGGAGCGAATCGTTTTGTCGTTCTTACTATAGAAAATGTATTTTCATCCTTCAGCTTCTTTGAGTTTTGCAAAGAGATAACCTGAACTGTCTTAATTAAGAGGTTTGTTAAAATTTCTGACAAACTAAATAATTTTATAGAAGAGCAGACAGAAGACATCTGGCCATGCTATATGACAGAATTTACAAAGGACATGCTCTTACAACGGCATGATTATCGATTGTACTGCAAGAAGAAAGGTAATGAAAATTTCCATACGAAACATCAGTCTGTAGAGGGACCCAATACAAGATGTATGGTATTTGTGATGGTCTCGGGATCATACTGTCGATGTCAAAGGCGTATAATTATTTTAGAACATGCCGATATGAAATTATCATAACTTTTGACAATCCTTAGATTGTACAATAGATAACCGTAGAAACTGTGACGAGATGAGAGATTCTGCTGGATACGTTGTTGAAATATATAAATGTCTGAATGTAAAGATGATGGATAAATCCAAACCAGAAGTCCGAAAATCATGAAACCAGAGGACATACAAAATCAGTGAAAATTAAAACCAAGTGGATAATAACAAAATATATCTACTTGAAGAGTATATGTGAACCCCTATGATAGAGTGAGGTCAGATGCCCGGGGAAAGTGAGCATCTCCTGCTTGCTAGCAACACCCGTCACATATACCCAGTGGAAAGAGTCAAATCGTGTAAATTCCATATACATGTATATCTATATATGGAGTAGTCAAAGTAAGTAACCTTCTAGTATAGAAGGAGTCAAATCTGTGTAAAATGATCGAAATCGGTCTCAGTCCAGAATATCATTTCAAAGTCTGGATAACGAGATATCATATGGAGTAATAAGATTCTCGCAATGACCATAGAACTTCCTCAGTGACGTTGCTAGTCTAGCACATATATAACCCTGGTTGAGTAGCTAATTTGAAAGTCGCATAGCCCTCAGAACAAAGTCATTGTAATTTGAACACGCTCTGGAATAACGTATTAACTGAGATATAAATACGCCGTATGCGGGCAATGATGGAATTTTGCTACTTATGAAAGGAAAGTTTGTGATAGCGAAATTGCAATCGTCGTGTTTGTCATAGAGTGAGGTGTTCAATTGACCATTAATGTCGAAAGACAACATAATATCTAAATACGAAGTAGAATTACTACTGTGGTTTCTTTGACCTCCAGTTCACTTGGATAGACTATGCTAAGTAACCAGCGAATGAAGGATTATTAATTGAAATCAAGCCATCTATATATCTGTAAGTGAAATTGAACCAAGAGCCAATTGATTCTTTCCTTGCGAAAGCAAGGACTGAATGAATTCAGCTTCGTATGAGTAAAGGAATATGTCAGCCAGAAGCGGGGCATAGTCAGAGCCCATTGGAATGCCGACAATTTGTTGAAAAACCTTTCCTCCCAACATCACAAAAATGTTATCGATAAGAAAGTTCAACATCCGGATGACGTCTGTTTTAGTGTATTTATTTTTGGAATAAGAATTTTCCCCAACAAAGTAAGTTTTATCATGGCCTATAACTATATATTTGAATTTGAGGCTTCCTTTTTTACTGGTAAATGCATTTTGAATAATTTCCCCTAATCTGTCTTTTAATTTCTGATGAGGGATTGTTGTGTAAAGAGTCGAAAAGTCAAAGACTTGATGGAGTGAAGTTTAGTAAAACTTTTTGATTTTAGATGTTCTAACAACTCTATTGAATTTTTAAGGATCCACATTTGATTAATTCCACTTTTGGAACATACTGTTTTGCAATACTTATGAAGGCCATATTTAATATCTGATAATATTTTTGTGAGTAGCATCGATACAAATTTTGTGAAACACTTCGTTGTTTGTAAGGATTTTTGTACATTTTTGGAATGCATTACAAATATGGAAGTTCTAAATTTAATTCACATGTGCCAATACCAAACGTATTGTACTTCCGAAACCGAAAAGATCGTGACAGTATAAGTAGGATTTCCTCGAGCTGAATTTAATCCTAATTCTTTCACTAGGCTGTCAAAATAATATATTTCTTACAAGTAAATTTATAATTATTAGACGCTTTATCTGCTGGTGTAATTATATAATGTTCTAGGAGGAAGCTACGATCTCTGACAACATCAGGATCTTTAAAAATAGATTCGAATCTGGTGTTTACAGAGCCTTGTAATTTTTTGATTTTTGATCTCAGCAGTACTGCAATAGATTTTATCCATTCCAAAAAAATGTCGACCTGTACGCCCATCGTGTAGCATATTCCTTGCAACAGTTGATAATATTCTCAAAAGTTTGGCTGTATGTGAATAATCTGGGTTCTCTGTATTTTGGACCTTTAAGTAAAAGTTTTCTTAATTTGGTGTTTTTAATAATATCAAGTTTACCAGTAATGGCATGGCCACAAGGAGAATGTACAAAATTAGATGAGGAACATGCACACGGTTGAGGGTGGCATGCAGGGCTGCTAATATCAAGATACTGTAGAAACCCTTTGTAATTATAAATTTTGGATGCAACTGATGGCGTGTAGCTATAGGAAATACATGGCGGATCTTTGTTTTTGAAATTGGAGGTATTTTCTCTAATACAGACTTATGATTTAAAATTTCGCCAAAATTTAAATAATCAATGCCTTTATTTGCAAATTTAATTTTCAGTAAGGGCGATTAGATTTTTCCATAAATATATCTGACTTGACGGGAAGAAAAAGTCTAGCGGTCGATATGTCCATAATAATGCCATCTAGTCTATACTCTATATATCAGTAAATATACGTTGTGTGGACAATACGTACAAATCGTATAATTTTCTGAGTGAAATAGAATAAAGTTTTGTACGAATTTGATGAAGGCCCAAAGGTTTATTTATATACGGCAAAAGAGCATCAAAGGTACCACTATGTGCTTCATGTTTGTTGTATTTGCGTGTACCATGACTTCGATGCCTCCTCTGGTTTTTAGTAAATAAACCGAGTACGTTAACTGATTGACACCCAGGACTAGTTAGGTGACCAATACTACTAATATCGCATCCATAGGGCGAAGCAGTGCCGAGACGTCTTATCCAGTATTCTTCTCTTTTCCGACGAAAAGGAGTGCTCAAATTGGCATTGTTTGTGTAGTGATATCTTTTTTTCTATAATTCTAATTTTCATTTATAAATTAATAAGATATGTAAAATTTACATTTCGAAGTTTATGGTATCTATAAGCCTGTGTCAGAAGTTTGAAAGTGATTTGAAAATATTTGGCGTGAAAATGCAAAACGTTAGTGACGGCTCCACCAAAACACACCAATTGACTAATATCAATACCATATGATGGGAGTCTAGGGACATTACCATCTATGCCAGGGTAATTAACAGTAGGAAATCCAAAGTCGTCACGTTTATCACATATATTTGTATGCATATTGTTGTTAAATAATTTCAGTAGAAGTCATTGAAAGGTGTTTTCTTATCAGAATTATAGAGTTAGTTTAATCGAAGTTCTGGTAGATAAATGTCAGTAATATATTTTTCAAACTCATCGTTGTAGGTTAATTACTGAGCTTATCGATGATATTGATGCGTTCTGAGTTTTAAACAGTATGCCTAAATATATGGAATTCACACGATTTGACTCTTTCTACGGGGTATATGTGACGGGTGTTGCTAGCAAGCAGGAGATGCTCACTCTCCCCGGGCACCTGATCTCACTCCATCACAGGGGTTCACATATGCTCTTCAAGTAGACATATTTTGTTATTTTCCATTTGTTTTTCATTTTCACTGATTTTGTATGTCCTATGGTTTCATGATTTTTGGACTTGTTGTTTGGATTTATCCATCATCTTTACATTCCTTCTTATAATAATATGAAAATAAAGCTGTTATAAGGGGATCGCAGTCAGTGGCCATAGGAATCCCAATAATAATCATCATATTGTTTCTTTGAGGAAAAGCCAGATGTAAGTGAAGTACAGAGGTATGATTTAAATTCTCTGTTGAAACACTAACGTCAGAGTGACAACTTCGTTTTCATTGAGTCATGGGGTAGAGAGTGGTATTTAGTAACGAAAATCCAAAGTAGAGACTTGGTTAGCTTCCAAATTTCTCAAACGGAATTTTCAATGACTTTGCTAGGATTCTAGATCAACCAAATGTAATATACTTTACGACAAAATATTACATAATTTAAAACATGGTTTTTGCCTGTAGTAGCAGCGGACGTAATATGTTAGAAACCACAGGGATAGATCAATGATTAGAATTTGATATCAAATGTGATTTAAATTTATTTTTGTGAAATTGAGGAAGCCAATCATTTTTATCGATGCTTAAATTGAAGTAGCACACAACTATGGGCAAGTAGGATCTTGTCTTTCAAAACTGGGGTTTCAACATTTGTACTAATACAGGACAAAACAGTTTCAAGAACTCCAGTATAGTGTAGTTTTCAAACAATGATAATATGATAAGTTGTTTTGTCAGCAGGTGCAAAGACATACAGGTGTAAGTATTTTGTAAATTAGCCATTTTCTCCTTTATAGACTTTTCACACAATTTACATATGACTCTTTTCCGATTGTGACTACGGTCTTACCGTTAACCTCTTCTATGACTATGAGTTATACTAGCTCAAAACTCACATGGAAGCACGGCGGGAATGCTTACTCTACAATGGCACCTGATCCCATACCTGGTTCTTCCAAGGATCAATCATAGCTTTTATCTCTGCTTCGTCTATTAGAATGGATGTTTTTTATTGACCACCTGACAAATTTCTTCCTCGATCAAAATAGCAAAACCATATTCAATTTACCACAAGGAAGTCAATGAAATATACATAAATATAGACATATGTTACGTGAGATGTGAATGTTGTGAATTGAATGTTCTGATAGATAAAAATTTCAGAGGTTTTGTTTTTCATTCATACAAGTAATGAAGAACATACTGTACTTTTTATTTAAGATATTTTATTGCACTTTTAGAATGCCTAGCAGGCAAGACTGGAGTGAACTGCAAATACAATTGTGGGCATGGTTTCTATGGATATAGATGCAGACAACAGTGTAAATGCTTGGATTATCAGTATTGTAGCTCTGTGTATGGATGTTTATCTAAAGTTGTGAGCGAAAGTAAGTCACTGAAATATCTATAAATGTTAATTTTTTTGTTTTGTCTTTAAAAAACAACCCCATATTATAATTATATCATTTGTCTTATACATGATTAATAAGAAAATAGACGTATTACACTAAATATATCATCATTTACATGCTTTACTGTCATTTTATGCCCTGAGTACATGTATATGGGATTTAAAGACAACTGTATTTCTTCTCTAAGCATAAATAGTACGTTAAATAATATCATATGAACCCATATAACGTGAATTTAAACAGATTAATCTTAGAGTAAGCAACTGTAAGATGCATGTCTATAATAACCGCGTAACCTGGTATTCGGTCAAAGATTGGCAAATCCTGCTCCCATAGGGTACATTATCGACAAAAACAGTTTCACTTCTAAGTAAAATAGGCTATTTTCAAGTTTCCGGGGGTTTTTCTTCATAAAATCTTAACTTTAAGCGCAATTGTTTTTAGGCACGTAATTTGAAGAATATTTTTTTAGATTACTTGAAGCAAAAAGATTACAAGTGAACAAACCAAAGAAAAAACAGTGATATTTTTCCAATACTTGAAAAACAAATTTGCACTTTGATTTGTCATAAGTGAGATTATGTGATTGAAACGTTAATAATTCTCCGTAGTCATGAGCTACTTATGGTAATATTTAAGAATTTCAAAGCGTAATCGAAAACTCGGAGATCATCGATTGTAAATCTTTCCCTTTCTTAATTGTATATAATCCCTACATCTAAACATTTATAAACAGCCGTTATATCAAACTTTGGACAGTTTACGTGTATCTTAATTTTTGGTAAATACTCATCGAAGACTGCCTTAATCAGTCTGGCACAAAAAACAAAATCGTATCGTTTTCTCATATTATAGTAAATATACATTTGTGTAATGGTATTTAAATCTGTGGTTTACGGCAATACCATTGTCAATTTCAATTAATTTTTATTTCAAGTGCAAAAACATAGAAATAACTACCAACACCACCACCACCACCACCACTACTACTACTACTACTACTACTACTACATAAACCAACAAATCACATCAAACTTTTTAAATAGAAAAATTTCAACAGTAAAAGCATGAGAAATAATAATGTATGGTTTGATTAATGTTTTACGTCACTCCATGACTATTTCACGTATATGGTGACGGCATCTGCCGATGCACAGTAAGCTCATCGTCGCACGATAGCGGAGTCCCACAGAGGTGGGTTCGGGAGGGGGGGGGGGGGGCTACTCAGTAACGGTGCCTAGAGACGATCACAATGCTATTCACTGTACTACGATGTAAAAGTGTTGTCCAACTATTGGAGTTCTGATAATATTTACTTCCATTATTACACCCCCCGCAAACGACGTTTGGGGGTATATATGAATCACGATGACAGTCTCTCCGTCTGTCTTTCAGTCCGTCCCGATTCGTGTCAAATAATCAAGCCTGGTATGTGGATGCACCATGGGAAGGGGATGTGTCATGTACCAAAATTAGGTCACCTTGACCTTGGCTTTGGACCTCTTTGATAGTAAAACCGGGGCCATTTCGTGTCCGGATCATAACTTTTGCACCATAGCACCTACATTTATCAAACTTTACATGTTGATGCATCATGGGAAGAGGATGTGTTATGTACTAAAACTAGGTCACTGTGACATTGACTTTGACTTTGATCTCTATGATATTAAAAAGATCATGGACAATGTGTTGTTTACCAGAATTATGTCACTGTGTCCTTGATTCTGACCATGACATTTGACCTCCGTATTGGTAAAAACCTTGTTTATCTCAAAAATAGTTCAGATTCCCACACCTAAACTATGTATTTTCTGATTCCTCATGACAAGACGAGTTGTATACCATAAGTTGGGGATCCCAAGGGTCATTCCTCACCCCCCCCCCCCCTCCAACCTTCATGTCAGGAATCTTTAATTATCTCAAACTGGTTCAGATCCCCATCCCATATATTTTCTTATTCCTCATGACAAAACAAATGTTGATGCATCATGTGAAGGGGATGTGTCATGTACCGAAATTAGGTCACTGTGACCTTGACCTTGGCTTTGGACCACTTTGATAGTAAAACCTAGGCCATTGCGTGGTCGGAGCATAACTTTTGAGTCATAGCACTTAGGTTTATCAAACCTTACATGTTGATGCATCATGGGAAAAGGGTGTGTCATGTACCTAACTAGGACACTGTGACCTCGACTTTAGCTTTTGATCTCTATGACAGTGAATAGCACCTTAGATTGTTATACCTGTTCTATGGATGCCTCATGTGTTGTAATAAAGGGATGAATTATTTATGTCTCCATTTTGCTGCCGCGGGGGATACTTGTCCATTAGGACAGCTCTAGTTTATTATATTTTTTGTAGCTTGTTCAAATGGCAAAAGAGGATTAGATTGTAAAGAAAACTGCAATCCTGATACTTACGGGATCAACTGCACCAATACGTGTAAATGTGATCCGTACGAGTATTGTAATCCACATAGAGGATGCAGAGAATTTAAGCTAGAGAAAGGTATTTCATTCCCATTCCTTTATGCTTAAAGTTTGATTTTTTTTTATGTACTGATAAATATAAGTTATATCTTGAATTAATCTCTAACTGCTGTATGTGAATTCATTGCTAAGATCTAAATTTCTGTGCATCTAGATTGTCAAAGTGGGCAAATCTCAGAATCAACTGCACAAAGACAGGTCAAAGTGTAAAATACAAATAATGTAATCCAAAAAGAGGGTGTAAAGATTTTAAGTTAGAAAATGGTTATTCTTTCCTATTTTATTAGCCTTTACGTATAATTTTGTTGTTGAATTCATATAAAAGAAAAATATATAAAACGATAAATAAATAAAATTGATCTTCACAATTAGGTCTTTCTCGCCGCTAATGGTTTGTTCGTTGCAAAGGTCTTAATACTTGTGCATTGCATTAGGCAGGCGTTTTCACTTTTTCTTTTGAATTCATCCAGGAGTTTAAAATAAATACACAAAAGGCAAAAGAGAAGCATTTCTGATATAGATTTATACATTGCTTAAAGATGTCATAGATCTAATTTAACATAATACAAAATAAATAAATAAATAAATAAATAAATATATATATATATATATATTATATATATATATATATATATATATATATATATATATATATATATATATATATTAATACACATTTATAATGATGCTTCAGTCTGTGCGTTAAGGGTATTCGTGGTGTTTGAGGCTGTTTGAATAAAAATTTCCTCTTTCAAACATTCTCTTCAACTCCAACTTAAAATTTTCGTTGACTCAGATACTTGTGGTATACTTGAAGCAAGAGAATACGAAGTGACGAGCATATATTTATAAAATATTTTGTAGGTCAAATGACATGCTCGATGTTGTCCTTGTTGTCTAATTTCGAAAACTGAATCGAAGCATACATGTGAAATGAGAAAAGAAAACAAATACAGGAGAACAAAGAAAATAGAAGAAGACTAATATAAATATATAATTTTAATTTCATTTGCAGTGACTTATTATTCTATATATACAGTGTCTGGTTGCAGAATACAATCTCACAATTGAAGATTTACTATAGGTTATTTTAGTATCAAATGCCAATAAAATATGTAATTGATGCAGTGAATGTCATACAAGCGATATTCATGATGTTCTACATGCTTGCTTTCATCATCTCATTTGGCATATTCTTTTGACGCCACCAGCTGGGATGGATTGGTTGATGCCTCTCTATTTAATCAGAGGCGGATTCAGCAATTTTCCATTAGAAGTGATTGCAAGCTTAAAAAATCCTACCAGAAACTAATTGATATTAAAACCTATAGGAAAATACTTCCTGGTAGAGTTTAAACTTAGACACACTTCGTATACTTCACTTGGAGACGAGATATTTTCTTCAAAGCAAATCTTTGACATCAATATAACGTTTCTGATTTCCGTGCTTAAGTTGACACTCCGTGTCTATATGAAAATGAATTGGATGTGTGTATTTCAGATTGTTGTGAACAAATGTAGGTACTGATCCAATATCTAAAAAGGAGTAGGAGAAAGCGATGTACACCTTGTTAACACCTACAGGCTTACAGACGGGCAGAGTACAGTTTACTTATGTTGATGTTGCCTTACATATTTTTGATAGCAACATATTCTATAAACTTTTCTTGTGCAATAAAATTTTTATGACCTCTCTCCTTGAGAAACCTATTGATCCGTGTCCTCTATGTGGGGGATCTTTTTGTAAAATTTTAAATGTATGTCCTTCGATTGTGCTGCTTTTGCGGTGAGTGGGAAGGTGGGGGCCTGTAAACCAGTTAATCACACCATTTGAAAGACGTTTATTATTTCAATTGACCGCCCCAAGTCGGTATCGTAATCGCAGCACAATCGACTTTTTGTAGTGTTTTCCGTGTGTATTCTACTATTATCATTTCTTTTGTGCATGTCCTTGCTGATTTTTGTCATACAGCTTTGTCAGAATCAATTTACCAACATCTTAATCATGGAGAGTAGATACAAACATATTACACACTGTCAAATCAAGTAATTGCATAGGCTCCATTTTTATGATTTACTTACTCCATTTCAAAACGAATATACATCCCCGACGAATTCTGTTACATATAGAGAAAACATCATTATATTTTATGTGCATGTCTTTGGCGATTTGTGTCATACAACTTGGTCAGATATCTTCCGTTTCCTCTTTTCTTCTTCTTCTTCTTCTTCCAATACGAAGTGTACTCAAAAGTTGAGCGTTATACTTCATGTGGCAGTCAAGATAAAAGCCTCTCAGGGCAGTATGATACAGTTAAAAGTTAAAATCTTTTGTCCTCATCCTAAGCTGAAGTGGGCAGGTGGTATGTTGCCCATTGCAGTCCTGTAGTCCTCCAAGGAACATGCTGATGTCATTGCTGATGGAAGTCTGTTCCAATCCCTGATGGTTCGCGGGAAGAAGGAGAAACGGTATACATCCTTTTTCGCTGTTGGGATGCGAAAGGTATGTTGTCCCCTTGTTCTGGTGTCTGTCTGGATTAGGTATTGTTCTGCTGGAATGGTCACTAGATTGTGCTGGATCTTGAATAGCAACAGAAGGCGGATCTTTACTCTTCTGATCTGTAGCGGTTCCCATCCCAAGGAGTTGACCATGTTGGTGACGCTGCCTGCTTTCCTATCCCAGTAGTTCCTTGTAGCGAATCGTGCTGCTCTACGTTGGACTTTCTCTATCTGGTTGATCTGTCCGCTAGTGTGAGGGTCCCATATGGAGGCAGCGTACTCCAGCGTTGGACGTACAATGGCTTCATAGGCTCTAACCCGTGCTGATGTTCTGCAACCTCGGAGATTTCGCTTCAGGAAGCCTAGAGTCCTATTGGCTTTCGCTGTGATGGCATCAATGTGCTTGTTCCACTTCATATTGCTGCTGATAGTAACTCCCAGGTACTTGCTCGAGTCCACTACTTCTAACTTATGGCTGTGTAGTCTGTAGTCTGCACTGATTGTTTTCCGCTTTGATGAGACCTGTATGACTACGCACTTCTCCGGATGGAAGGTCATCTGCCACTCTTCTTCCCACTTCTCAGGTGCTGTAGGGTCTTGCTGTAGCCTGTTGCTGTCCTCTGTGTTGTTGATCGGGCGGTACAGTAAACAATCATCTGCGAACAACCTGGTTTCTGCCTTGGTGGCTTCTGGGAGGTCATTGATGAATGTGAGGAAGAGCAGCGGGCCAAGTACTGTTCCCTGTGGTACTCTTGATAGGACATCTGCACTAGATGAGGCATGGCCGTCTAGAAGAACTTGTTGTTGTCTGTTGTTCAGGAAGTCCTTAATCCATAGCAGAGTGTTGTCTCGTACACCAAAGAACTGCAGCTTATGTAGCAATCTCTTATGTGGCACCTTGTCAAATGCTTTCGAGAAGTCTAGCAGAACAATGTCGACTTGGCCCCCCTTGTCTAAAGTGCAGGCAATACTGTCTATGGTGATGGCTAGCTGAGTTTCACAGGAACGCTTGGATCTGAAGCCGTGTTGACTGTTGCTGAGGATAGAGTGCTTGTCGAAGTGGTCCATTACCTGGCTGTGGATGATGTGTTCCAGTAATTTACAGGAGATGGAGGTCAGGGAGACTGGTCTGTAGTTGGAGGTCTGATGCTTATCACCTTTCTTGTATACTGGAACAATAGAAGCTGATCTCCAGTCGTCTGGGATGGTGCCTGAATCCAATGAGATCTGGAAGACTTTGGTCAATGCTGGAGCTATTTGGTCTGCATACATAGAAGCCTGGCTTGGATTCCATCTGGTCCTGTTGCTTTGTGGGAGTCGATGTTCCTGAGTAACTTGTGGACTCCTGCTTGGCTGACTTGGATTGAAGGCATCGCTGGATAAGGACTTGCACCTTTGTTTGGCATCCATGTGATATCCTCCCGCGTGTATACAGAATGAAATTGTTGGTTGAGTATTTCCGCTTTGGATTCAGTATCACTGTACAGGAGTCCATCTGTCTTCCTCAGTGGGGCTACTCCTTGTGAGTCCTGACTTTTATAAAACATGTCTTTTCAAAATTGAGTTAAATAACGTACTGTTCAAGCAGTACCAAACATATAACAACAAATCATTAACAAATCTTATCTAATAATGGAAAATGTAATTTGTTTTGGTTTGTAATTTACAACAAATAATAAATAGGTGGAACAGAAGAAATAAAAATGGCAATTCATATCTATATATAAAAAGAATAAGAAAGTAGTCTATGTATTATTTGAGTTTAGGCAATGCACTTTTCAAAATTATATTTTAAAATATCCATGATGTAACTGTATATAATCAATCTATATCAAAGACTGGTATGTGTATAATCCGTTAGTTATCATATAACATATATACGTCAATTAATGTAGTGCACCATACATCATGACTACATGTCTTTTAACATAGGGTGTTTATACATTATATACCGAAATGAGATGATAAATGTATTTCAGTTTTTCAATGGATAATGTTATTTTTAATATTTCATTCAAAAACGTAAGCTCTTATGCTTATTAAATAAGACCATGAACATTTTTGTCCATAAAGTTCCGTAGGGAACTCATAATAATAAAACTGTTAATAACGAACTCTTTCTCCAACGTTTCGGCCTTAAAAGGTCTTTATCAAGGTAAAACGAAAATGGAATTAGCGTCACATCATATAGTTTGTTACTTCTGTAAATTAACAACATTTGTATAGCAACGTTATTTGTCCTTCTTGCTTATGACGTCATTATGTTACCGTCGACGTCACGGCGGGAATGCCTGGTTCCATGGTGGCGGTGTTTTCATAATCTGGCCAAAGTATTCCTAATTTCGATTTTATATTCAGTCCGAATGGTGCAAATGTATTTAATTTTTCCATCCAAAAGATCTCCTTTCCTTCTCTATAAGACGCTGAATTTGAATAGCATTTTTTCAAAATTAGAAACTTAATATCCTTCTCTGAATGATCTGTAGAGTGAAAATGATATGCTACTGTTTTGTTCCTTTTGTGATTTATATCCGCTAAATGTTCTTTTGCCCGTTCTGCTAGTTTCCTTTTCGTCTCCCCGATATACATTATTTTTTCACATGACCCGCATCTTATTCAATACACAACGTTTTTTAATTTGAAACTTGGCACTTGGTCTAGAATATCGCAAACGACGCAATTCTGTTCGCATCTATTTGGTGAACTATCTTTTGTATTAAATACTTTGTTGAGCTTTCCATGAACTTAAATATCCGTTAGGTTCCTATCTCGCTTGAATGACAAAATCGGCTAATCCGAAATTGTTTCCATTATTGGCGACTTGTGTAGTAAGTTCATATGATTTCAGGTTATTTTTTGTAATCACAAGCGCCTGCAGTCCTTCTGAAGAAGCATTAGAACAAAGGGTAGATAAATCTGTCAGTACAAAAGCTGTAATGGAAATGATCAAGACAGTTTTAGAAAACGATGTTTTTCGGATTCAACAACAAACAATATATCTAAACTAATGGCGTAGCAATCGGATCAAAATTGGGAAGAAACTAACAAAAGCTAACAAAATTCAAAAAACAACCAAAATTTTATGTAAGATATATAGAGTACGGTTTTGGCATTTGGACGCACGAAGAACAATCGCTAAATTTACAAATTCGATCCATTCAAACATCAAAGTTGAACTCCGATACAGCAAGGAAAGTATAGAATTCTTAGACACGATAGTTATCATAGAAGCCAATAAGTTGCAAACAGATCTGTACTCCAAACCAACAGACAAGCACTTATATCTGCATAGAAATTCCAACCACCCTTCGAGCGTTAAAACATCACTACCCTACGACTTGGGAATCAGGATAAGAAGAATCTGTAGCAGAGATTCAGACTACCAAAAACGTAGGAAAGAACTTAAAATCCAGCCGAGAAAACGTCGATACAGTGGGAGATTCATTGAACGAGAATTTAGGAAAGTCGATAATCTTGATAGATCAAACCTTCTGAATTACAAATTAAACCAAAAAAAGAAAGACAGAGTCCCGCTTGTGATTACATATTCAAAACACTTACCAGACATACAAAAATAACCCGAAATCATATGAACTTACTACACAATTCGCCAACAATGGAAAAATATTTCCCGATCCGCCAATTGTGGCATTCAAGCGAGACAGCAACCTGACGGTTTTCGTTTTACCTTGATAAAGACCTTTTAAGGCCGAAACGTTGGAGAAAGAGTTCGTTATTAACAGTTTTATGAAATTTTTTTGTTAAAGTTAAAAATAAAAATTTCTCTTTCACCAAATCAAATTTATATAGTGCATTTTTTATTTATAGTGAGTAAGCTTTGGTTTTACAAAGGATGTTTTAAAATAGGTTCTTCTCCTTCATTTTCCATAGAATATTGTTCGATAACGGAAACGACCGATTAGTTACAGTCGTGTTTAAGAGATATGAAGTGTTTAATAAGAACAGTCGGATCTAGCCTATTTGATGACCTATATAATGATGTCAGAATCATATACAACCACCATCAAGAAGAATAACTGCCGTAGATCAACTGGTTGTATATTTTACCATGGGCCAACAGGTTTAAATGTGTGAAAGGTAAATTCGGAAGAGATGTAAATCCAGACGTTCGTTAAAATCATATAAAGAGAAATCAGAAGATATCTGACAAAGCTGTTATGACACAAATCACCAAGGATATGCACACAAAACATGGTAATATTAAAATTTACACGGAAAACGACATTACAAAAATATTCGTTTCTGCTTTGGTTACGATACCAACTTAGGACGGTCAATTAAAGTAACAAACGTTACTCAAAAGAACAAATTTTAAAAATATCCATCAGCGTACAGTTTTAAATGCTGTTATTGTTCCAAGTTGTGTAGTTAACACTTGAAATGGTCTATAAGTAACATCCGGATTAACCTTTCCGACCAGTATAGTTCGAATTATGTAATGACTCGTACGTGTCCTCTTTCGGATTAGTCAATTTCAAAGTTTAATCCTGTGCCACTCGTAAAAAATAATTCCCCGCTTCGGTAGGGTCCATTAAATAGATCGTTTTATTTATGAAATGTGTTAAACAGACGTTGTTCCATTTTAAAACAAGTGGGTATTTTTGATACTAGCATATTATTCCATAGAATGTTTCTTGTGTTAAATTAAAAATAACCTCTCGTCTTAAGAAACCTGTTGATCCTTGTTCTCTATACGGATTATTTATCATTATTAAATGTGTGTTCTTTGATTGCACTACTTTTGCGGCGAGTGGGAAAATTGGGCACCCGTAAACCGGTTAACTACACAAATTGAATGAAGTTAGTTACCTTAAGTGAACGTCCTAAGTTGATATCATAACTGAAGTACAATGGAATATTTTTGTTATGTCGTTTTATGTGTTTTACCACTATTATATTTATGTGCATGTCCTTAATGACTTGTGTCGTACAGCCTGGTCAGATGTCTTTTGTTTTCTCTTTTAAAGAATTTTACAGTGTCAATTGTGAATTCAGAATTATTACGACCACTCGATAGCAATTTCTTTTCTGTCTATAGCTGACCATTTACATTATAAATTGCTACTTATCTAATTTAGATGATACATATTTTTCATCAACCGTGTTGGGAATAATACCTGTATTGTCACATACGTATATAGGACAAAAATCGGAAATTTCGGTTTAAAACTTGATTTTTTCTGTGATTCACCGAAAGACAGGAAACGAACGACATTCTTTAAAAGGAAGTCATACGCTTTATGGCAGACTGAATACTAAAACAAATGTGTGAATTTGCAGGTAACCTAGATCAGGATTTCAGCAAATAGCGGAGAAATTAGGAAGGAAGTGACTATATTTACTGTCTTGTAATTATATTCAATGTTGAATGTGTAAGGGGCATTGCAGAGTCCAAAGAACATAGAATTAGACTGAAAAAGAACAAGTGACAGAGATTGTTGTCAGGAATCGGTGCAACCTACCATTATCGACATTGATGATGATGATGATGATGATGATGATGATGATGATGATGATTAGTTGACCATTTACATCATGAATTACTAAGTTTAGGACTGAGGTAGTACGTATTTTTCATTTACTTTTTGAGAAGAATAAATTTATTGCCACATTCTTCTGTCAGAAAACCTCCTACACAAACCCTGTGGATGTAAAACCTAAATTGTAAACGATGGAATGCAAAATCAGACTTATATTACCATAGTTATGATATATATTATATTTATAACTGTTTTAGCATATATCGTAAATGCAAATGGTATGTAAAAGCGTCAAAACCGGAGACAGGTGAAAAGAGATGGTGCCGCTATTTTCGTTTTTAAATCTGTTGTCTTGTTGTTGTTCTGAGTTATCTGCCCTTTGCGTATTTACCCAGAGTTATTGAGGATTCCACATGGTACCTGAATCAATGAAACCCAACTCAAGTCGAACAGCATCGTCCGGTGATTGGTTCGTCTTTTCTTAGTGTATGGTATTTACATTATTTTACTATTATTCAAATTGTTTTATTTATATTCAATCTTCGAATTAGAATTAAATTCACAGATGTGTATAGGAATAAATATTAGAATATATACACATATATACATATTTCACTTCAGTACAAAAGCACTGAAAACTAGACTTCTGATGCCCTCAGGAACTATCGGTCCACCAGCAGCGACACCAGTCTAGTGGTTATAATAAATATTAGAACACCTATATACATATTTCACTTCAGTACAAAAGCACTGAAAACTAGACTTCTGATGCCCTCGGGAACTTTCAGTCCACCAGCAGTGACACCGCTTTGTGGTTATAATAAATATTAGAATATATATACGCGTCATCAAGATACCATCACGCTCCATTATTTTCACTTGGCATTCAAACATGTACATGATTAACTATTTCTGTACTTATTACTCGTATCGATTGATGTAATACAACTGTTATACGTGCATGTTGTCCGTCACATTCATTGATATTTTATTATTTTAACTTCTCTTACATGCTCCCCGATCCACGCGTTTCCGTCACTGCGTACATCAATATAGGATGGCTCCTCCAATCCAGGTTGTTGTAGATACTGGATAAACTTTCCGTCCTTGTCCAGGATATGTATTTTGTTGTTCAAACAGTCGGTGATGAGGACGCGGCCACTGCTATCAGAACTGACGTCCACCGGGCGGAATGATGTAGTGTCGGATACTGTATACTCGTTACGTAACCCCTATGGTCCGTCCCTATTGTTAATACTTTCTGTTTCTCAATGTCACACACATACAGGTCATCGTTGACAGCATTCACTGCTACTCTAACTGGAATTGCGAATAAGCTTCGATCAATTTCATTTACAATGCCCCCCGCCTTATTGTACTGGATGACTCGGTGTTCATCCTGAGGATAAGTCACGATGACGTCACCATTACGTAAGCAGCAGATTCCCCACGGCGTGTACTGCGTAGATACTAACGTCGTGAATCTCCATGACGTCAATCCCTTTGACGCTAACACAATACGCTTATTAAAAAGGATGTCTCCCAGTAGAGTAACCGTGACGTCATTAAACCCAAAGTCAGTACTAATGTCTTTCACTGTGCCGTGACGGTCCATTAGCTGAAGGCGTGTATCACCAGTCCTCACCCACGCCAGACCTGATGATGTGGTGCAGGCGATGTATGGATCCTCATAACGAGGATTAAATGCTGATACTACTACTGGCGTGGATAATAACTCGTTGGAGGTCGGTGGCGACCGTGGTAAAGGTCCAGGTGTTACATCCACAGAATCTTTTGTATCATCACATTCCTGGTATTTGTATTTTGCTGGGTTATCAGAGAATTCAAAAGGTTCTGCCCGAGCATCTGCCATTAGTACTGATTATTAATCTGTAAGATACAGAACAATAGATTATAATCATGTATATATTCAGTAAATTGAATTAATAGTCTATTTAATTTGAGGGAGGGGTGGAGGAGAGAATATATACATACATGGAGATTCAATAAAGCCTCAAGATGGCGGGTAGGTGAAAGGTGTGTTAAGATCGATGTCAATAAAACAAGAAAATGTCAATGCCACAACACGAACACGACAAAAATCGACGCCATTCAAAACTTCTACTCCATCTATTTTATCTATTTCCGAGGCTGAAAATGAAGGTTTTAAAAATTAAAATTAAAAAACTCCGTATCATAATATATTTACATCGTAAGCTACTTCAAAAGGCGCTGAAGGTAGAGATGTCGGTAAAGTGGAGACAGCTACGCCCTACAAATACAGGTAAAGGTGCTGAGGGTAGAGATGTGGGTAAAGTGGAGACAGCTACGCCCTACAAATACAGGTCTAGGTGATGAAGGTAGAGATGTGGGTAAAGTGGAAACAGCTACGCCCTACAAATACAGGTAAAGGTGCTGAGGGTAGAGATGTGGGTAATGTGGAGACAGCTACGCCCTACAAATACATGTAAACGTGCTGAGGGTAGATTGTTTGGTTGATTGGTGTTTTACGTCGATTTCAACAATTTTTCAGTTATATCATGATATGGAAGCCGGAGGTAGACAAGCTCTTAAACGTAGCTTACTTAATATAAGGTCTTACGAAATGAAAATTCATTTGAATCTTTTTTTATTTTGTGCCCCAAAATTGTACACCTGTATTTGCTTGGCTGGTCAGTTGGTTGATTGGTGTTTTACATCGCTATCAACAATTTTTCTGTTATATCGCGACATGGAAGCAGCAGGTAACTGATCTCTAACACATAGTGGCGCAACCCGGGAATCGAACCTGGCTCGTAGGCTCCACAAGCGAAGCTCTTAACCACTACACCATATCTGCTCCTGTGCAGAAGGTAGAGTGGGTAAAGTGGAGACAGGTACAGGCTACAATTACAAGGTAGATGCATTACCTTTCGATTTTCTTTGCAGTGACGAAAAGTATGATCGACGACACCATATTAACAATACTTACGGATATTGTCTCAATCTAGAGGAACTTAACGGATATCTATTATTATGAATGAAAAACTCAAATCAATCTGCGTACTAAAGGTAACAATAAACGCAATCCTCGGAAGCTCAAACTGTGGTGGAACAATAAGCTATGTACCCTTTTTCTGGTATATCAATAAACAAAACAAAAGCTTTTGAAAAGTTATTGCAGACAGAAAAATCAACACCTCGTAGGACCTACACAGAATCGCAAAAATATTTCGATCGTGAATGCCAACGTGTCAAAAATGTGAATGGAATAAAGATATTCCGTATTTACTTTCCCGAAAGGTATCGTTCGATTTTACATTGAATTACGGAGCTCGTCTCCTGATGGGGTGGCCGGGGTTCAAGTCCCGCTCTGGTCATGCCGGTGGCCTGTCTTTCGTATGAAACAGTAAAAACCGAGGCCGCGTGTCGTGGTATGCAGGGCATGTTAAAGATCCATCACTGCTTCGGGAAGGTCGTTGCAAATGTCAAAATTTGTATGCCCCGCCTTAGGCAGATGCCGTCACCATAGATGTGAAATATTCGTGGTATCACGTTAAACAACATTAGTTCAATCAATCAATCAATCAGATCGTACGACAGGACAACAGCCCATGCCATTTGTATCTATCGTAAGCCTCAGAAATAACCACTGTGGGTCTGAATATGATTTTCTCCAACCATTATGTGGTATCAATTAATCAATCAACTGTTAAGTCTAAAACAAGAGTGCTTTTAAAGATCGAGTTTGAGTTCAGTATCAATCGTGAATTCAGTATTATAACGATCACTCTTTGGCAAATTCATTTTTGTCTATAGCTAATCCTTTACATATGAATTACCACGTTTCAATTTGAGACGATAAATATGTTTCATCGTGTTTGGAATAATATGTATATCTGTGTTGTCACATACTTGTATAGGACAATGTCTGACACAAAACATCGGAAATATCGATTTAAAACGTGATTTTTTGTTTTGTAACTCACTGAAGAATTCTTTAAAAGAAAGTAAAAGCTTTATGGCAGATTAAATACCAAGACATGTGTGAATCTGCGACTAAATTTGATCGACAAATAGCGGAGAATTTAGTGAATGAATTGAATTGCCGGGTCGAAAACAAAAGTGCCAAGCAGACATTGTTGTCGCTATTTAGTATATATAAGATATATGATATGATAAAGGAAAGACAACTCTAGTTCGCCGACCAAATTGGATCCGTTATATCTCGGTTGTTTTAATGATGATGATGATGATGATGATGATGATGATGATGATGATGATGATGATGATGATGATGATGATGATGATGATGATAATGATGAAGAAGAAGAAAAAGAAGCAGCAATAAGAAGAAGAAGAAAATGATGATGATGATGATGATGATGATGATGATGAGGAGGAGGAGGAGGAAATTTAAAATTTTATTGGTTTACATTCTTTACGTGAACGAAATAAAGTATAAATGATTGTATATAATCAGACAATGCTTATAGATTTATTTTTTATATGCAAGGTATCTTTATTACCGAAAATTTACCTTACAATTTCTGATGTGGCGACTATACCCGAAGTTGTAAATTTCTACATTTCCATGTAACACATACGATTACATATCCATATATCTTTTCAGTCTTTGTAGATCCACAATTTTTTGTTATAATTTTGCACTAAAGCTGATTAATTCCGAAATGACTCATGATACCGGGCATCAGTCATTACATTAGGAAGCAGACAAGGTGAGAGAGAGAGAGAGAGAGAGAGAGAGAGAGAGGGGAGGGGTAGGGTTGGTATGATGGACAGGATTACATCCCTGTCTTTCCCTCATATCGCTGCTGTTTGTCCCGACAATTCAGCCAACAACTCGATAAACTAATTCCTCTGTAATTCCTAGGATTGCTTTTATTCATACCAGCTAGCATAGTTAACGGAATGGCATTGCAAGTAGATGCCGTAGATGCCCTTAAACTAAATAATGAACATGTCTTTTGTCTAGTTAACCAATGGACAAACGGACACACATGAGTCGTTACATGACCAGAAAGCTGAGTTGACAAAGAAGACAGTAGCCCTTTTCAAAAAAAATCTTACGAATTATCATAAGTTTTTTAACTTACGAATTTCGTAAGAGAGTTCTTAAGTCCTTTTCACGAAGGCATTCGTAAGTGAAATCTTACGACAAAAACTTACGAACAAACTTACAACAAATTTTCCCTAGCAACTAGGTGGCGCATGAGTCGATGTAAACTTTTTATGTGTACATGTATATTCTATGTATTTAGATTTATGTATTGGCCAATGCTATATGTTATTCTCTATTCTGGACTGAGACCGATTCCGATCACTTTACTCAGATTTGACACCTTCTATACTAGAAGGTTACCTACTTCGACTTCTCCATATATAGATACATATGGAATTCACACGATTTGACTCTTTCTACGGGGTATATGTGACGGCTGTTGCTAGCAAGCAGGAGATGCTCACTCTCCCAGGGCACCTGATCTCACTCCATCACAGGGGTTCACATATGCTCTTCAAGTAGACATATTTTGTTATTTTCCATTTGTTTTTCATTTTCACTGATTTTGTATGTCCTATGGTTTCATGATTTTTGGACTTATGGTTTGGATTTATCCATCATCTTTACATTTCAACAACTGTCCATGTGTCACTGCTGGTGGACAATTTGTCCCCGAGGACACTTGTCGGGCAGTCCTTTATATATATATGGATAATGTTAATAAGAAAACCATAGTGGCTGAGGCGTCGCCCACTATAAAAAGGCCTCAAACTGTAATGTGCAAGGACACGTGCATAGCAGTTAACTTAGGTGTCCCCAATATTATCTTAAATGACATTAGAAATCAAACATTTGTGGTAAGCACTAATAATGAACTCTGGTATCAACATGCGGATAGCTTCATAAACATCAAGCCCTGTAAGGTTAAACTAGTTGACGTAATTAAAGATTACAAATTCTCCCCTTATGATTGTGAAATATCTACGTGCGGGACCAAAAATTGCAAAACTTGCAACATCTTAATTACAGACAATTCTTTTACGAGTAATTTAACCAAACATACCTTTCATACGCATAGTTTTGACCATTTGAATTGTAAGAGTTCAAATATTGTGTACGGTATTGAGTGTTCACTCTGTGGGTTAATATATGTTGGAGAGACAAAGGGACAACTCCGTACAAGAGTATCAGGTCACAGGTCCAAAATAAATTGTGGTGGAAACCAATTACTCTATCGCCACTTCAACCAGCCTGACCACTCTATTCTCTCAATGAAAATTAGAATTATAGAAAAAATATATCACCCCACAAACAATGCCAATTTGAGCACTCCTTTTCACCGGAAAAGAGAAGAATACTGGATAAGACGTCTCGGCACTGCTTCGCCCTATGGATGCAATGACAATATTAGTAGTATTGGTAATCTCACTAGTCCTGCGTGTCAATCAGTTAACGTACTCGGTTTATTCAACAAAAGCCAGAGGAGGCATCGAAGTCATGGTACACGCAAATACAACAAACCTGAAATACATAATATTTCCTTTGATGCTCTTTTGCCATTTATAAATAAACCTTTGGGCCTTCATCACATTCGTACTTAACTTTATTCTATTTCACTCAGAAAATTACACGAGTTGTACGTATCGTCCAGACACCGTATATTCACTGATATAAGCTCTGCAGAGTATAGACTAGATGGCATTATTATGGACATATCGACCGCTAGACTTTTTCGTCCCGTCAAGTCCGATGTTTCTATGGAAAAATCTAATCGCCCTTTCATCAAAATTAAATTTGCATATAAAGGCATTGATTATTTAAATTTCGGCCAAATTTTAAATCATAAGTCTGTTTTAGAGAAAATACCTCCATATTTCAAAAACAAAGATCCGCCATGTATTTCCTATAGCTACACACCATCAGTTGCATCCAAAATTTATAATTACAAAGGGTTTCTACAGTGTCTTGATCTTAGCAACTCTGCATGCCATTCTCAACCGTGTGCATGTTCCTCGTCTAATTTCGTATATTCTCCTTGTGGCCATGTCATTACTGGTGATCTCGATATAGTTAAAAACACTAAATTAAGAGAACTTTTACTTAAAGGTCCAAAATACAGAGAACCCAGATCATTCACATGGAGCCAAAATTTTGAGAATATTATGAACTGCTGCGAGGAATATGCCACACGATGGGCAAAAAGAGAGGAAGTACAAGTCGACATTCTTTCGGAATGGATAAAATCTATTGCAGTACTGCTGAGATCAAAAATTTAAAAATTACAAGGTTCTGTAAACACCAGATTCGAATCTATTTTTAAAGATCCTGATGTTGTCAGAGAACTTACCTTCCTCCAAGAACATTATATCATTACACCAGCAGATAAAGCATCTAATAATTATACATTTACTTGTAAGAAATATTACTTTGACAGCCTAGTGAAAGAATTAGGATTAAATTCAGCTCCAGGAAATCCTACTTATACTCTCACGAACTTTTCGGTTTCGGAAGTACTCGAGAATCATAAATCTGTCCTCAATACGTTTGGTATTGACTCAAATAAATTGAATTTAGAACTTCCATATTTGTACTGTATTCCAAAAATGCACAAAACTCCGTACAAACAACGCTTTATCGCTGGTTCCTCGAAGTGTTCCACAAAATCTGTATCGATGCTTCTCACAAAAATATTATCAGAAATTAAATCTGGCCTTCATAGATATTGCGAAACAGTATATTCCAGAAGTGGAATTAATCAAATGTGGATCCTTAAAAATTCAAAAGAGTTGTTAGAACATCTAAAATCAAAAAGTTTTACTAAAATTCACTCCATCAAGTCTTTTGACTTTTCGACTCTGTACACAACGATCCCTCATCAGAAATTAAAAGACAGATTAGCGGAAATTATTCAAAATGCATTTACTAGTAAAAACGGAAGCCGCAAATTCAAATATATAGTAATAGGCCACGATAAAACTTACTTTGTTAGGGAAAATTCTTATTCCAAAAATAAATACACTGAAACAGCTGTCATTCAGATGTTGAACTTTCTTATCGATAACATTTTTGTGGTGTTTGGAGGTAAGGTTTTTCAACAAATTGTCGGCATTCCAATGGGCAATAACTGTGCTCCGCTTCTGGCTGACATATTCCTTTATTCATACGAAGCTGAGTTCATTCAGTCTTTGCTTTCGCAAGGAAAAAAACAATTGGCTCTTGGCTTCAATTTTACTTACAGATATATAGATGACTTGCTTTCAATTAATAATCCTTCATTCGCGGATTACCTTAGCATCATCTATCCAAGTGAACTGGAGGTCAAAGAAACCACAGAAACTAGTAATTCTACTTCGTATTTAGATATTATGTTGTCTTTCGACATTAATGGTCAATTGAACACCTCACTCTATGACAAACGTGACGATTTCAATTTTGCTATCACAAACTTTCCTTTCATAAGTAGCAACATTCCATCATCGCCCGCATACGGCGTATTCATATCTCAGTTAATACGTTATTCCAGAGCATGTTCAAATTACAATGACTTTGTTCTGAGGGCTAGGCGACTTTCAGTTAAGCTGCTCAACCAGGGTTATATATGTGCTAGACTAGCATCGTCACTGAGGAAGTTCTACGGTCATTGCGAGACTCTTATTACTCCATATATAGATATACATGTATATGGAATTTACACGATTTGACTCTTTCTACTGGGTATATGTGATGGGTGTTGCTAGCAAGCAGGAGATGCTCACTTTCCCAGGGCATCTGATCTCACTCTATCATAGGGGTTCACATATACTCTTCAAGTAGATATATTTTGTTATTTTCCACTTGGTTTTAATTTTCACTGATTTTGTATGTCCTCTGGTTTCATGATTTTCGGACTTCTGGTTTGGATTTATCCATCATCTTTACATTCAGACATTTATATATTTCAACAACGTATCCAGCAGAATCTCTCATCTCGTCACAGTTTCTACGGTTATCTATTGTACAATCTAAGGATTGTCAAAAGTTATGATAATTTCATATCGGCATGTTCTAAAATAATTATACGCCTTTGACATCGACAGTATGATCCCGAGACCATCACAAATACCATACATCTTGTATTGGGTCCCTCTACAGACTGATGTTTCGTATGGAAATTTTCATTACCTTTCTTCTTGCAGTACAATCGATAATCATGCCGTTGTAAGAGCATGTCATAGTTAGTGCCCATTGGAATGCCGACAATTTGTTGAAAAACCTTTCCTCCTAACATCACAAAAATGTTATCGATAAGAAAGTTCAACATCTGGATGACGTCTGTTTCAGTGTATTTATTTTTGGAATAAGAATTTTCCCCAACAAAGTAAGTTTTATCATGGCCTATAACTATATATTTGAATTTGAGGCTTCCTTTTTTACTGGTAAATGCATTTTGAATAATTTCCCCTAATCTGTCTTTTAATTTCTGATGAGGGATTGTTGTGTAAAGAGTCGAAAAGTCAAAGACTTGATGGAGTGAAGTTTAGTAAAACTTTTTGATTTTAGATGTTCTAACAACTCTTTTGAATTTTTAAGGATCCACATTTGATTAATTCCACTTCTGGAACATACTGTTTTGCAATACTTATGAAGGCCATATTTAATATCTGATAATATTTTTGTGAGTAGCATCGATACAAATTTTGTGGAACACTTGTTGTAAGGATTTTTGTACATTTTTGGAATGCATTACAAATATGGAAGTTCTAAATTTAATTCACATGTGCCAATACCAAACGTATTGTACTTCCGAAACCGAAAAGATTGTGACAGTATAAGTAGGTTTCCCTGGAGCTGAATTTAATCCTAATTCTTTCACTAGGCTGTCAAAATAATATATTTCTTACAAGTAAATTTATAATTATTAGACGCTTTATCTGCTGTTGTAATTATATAATGTTCTTGGAGGAAGCTACGATCTCTGACAACATCAGGATCTTTAAAAATAGATTCGAATCTGGTGTTTACAGAGCCTTGTAATGTTTTGATTTTTGATCTCAGCAGTACTGCAATAGATTTTATCCATTCCAAAAGAATGTCGACCTGTACGCCTATCGTGTAACATATTCCTTGCAACAGTTGATAATATTCTCAAAAGTTTGGCTGTATGTGAATAATCTGGGTTCTCTGTATTTTGGACCTTTAAGTAAAAGTTTTCTTAATTTGGTGTTTTAATAATATCAAGTTTACCAGTAATGACATGGCCACAAGGAGAATGTACAAAATTAGATGAGGAACATGCACACGGTTGAGGGTGGCATGCAGGGTTGCTAATATCAAGATACTGTAGAAACCCTTTGTAATTATAAATTTTGGATGCAACTGATGGCGTGTAGCTATAGGAAATACATGGCGGATCTTTGTTTTTGAAATTGGAGGTATTTTCTCTAATACAGACTTATGATTTAAAATTTCGCCAAAATTTAAATAATCAATGCCTTTATTTGCAAATTTAATTTTCAGTAAGGGCGATTAGATTTTTCCATAAATATATCTGACTTGACGGGAAGATAACGTCTAGCGGTCGATATGTCCATAATAATGCCATCTAGTCTATACTCTGCAGCGCTTATATCAGTAAATATACGTTGTGTGGACAATACGTACAAATCGTGTAATTTTCTGAGTGAAATAGAATAAAGTTTTGTACGAATTTGATGAAGGCCCAATTTGATATAAGCCTGTGTCAGAAGTTTGCAAGTGATTTGAAACTATTTGGCGTGAAAATGCAAAACGTTAGTGACGGCTCCACCAAAACACACCAATTGACTAATATCAATACCATATGATGGGAGTCTAGGGACATTACCATCTATGCCAGGGTAATTAACAGTAGGAAATCCAAAGTCGTCACGTTTATCACATATATTTGTATGCATATTGTTGTTAATAATTTCAGTAGAAGTCTTTGAAAGGTGTTTTCTTATCAGAATTATAGAGTTAGTTTAATCGAAGTTCTGGTAGATAAATGTCAGTAATATATTTTTCAAACTCATCGTTGTAGGTTAATTACTGAGCTTATCGATGATATTGATGCGTTCTGAGTTTTAAACAGTATGCCTAAATATATGGAATTCACACGATTTGACTCTTTCTACGGGGTATATGTGACGGGTGTTGCTAGCAAGCAGGAGATGCTCACTCTCCCCGGGCACCTGATCTCACTCCATCACAGGGGTTCACATATGCTCTTCAAGTAGACATATTTTGTTATTTTCCATTTGTTTTTCATTTTCACTGATTTTGTATGTCCTATGGTTTCATGATTTTTGGACTTGTTGTTTGGATTTATCCATCATCTTTACATTCCTTCTTATAATAATATGAAAATAAAGCTGTTATAAGGGGATAGCAGTCAGTGGCCATAGGAATCCCAATAATAATCATCATATTGTTTCTTTGAGGAAAAGCCAGATGTAAGTGAAGTACAGAGGTATGATTTAAATTCTCTGTTGAAACACTAACGTCAGAGTGACAACTTCGTTTTCATTGAGTCATGGGGTAGAGTGGTATTTAGTAACGAAAATCCAAAGTAGAGACTTGGTTAGCTTCCAAATTTCTCAAACGGAATTTTCAATGACTTTGCTAGGATTCTAGATCAACCAAATGTAATATACTTTACGACAAAATATTACATAATTTAAAACATGGTTTTTGCCTGTAGTAGCAGCGGACGTAATATGTTAGAAACCACAGGGATAGATCAATAATTAGAATTTGATATCAAATGTGATTTAAATTTATTTTTGTGAAATTGAGGAAGCCAATCATTTTTATCGATGCTTAAATTGAAGTAGCACACAACTATGGGCAAGTAGGATCTTGTCTTTCAAAACTGGGGTTTCAACATTCGTACTAATACAGGTCAAAACAGTTTCAAGAACTCCAGTATAGTGTAGTTTTCAAACAATGATAATATGATAAGTTGTTTTTTGTCAGCAGGTGCAAAGACATACAGGTGTAAGTATTTTGTAAATCAGCCATTTTCTCCTTTATAGACTTTTCACACAATTTACATATGACTCTTTTCCGATTGTGACTACGGTCTTACTGTTAACCTCTTCTATGACTATGAGTTATACTAGCTCAAAACTCACATGGAAGCACGGCGGGAATGCTTACTCTACCATGGCACCTGATCCCATACCTGGTTCTTCCAGGGATCAATCGTAGCTTTTATCTCTGCTTCGTCTATTAGAATGGATGTTTTTTATTGACCACCTGACAAATTTCTTCTTCCTCGATCAAAATAGCAAAACCATATTCAATTTACCACAAGGAAGTCAATGAAACATACATAAATATAGACATATGTTACGTGAGATGTGAATGTTGTGAATTGAATGTTCTGATAGTACGATGTTGTGTACGTTGGGAGTAATGTTCGTTGCGATGTATGTTGTGAGTTTGGTTTTACTTACCAGGTGGTCTGTCGCAACTATACCTACACTCAGAAGGGTAGAATCATGCCATCGCAATGACAGGTATTTCTATATATGATTTCTATTGACGTATTTATTGATGTTTTGCTTTCGAAAGAAGATTTGTACGTATATGATTGATAAATTACCATAGTAAACCTGTGCATAATGTCATTTTTACCATAGTGCCTACTCAAATGAAGTAAAACCTAATGCCTATATAGCTACATGTGACAGATGATACATGTTAAACACATAAATTCAAGAATGTAGATCTAAAAGTCGGTAGACACAAAATTATACATTACAATGATCTAAAAACGTTCTTAAAATCAATCTACTCATTACTACAGTCATCTATTTGACATATTTTAATCCTTGTAGCTTTACAGTGTGTTGTAACAACTCGATGGCCGTAGAAGGCAATTGTTACGGTAAGTGTCACTCAAAAAAATTAAAACGTCACCACAGCGTCAATTTGTACGCAAAATGCTTGTGCAGTGTATCACATTGAATGAACTACATTTTATCTTTTTCTATCATGATACCCTTCATTCATAAAAAATCTGTTCTGTGATTTATTTCTTTTTTTTTTCTTTCTTTCTTTTTTTTCTTTTCTTTTCTTTTGGGGGGGGGGGGTGATGGATGGGAATATAATTGATATCAATAAATGACTCCGATGTGCATGTGGATGTGGGTCTTCCTAAAGAAAATGTATGTAAAATATTTTCAGTTTTATCTGAAGAGATTTTGATGAAACAATTTTTTTTTTTCAATTTTTCTAGTCATTTTTAGATTTTCTTTTCCCGCTTTGCTTTGGTTTTTTTTTCTATATTTATGTTTAACCACACCAAATGAGTGACGTTTGTTACTTCAATTGACCGTCCGAAGTCGGTATTGTAACCGCAGCACAATCGAATATTTTTGTAATGTTGTTCCTTGTATATTCTACTATTATCATTTTTTTGTATGCAGGTCCTTGGTGATTTGTGTCATGCAACTTGTCAGATGTCTTCTGTTTTCTCTTTTGTTTTGTCTTTGTCTTGCTTAAGTGTCAATATAAATATTTAATCATATTTCTGTAACTTAAATATTTTTTATTTACCGCAGATACCAAATGTAAGTATTTGAGGATATCCAAAACTGAGATTTTCTTTTACGATGAAATAATGTATAGAGCGAAAAAAAGAGAATATTATAGAATCGAATAAATTATAACGTTATCCGGATAAGTTTGTTGTTGCATTTCTGTCGATTTTGAAATAATAAGGATAACATATTCATATTAAATATCATTTGATAAAAATTTAAGAGGTTTTGTTTTTCATTCATACAAGTAATGAAGAACATACTATACTTTTTATTTAAGATATTTTATTGCACTTTTAGAATGCCCAGCAGGCAAGACTGGAGTGAACTGCAAATACAATTGTGGGCATGGTTTCTATGGATATAGATGCAGACAACAGTGTATATGCTTGGATTATCAGTATTGTAGCTCTGTGTATGGATGTTTATCTAAAGCTGTGAGCGAAAGTAAGTCACTGAAATATCTATAAATGTTAATTTTTTTGTTTTGTCTTTAAAAAAAAACCCCCATATTATAATTATATCATTTGTCTTATACATGATTAATAAGAAAATAGACGTATTACACTAAATATATCATCATTTACATGCTTTACTGTCATTTTATGCCCCGAGTACATGTATATGGGAATTGAAGACAACTGTATTTCTTCTCTATGCATAAATAGTACGTTAAATAATATCACATGAACCCATATAACGTGAATTTAAACAGCTAAATTTTAGAGTAAGCAACTGTGAGATGCATGTCTATAATAACCGCGTAACCTGGTATTCGGTAAAAGATTGGCAAATCCTGCTCCCATAGGGTACATTATCGACAAAAACAGTTTCACTTCTAAGTAGAATAGGCTATTTTCAAGTTTCCGGGGGGTTTTCTTCATAAAATCTTAACTTTAAGCGCAATTTTTTAGGCACGTAATTTGAAGAATATTTTTTTTAGATTACTTGAAGCAAAAAGATTACAAGTGAACAAACCAAAGAAAAAACAGTGATATTTTTCCAATACTTGAAAAACAAATTTGCACTTTGATTTGTCATAAGTGAGATTATGTGATTGAAACGTTAATAATTCTCCGTAGTCATGAGCTCCTTATGGTAATATTTAAAAATTTCAAAGCGTAATCGAAAACTCGGAGATCATCGATTGTCAATCTTTCCCTTTCTTAATTGTATATAATCCCTACATCTAAACATTTATAAACAGCCGTTATATCAAACTTTGGACAGTTTGCGTGTATCTTAATTTTTGGTAAATACTCATCGAAGACTGCCTTAATCAGTCTGGCACAAAAAGCAAAATAGTATTGTTTTCTCATATTATAATAAATATACATTTGTGTAATGGTATTTAAATCTGTGGTTTACGGCAATACCGTTGTCAATTTAAATTAATTTTTATTTCAAGTGCAAAAACATAGAAATACCACCACCACCACCACTACTACTGCTACTACTACTGCTACTACTACTACTACTACTATTTCTACTACTACTACTACTACTACTACTACTACTACTACTACTACTACAACCAACAAATCACATCAAACTTTTTAAATAGAAAAATTTCAACAGTAAAAGCATGAGAAATAATTATGTATGGTTTGATTAATGTTTTACGTCACTCCATGATTATTTCACGTATATGGTGACGGCATCTGCCGATGCACAGTAAGCTCATCGTCGCACGATAGCTGAGTCCCACAGAGGTGGGTTAGGGAGGGGGGGGGGGCTACTCAGTAACGGTGCCTAGAGACGATCAGAATGCTATTCACTGTACTACCATGTTAAAGTGTTGTCCAACCATTGGAGTTCTGATTATATTTACTTCCATTATTATACGCCCCCCCCCCCCAAACGATGTTTGGGGGTATATATGAATCACGATGACAGTCTGTCCGTCTGTCTTTCCGTCCGTCCAGACCGTCCCTGGTATGTGGATGCACCATGGGAAGGGGATGTGTCATGTACCAAAATTAGGTCACCTTGACCTTGGCTTTGGACCTCTTCGATAGTAAAGCCCGGGCCACTTCGTGTCCGGATCATAACTTTTGCACCATAGCCACTACATTTATCAAATTTTACATGTTTATGCATCATGGGAAGAGGATGTGTCATGTACTAAAACTAGGTCACTGTGATATTGACTTTGATCTCTATGATATTAAAAAGATCATCCCTGCTCGATGGATGCATTATGGACAATGTGTTGTTTACCAGAATTAGGTCACTGTGACCTTAATTTTGACCATGACATTTGACCTCCGTGATGGTAAAAACCTTGTTTATCTCAAAAATAGTTCAGATTCCCACCCCTAAACTATATACATGTATTTTCTGATTCCTCATGACAAGACGAGTTGTATAGCAGAAGTTGGGGATCCCCAGGGTCATTCCTCAATCCCCTACCCCCTCCACCCTTCATTTCAGGTATCTTCAATTATCTCAAACTGGTTCAGATCCCCATCCCATATATTTTCTTATTCCTCATGACAAAACAAATGTTGATGCATCATGTGAAGGGGATGTGTCATGTACCGAAATTAGGTCACTGTGACCTTGACCTTGGCTTTTGACCTCTTTGATAGTAAAACCTCGGCCACTTCGTGGCCGGAGCATAACTTTTGAGTCATAGCACTTAGGTTTATCAAACCTTACATGTTGATGCATCATGGGAAGAGGGTGTGTCATGTACCTAAACTAGGAGACTGTGACCTCGACTTTAGCTTTTGATCTCTATGATAGTGAATAGCACCTTGGATTGTTAAACCTGTTCTATGGATGCCTCATGGGTTGTCATAAAAGGATTTCATGTCTCCATTTTGCTGCCGCTCTAGTTTATTATATTTTTGTAGCTTGTTCAAATGGCAAAAGAGGATCAGGTTGTAAAGAACACTGCAGTCCTGATACTTACGGGGTCAACTGCACCAATACGTGTAAATGTGATCCATACGAGTATTGTAATCCACACAGAGGATGCAGAGAATTTAAGCTAGAAAAAGGTATTTCATTCCCATTCCTTTATACTTAAAGTTTGATTTTGTTGATGTACTGATAAATATAAGTTATATCTAGAATTAATCTCTAACTGCTGTATGTGAATTCATTGCTAAGATCTAAATTTCTGTGCATCTAGATTGTCAAAGTGGGAAACAAGGAATAAATTTTAATGAAAACTATTACCCTGATACTCTCAGAATCAACTGCACAAACACAGGTCAAAGTGGTCCAAACAAATAATGTAATCCAAAAAAAAAGTTGTAAAGATTTTAAGTTAATTCTTTCCTATTTTATTACCCTTTACGTATAATTTTATTGTTGAATTCATATAAAAGAAAAATATATAAAACGATAGATAAATAAGATTGATCTTCACAATTAGGTCTTTCTCGTCGCTAATGGTTTGTTCGTTGCAAAGTTCTTAATATTTAACCACACCATTTGTTTGGCTTTTGTCAAATTAAATGACCGTCCTAAGTCGGTATCGTAATTGCACTACTATCAAATATTTTTGTAATGTGTTATATGTTCTAGTATATTATTTATATTCATGTATTGTATATCTTCATAACTGAGCCAGTAACTCCTCTTTTTTCTTGCATTAGGCAGGCGTTTTCACTTTTTCTTTTGAATTCATCCAGAAGTTTAAAATAAATACACAAGAAGCAAAAGAGAAGCATTTCTGATATAGATTTATACATTGCTTAAAGATGTCATAGATCTAATTTAACATAATACAAAATAAATAAATAAATATATATATGAATACACATTTATAATGACGCTTTAGTCTATGCGTTAAGGGTATTCGTGGTATTTGAGGCTGTTTGAATAAAAAATTTCCTCTTTCAAACATTCTACTCAACTCCAACTTAAAATTTTCGTTGACTCAGATACTTTATTATCTTACATTGCTATGATTTATAAATTTTCAAATAATACTTGTGCTATACTTGAAGCAATTGATGAAGGCGACGTGATGAATTCAAATGAATGCGACAAGAAGGTACCGAGTTCTATTTTGGAGACACTTAGCATTGTTCTGTATCTTTCTACGGTCATTATTGCATCTTTACTGTCATTTTATCTCGGAAAAAGAAATACCACCATAAACAGTGCAGAGCAAAATAAAAAGAATGATTTGGAACTTGAGCAAACAATTAGGCAAGATCAACATAATGCTTTGGAACTTGAACACACTATAGTGCAAGATCAACATGATGCTTTGAAACTTGAACACACTATAGTGCAAGATCAACATGATGCTTTGGAACTTGAACAAACTATAGTACAAGATCAACATGATGCTTTGGAACTTGAACAAGCTATAGTGCAAGATCAACATGATGCTTTGGAACTTGAACAAGCTATAGTGCAAGATCAACATGATGCTTTGGAACTTGAACAAACTATAGTGCAAGATCAACATGATGCTTTGGAACTTGAACAAGCTATAGTGCAAGATCAACATGATGCTTTGGAACTTGAACAAACTATAGTGCAAGATCAACATGATGCTTTGGAACTTGAACAAACTATAGTGCAAGATCAACATGATGCTTTGGAACTTGTACAAGCTATAGTGCAAGATCAACATGATGCTTTGGAACTTGAACAAACTATAGTACAAGATCAACATGATGCTTTGAAACTTGGAAGAATAGGAGTTCAGGTATGGAGAAATATGTATCCCATGGGTGAAGTCAACGATGAATTAAGAGAAATACGAAAAGATACCTACACGGAGAACCATGGCTTAGAATTAAGACAGGATTGTGAAGTCAGTGATAAATCTAGAGAAGTACCGAATGACAACATGTCCGTCAACTTCTATGAGTCTCTTATCGTAGACGAAATTGGGACAAGAGAATACGAAGTGACGAGCATATATTTATAAAATATTTTGTAGGTCAAATGACATACTCGAGGTTATCCTTGTTGTCTAATTTCGAAAACTGAATCTAAGCATACATGTGAAATGAGAAAAGAAAAGAAATACAGGAGAACAAAGAAAATAGAAGAAGACTAATATAAATATATCATTTTAATTTCATTTGCAGTGACTTATTATTCTATATATACAGTGTCTGGTTGCAGAATACAATCTCACAATTGAAGATTTACTATAGGTTATTTTAGTGTCAAATGCCAATAAAATATGTAATTTATGCAGTGAATGCCATATAAGCGATATTCATGATGTTCTACATGCTTGCTTTCATCATCTCATTTGGCATATTCTTTTAACGCCACCAGCTGGGATGGATTGGTTGATGCCTCTCTATTTAATCAGAGGCGGATTCAGCAATTTTCCGTTAGAAGTGATTGCAAGCTTTAAAAAATCCCTACCAGAAACTAATTGATATTAAAACCTATAGGGAAATACTTCCTGGTAGAGTTTAAACTTTGGCACACATCGTCTACTTCACTTGGAGACGAGATATTTTATTCAAAACAAATCTTTGACATCAATATATCGTTTCCGATTTCCGTGTTTAAGTTGACACTCAGTGTCTATATGAAAATTAATTGGATGTGTTTATTTCATATTGTTATGAACAAATGCAAGTACTGATCCAACATTTAAAAAGGAGTAGGAGAAAGCGATGTACACCTTGTAAACACCTACAGGCTTACAGACGGGCAGAGCATGGTTTACTTATGTTGATGTCGCCTTACATATTTTTGATGGCAACATATTCTATAAACTTTTCTTGTGCAATAAAATCTTTATGACCTCTCTCCTTGGGAATTCCGTTGATTCTTGTCCTGTATGTGGAGGATTCCTTGGGATATACATTACTTTTTCACATGACCCGCATCTTATTCAATACACAACGTTTTTTAATTTGCAGCTTGCCCCTTGGTCTAGAATTTTGCAAACGACGCAATTCTGTTCGCATCTATTTGTTGAACTATCTTTTGTTTTAAATACTTTGCTGAGCTTTCCATGAACTAAAATATCCGTTAGGTTCCTGTCTCGCTTGAATGACACAATCGGCTGATCCGAAAATATTTTTTCCATTGTTGGCGACTTGTGTAGTAAGTTCATATGATTTCGGGTTATTTTTTGTATGTCTGGTAAGTGTTTGAATATGTAATCACAAGCGCCTGCAGTCCTTCTGAAGAAGCATTAGAACAAAGGGTAGACAAATCTATCAGTACAAAAGCTGTAATGGAAATGATCAAGACAGTTTTAGAAAACAATATTTTCGGATTCAACAACAAACAATATATTCAAACTGATGGCGTAGCAATCGGATCAAAATTGGGAAGAAATTACGCATGCGCATACATGAGAAAATGGGATGAAGAACTAACAAAATTCGAACAACAACCAAAATTTTATGTAAGATATATAGATTACGATTTTGGTATTTGGACGCACGAAGAACAATCGCTAAATTAATTTCACCAATTTACAAATTCGATCCATTCAAACATCAAAGTTGAACTCCGATACAGCAAGGATAGTATAGAATTCTTAGACACGATAGTTATCATAGAAGCCAATAAGTTGCAAACAGATCTGTACTCCAAAGCAACAGACAAGCACTTATATCTGCATAGAAATTCCAACCACCCTTCGAGCGTTAAAACATCACTACCCTACGACTTGGGAATCAGGATAAGAAGAATCTGTAGCAGAGATTCAGACTACCAAAACGTAGGAAAGAACTTAAAATCCAGCCGAGAAAACGTCGATACAGTGGGAGATTCATTGAACGAGAATTGAGGAAAGTCGATAATGTTGATAGATCAAACCTGAATTACAAATTAAACCAAAAAAAAAAAAAAGAAATACAGAGTCCCGCCTATGATTACATATTCAAAACACTTACCAGACATACAAAAATAACCCGAAATCATATGAACTTACTACACAAGTCGCCAACAATGGAAAAATATTTTCGGATCAGCCAGTTGTGCCATTCAAGCGAGACAGCAACCTGACGGTTTTCGTTTTACCTTGATAAAGACCATTTAAGGCCGAAACGTTGGAGAAAGAGTTCGTTATTAACAGTTTTATGAAAATTATTCTTAAAGTTAAAAATAAAAATTTCTGTTTAACCAAATCAAATTTATATAGTGCATTTTTTATTTATAGTGAGTAAGCTTTGGTTTTACAAAGGATGTTTTAAAATAGATTCTTCCCCTTCATTTTCCATAAAATATTGTTCGATAACGGAAACGACCGATTAGTTACAGTGGTGTTTAAGAGATATGAAGTGTTTAATAAGAACAGTCGGATCTAGCCTATTTGATGACCTATATAATGATGTCAGAATCATATACAACCACCATCAAGAAGAATAACTGCCGTAGATCAACTGGTTGTATATTTTACCATGGGCCAACAGGTTTAAAGGTGTGAAAGGTAAATTCGGAAGAGATGTAAATCCAGACGTTCGTTAAAATCATATAAAGAGAAATCAGAAGATATCTGACAAAGCTGTTATGACACAAATCACCAAGGATATGCACACAAAACATGGTAATATTAAAATTTACACGGAAAACGACATTACAAAAATATTCGTTTCTGCTTTGGTTACGATACCAACTTAGGACGGTCAATTAAAGTAACAAACGTTACTCAAAAGAACAAATTTTTAAAAATATCCATCAGCGTACAGTTTTAAATGCTGTTATTGTTCCAAGTTGTGTAGTTAACACTTGAAATGGTCTATAAGTAACATCCGGATTAACCTTTCCGACCAGTATAGTTCGAATTATGTAATGACTCGTAAGTGTCCTCTTTCGGATTAGTCAATTTCAAAGTTTAATCCTGTGCCACTCGTAAAAAATAATTCCCCGCTTCGGTAGGGTCCATTAAATAGATCGTTTTATTTATGAAATGTGTTAAACAGACGTTGTTCCATTTTAAAACAAGTGGGTATTTTTGATACTAGCATATTATTCCATAGAATGTTTCTTGTGTTAAATTAAAAATAACCTCTCATCTTAAGAAACCTGTTGATCCTTATTCTCTTTACGGATTATTTATCATTATTAAATGTGTGTTCTTTGATTGCACTACTTTTGCGGCGAGTGGGAAAATTGGGCACTCGTAAACCGGTTAACTACACAAATTGAATGAAGTTAGTTACTTTAAGTGAACGTCCTAAGTTGATATCATAACTGAAGTACAATCGAATATTTTTGTTATGTCGTTTTATGTGTTTTACCACTATTATATTTATGTGCATGTCCTTAATGACTTGTGTCGTACAGATGTCTTTTGTTTTCTCTTTTAAAGAGTTTTACAGTGTCAAGTGTGAATTCAGAATTATTCCGACCACTCGATAGCAATTTTCTTTTCTGTCTATAGCTGACCATTTACATTATAAATTGCTACTTATCTAATTTAGATGATACATATTTTTCATCAACCGTTTTGGGAATAATACCTGTATTGTCACATACGTGTATAGACAAAAATCGGAAATTTCGGTTTAAAACTTGATTTTTTCTGTGATTCACCGAAACGAACGACATTCTTTAAAAGGAAGTCATACGCTTTATGGCAGACTGAATACTAAAACAAATGTGTGAATTTGCAGGTAACCTAGATCAGGATTTCAGCAAATAGCGGAGAAATTGGGAATGAAGTGACTATATTTACTGTATTGAAATTATATTCAATGTTGAATGTGTAAGGGGCATTGCAGAGTCCAAAGAACATAGAATTAGACTGAAAAAGAATAAGTGACAGAGATTGTTGTCAGGAATCGGTGCAACCTACCATTATCGACATTGATGATGATGATGATGATGATGATGATGATGATGATGATGATGATGATGATGATGATTAGTTGACCATTTACATCATGAATTATTAAGTTTAGGACTGAGATAGTACGTATTTTTCATTTACTTTTTGAGAATAATAAATTTATTGCCACATTCTTCTGTCAGAAAACCTCCTACACAAACCCTGTGTGTGTAAAACCTAAATTGTAAACGATGGAATGCAAAATCAGACTTATATTATTAAAGTTATGATATATATTATATTTATAACTGTTTTAGCATATATCGTAAATGCAAATGGTATGTAAAAGCGTCAAAACCGGAGACAGGTGAAAACAGATGGTTCCGCTATTTTCGTTTTTTAAATCTGTTGTCTTGTTGTTGTTCTGAGTTATCTGCCCTTTGCGTATTTACCCAGAGTTATTGAGGATTCCATATGGTACCTGAATCAATGAAACCCAACTCAAGCCGAACAGCATCGTCCGGTGTTTGGTTCGTCTTTTCTTAGTGTATGGTATTTACATTATTTTACTATTATTCAAATTGTTTTATTTATATTCAATCTTCGAATTAGAATTAAATTCACAGATGTGTATTGGAATAAATATTAGAATATCTACACATATATACATATTTCACTTCAGTACAAAAGCACTGAAAACTAGACTTCTGATGCCCTCGGGAACTTTCAGTCCACCAGCAGTGACACCGCTTTGTGATTATAATAAATATTAGAACATCTATACGCTTCATCAAGATACAATCACGCTTCATTATGATGATTAACTATTTCTGTACTTATAACTCGTATCCATTGATGTAATACAACTGTTATACGTGCATGTTGTCCGTCACATTCATTGATATTTTATTATTTTAACTTCTCTTACATGCTCCCCGATCCACGCGTTTCCGTCACTGTGTACATCAATATAGCATGGCTCCTCCAATCCAGGTTGTTGTAGATACTGGATAAACTTTCCGTCCTTGTCCAGGATATGTATTTTGTTGTTCAAACAGTCGGTGATGAGGACGCGGCCTCTGCTATCAGAACTGACGTCCACCGGGCGGAATGATGTACTATCGGATACTGTATACTCGTTACGTAACCTATGGTCCGTCCCTATTGTTAATATTTTCTGTTTCTCAATGTCACACACATACAGGTCATCGTTGACAGCATTCACTGCTACTCTAACTGGAATTGCGAATAAGCTTCGATCAATTTCATTTACAACGCCCCCCGCCTTATTGTACTGGATGACTCGGTGTTCATCCTGAGGATACGTCACGACGACGTCACCATTACGTAAGCAGCAGATTCCCCACGGCGTGTACTGCGTAGATACTAACGTCGTGAAAGTCCATGACGTCATTCCCTTTGACGCTGACACAATACGCTTATTGTCGCAGTCACTAAAAAGGATGTCTCCTAATAGAGTAACCGTGACGTCATTAAACCCAAAGTCAGTACTAATAGTGTCTTTCACTGTGCCGTGACGGTCCATTAGCTGAAGGCGTGTATCACCAGTCCTCACCCACGCCAAACCTGATGATGTGGTACAGGCGATGTATGGATCATCATAACGAGGATTAAATGCTGATACTACTACTGGCGTGGATAATAACTCTGTGGAGGTCGGTGGCGACTGTGGTAAAGGTCCAGGTGTCACATCCGCAGAATATTTCGTATCATCACATTCCTGGTATTTGTATTTTGCTGGGTTATCAGAGAATCGAGCATCTGCCATTAGTACTGATCATTAATCTGTAAGATACAGAACAATAGATTATAATCATGTAATCATTCAATTAATGTAATTAATAGTCTATTTAATTTGAGGGAGGGGGTGGAGGAGAGAATATATACACACATGGAGATTCAAAATTCAAAAAATATAAAGCCAGTTTCGATTTCCGATGCTGAAGCGTAAGAATGAACTATAAAACTTTCTCAGTTTTGCAGAATGTCAAGGCAATTGCGCAAACTCAGTTGAACACAATTTCAATGAAGACAAATGGTAAGCAATGCGTATAATCTAATTTACAAAGAATAAAGACATTTTTTTTTTATTTTCAGTGATATTTTGATATAAAATCGATTTCTATCAGAAAAAGAAATCGAATTTTCATTTGAAAAGTTGTTTTTCTTTTCAATATAAAAACGGATCAAGTCCAAAATATTGTGTATGAATCCTAAAAAAGGTAAATAAATAAATATGATTTCCTTGATTATACTATTCTGTTGCAAATTTCGAAATCCCTCCATCCCCTGATTTAAACATTATTTTGTTTTTCTTAATATATTGTATATGAAGCAGAACAGCATGACGTAACTATATGAAGGAAAACGTAGGCGAAGGTGTTTCGCGAACCAAAATAAATATATTTTCCTGTTTCGTCCTAGGTTTTTTTTCACATAAATCAAAAATTTTACCCCCAAAATTTACTTTCCCGCAAATATAATTTCGTAAACTTTTAATATGTTTTAGGAGACACCATAAATGTTCAGGATACGAAGAAAAACAAACTGTTGCAATAAGTTCCCGAATTGGCAATAAAAATATTTCCTTAGAGTTCATGAACTCATAAATACACGTCTAATGTCGTTGTTTACGGAGATACATGGTGGGTAATGAGTATTGCTCCCCCCTTTTTTACGCCACAAGTATCAGTAAATCTTCAGATTTGGTACCAAAATAACGATTTTGGCTAATACTTCACAGACACATGTGCGCCCCCCCCCTTTTTTTTTTAATCCTGGATCCGACACTGCTACAAATTCTGATTTAAGTCATAAATGCTTTTTTTTTTACTACGTAGGCAGTTTATCAGTTCAAAGTCGCCATGTGAGAGGTTACAAACGACTGTGGTAATCAGACAAATGTATGGTTTAACAAAAATATACCAATACTATGACGAGTTGACGTTATTTTCAGCCAAAAAGACCTATAACAACACCCCCTATCGCTATTACTGTTATTTCATACGCCTATGAATTAAAACTCTTCAAACCAAAAAATGCTGAATCGTCACTGAATCCTTCCTTTTTTCTATTCCTGCAACCAATAATGTAAATCATGTTTTACCTGCAGATTTTTCCAAGTTATGTACTAAACTCCAGGTTTTGTGTTGAGATTCCGTCCTTCTTCCTTCTTGTTCAATGAGCGTGTAACCAAGCCATTGTCTATTGTTTTTAAGTTACGACGTTCGAATATAATTCACACTGAAAGAGAAAAAACTATAAAGAGCTAAAACAAACTTTGGAGGGCTGTATTAAAATCAGAAGGTATTTTACCCATAAAATAATACACCTCAATGTACGTTAAAGGTCTGTTCTCGTATTTGGAAATTCCAGAGGAACAGGTATGTACACGTATTTAAATACTAAGGTACTTTACGATAAAATACACAAACAACTTGTCAATGAGAATATATACGTATAGACTATACCGAGTTTTCGATTACGCTTTGAAATTCTTAAATATTACCATAATAAGCATGCAACTATGGACATATACTATGTCACTGTAATGTCAGGAATATTAAATAATTTTTTGAATGAATACTGTTTAAACTAACTACGGACAGATAATGACGTTACAATCATAGGCTTGTAATTATGACAAATCGAAAGAAAAAAGAGGAGTTACTGGCTCAATTATGTGGCAGAAGTCACCATGGAGCTATACAATACATGAATATAAATAATATACTAGCACATATAACACATTACAAAAATATTTGATTGTAGTGCAATTACAATACCGACTTAGGACGGTCATTTATTTTGACAAAAGCCAAACAAATGGTGTGGTTAACCGGTTTATGGGCCCACTTTCCCACTCACCGTAACAGCAGAACAATCAAAGGACGTACATTTAAAAATTTATAATACAAATGTACTGAGTAGATATCACTGTTTTCCCTTTGGCTTGTTTCATTTGTCATCCTTTTGCTTAAACTAATCTTAGAGAATATTGTTCAAATCACGTGCCTGCTTTTCCTTTTTTTTTCTCCTGGCATAGCATGTACATATGATTAGTAGCCTTTTTTCATTTGATCTACCATGTTGTGAAGTTTTCGTATTGCCCATCCGCTTTTTCTCATTTAAAAGGCATTTTTTTTTTGCTCCCCCCCCCCACTTTCCCCCGTTGAAAAGGCATTTTCATTTTGCAAAACATAAAATCATTCCTTTCTCGGTGCAATGAAACCTTAATACCATTTGTGTAAACAAGCTGCTATTTATGTGTTAATTCTGTTTCGAGGCACACTTAGATTTGAAAGATCATTCATTTCTTACAGCACACAGGCGTGGATCTAGGATTTTTTTGCCAGAAGGGGTTCCTATTCCCATAACAATACTTCAGTTTTTATTAATTGATATAAGGCATCCATTAAAAGTGAAAGTGAAAGTGCACTGTTTGCCATCTGATAACAGTCATCGATGGGAGTACATTTGCAAATTCTGGGTGTCACTGAAAACCTTCTTTTGATCATTTTATGTTATTTGCAATTGTATAGGGCGTTTTTTTTTTCATTTATTTTCTTTTTTTTTTTATTGGGGGGATATTAATTGCTATATACTTTTTAAAATTGTATCACAAATCCTGCTATAGTTGAGATTTAAGGGATCAAACCATAATTCAAACTTAAGTAGTTTAACTTTATTCAAGTCATTACCGAATAATGACGTAGAAGTCATCCAGTCTAGAAAATAGAATATTTTAATTAAACCGCGTGATTAATTTTACACTGTGTTGATTTCCATTTTGACTTTACCACATCAATTCTTAAATAATCTTTATTGAGCGTTCTTCTGTGAAAATAGGTGTTTTAAACTTAAATTAAACATAACAAGAAGGCGTTATTATCTCCTGGTGATATGCTACAGCTGCCAATAATTAATAAAATTAGAAGCGATGCAGCAGTAAACATGCGTTCACATCCGTCGTCAAAATTCGTCAATATTGTAATGCCACTTTTCACATACCAATAAATGATCTTTGATTTCATACATATCACTTCCATATTGTAAAGTTTACAGTCGGAAGGAAGTTGGTAACGGGGGAGGGGGTGGCAGAACTGGAGGAACGACCAGGAAGTGAAGAGAAAAGAGGGATGGGAAGATGTAAAACATGAAATATAAGGAGACAAATGAAAATAAAAGTTGTTAGTGTTTTAGATTATCAAGTTAATGAATACGAATTTCACAGAAAGGGACAAAATGGATTTCGACGCTAAAATAAATTGTACTCTCTTCTCAATATTGATGATATTACATATATTGAATAATTAGGTAGTAACAGTGACAAAGAGAAAAGAAAATAAGTATGAGTTATATCTCTGTTACAAAATAAAATGTAAATTATACCTCAGTTACACAATAAAATGTAATATCTCACTGTCCCTCCCTTAGTGGCACCTGATCCCACCTCTTGTTCTTCCACTGTTCCTCGATAGACACTATCCCAATGTTTTTTTTTAATGCTCTCTGCTATTATCATGTTTTGTTTGCATGTGCTTAGTGATTTGTGTCATACAGCTTTGTCAGATGTCTTCTGTTTTCTCTTTTATTGTCCACTGCGCAGTATCTTAGAATCCATTTTACTTGTCACATTATGTCAAATAGTAAAAACAAAAACTTTTCGTATAACTTTATGGATATTGTGTTATTAGGCTAAACATATGCGTTCAACGCATCTGGCGTAAACAATTAATGTGTGCATTGTGTTTGAATGATTTAAAAACACACAAAAGCCATTAATTTTAAGGCACATATGACGTTACTGAAAACCATATTATGAAACATAATCTATCATTCTCGAATATATTTCTACCTTGTAAAAACGTTGAAAACACGAACATTCGGTAGCAATTGGTAAGAGAAAGGTAAGTCAATATACGTCTTATAGAGTTATGTATCCAAATAATATGGTAAAGACATACATCAGAGAAAATACACATATACGACTCATGCAACAATTTATTAGAAATATTCAGGGATCTTTCTCAGTTTCTGTCTCTACTTGAAGACAGATAGTGTCGCCGATAGCAATTGAGTCCAAAACCTCTGGGTTTCAAGCAAGCACACTGGCGCTTGAGCTACGTCGTTTCGACTTAATATCGACTTAATTAAGATCATATGTAATAAACAAAGAGACTGAGGCAGCGCAAAGTGAAGTACGAGATTCATTGCCCTTCTACCACTTTTCATATAGGTGGTTGTGGGAGCCGATATCAAAAGTGAAAGAAGGGCAGAGAATCTGGGACTACCCAAGATGGAATATTAACCAATATTGATATCGCTTAGGTTATAAAGAAATATTCCGGATCAGTGGAGTTCAGTATGTACTATACCGGTGATCCCAATATAAAATTCCGTCATATCGGCATAGTAATTCCTTTTCCCATAAAATGCCAAGTTAAATTGCCAAAATTCGTCTTTTTCGCTTCGTTTCGGTGAGTGCACTCTTTGTCAGACAATGTCTGTTATATCCGATGCAAAAGTTTTGAAAATTGAAACGGATTCTACCAGTTAAAGGAACGGAAGAGCTCTAGTTTAGCGGTCTCCAAACATATTTTCATTATTAAATGTGAAACAATGCCCCCAATCCCCGTTAAACTGTTTAAACACCAGGGGTCAAACTCCTTTCAGAAAAATTTAGGGCACGCCAACATCGAGTCTGAAGACTGTTAGCAATGGCCAGACATCTGCAATAATGACGTAAAATGTAAACTTCCGGAGACCGCTAAAGTAAAAACTTCCCAAAGAAACGCTCTAAACACCAATTGGTGGACTATCGAATAGTATTGGGTTTTTTTCCTTTCACAGAGTTATTTTTCACATTAAACGGTATCAAAAACTGTGACGTCAGCCAGTTCAATGGTCACTGATGCATATTACAGGATTAAATGCATGACGTCACATATGGAAAATAACTTTGTATAACGATAAGACCCAAGTGATCACCAGTTAACTCACTTTTCTTTTGACATCCGTGCACCTTTTCCGGTAATGTGTAAACGACAACATTCTAACTAGTGGGTTCATTGATATATATTCGACAGTGATTATTTATATATATATATATTTATTTATTTATATATTATTTTACTCTACATTTAATTACAGAGTCCAATTATGTCGTCTTTGTGTGTTGTTTCCATGACATTTCTAACGTTCTTAGGTAAGTCAATTCAATGTATGCTGACTTTAATAATATCAAAAAAAATTCTAGTGTCACAGCGTCATTTAATAAGTAGGACCAATGTATAGAGGGAATATTGTCCGTTGACCATCCTCATCCGGTACCACCATTGATGTATTATCGACTTTCTTAGTCATTTCACTGTTTGCCTATTCATCATTATTTCTATGCCGTTGGAGATTTAGTTTCTTCTTCTTCTTCCTTTCACTCGTATATTGCTTATTCTCAATGAGAATGTAGGAGAACTCACTAGACAACATGAGCTGACATTATGTGGTATAAATAGAGCAAACCTTGCCGACAGAAGACAATCCTGACATGGTGCTATATAGTATTAACAAGGGAAACCTTTTCAACGGGGTACAGTCATGACATTACAATCTGTACTATCAACATGACACATTTGTCCGACATAGTACATCATGATAAGGTGTATGTTCTGTAAACAGGGCAAAACTTTCCGTCAGGGGACGGTCTTGGTATCTACAACTCATTTAGGGGTTACCATGCCTCGCAGTGAAACTCAATTTCTGACAGGGTATTCGCTGATACCCTGTCAGTTTTTGTAAAACACAAGCATGGTAACCGCATTCTAATGCATTTGACAAAATGATTACAACTAGAAGCACAGAGTTATGGTTTTCTAAGCCAATTCGCTAATCACAGTCATATCAAAAACTGCAGGGTATCGTGACGTCACAAATCAGAAACTGCAGGGTATCGTGACGTCATATCAAAAACTGCAGGGGTATCGTGAATACCCTTGCAGTTTTTATATCGGACAGCCAAATGAGATTGCATGTTACAAACAAAGTGCATTAGAATACGTGCTTTACGAGTTTTGCCTTTTAAATTATGGTACATGTATATGATTATTTGCTTAATTTTACTTATTTTCTTTAATGACAAATTATTCTCTATGTGTCAAATCTAAACTTACCTTTCGTTTATATCACTACATGCTTATATTTCTCCTGATAAACTGTATCAGCAATGAAGCAAGGTGCAGCATGTCATGTTGGCTGGAAGAGGTATGACGAGGGGAACCTGTGCTTTCAATTCCACAGTGAAAGAAGATCTTGGGAAGATGCAAAAGTAATACATTTATTATTACGAGATATAGTGTGATATATCTAAATGTATATGAAATTAATTCATTAAATTTATTCTTATTCTCTATTCATCCAGTTTTAGGTTTATAGTTTTTATTCATTCACTTTAGTATTTAAGAACATTTTGTAGCTCCTCGTCTCATCAAATCCATTAAATAGTTTAATAACTGCTTAGTATTGTTTGGTAGCTTTATAATTCATAAACATCACCGTTTTACCCAGTGGCTTGAATTTTCACTAATGTATTTGTTAGTTCGACGTCTTAATAATTCAGTACCTCCTTATCATTATAAGCCTTAGAAATCCATGGATTCCTCCGCGTTTTAGTCGCTATAGTAATTCAATTACTCCCATTTATTTAATATGTTGTGATATTTGGTGGGAAAGTTTTCCAGCAGATTTTTGTCATTCCGATGGTTACTAATCGTGCACTACTTCCGGCAGACATATTTTTGTACTCTTACGAAGCAGAATTCATACAGTTTCTGCTCCCCAAACGCAATAAACAATTAGCATCTTGGTTCAAGTTTACGAACAGATACATCGATGACGTTTTGTCGATTAACAACCCTGTATTTAATGATCACCTCAACATTATATATCCAAATGAACTCGAGATAAAAGATACAACTGAGAGCGCATCTTCTGCTTCATACCTCGATATACTCCTATCAATTAGTGACGATGGTTCATTAGTAACCACTCGCTATGACAAACGGGACGATTTCGATTTCATTATTACCAACTTCCCTTTTCTGAGTACCAACATACCTTCCTCTCCCGTATCTGGCGTCTTCATTTCACAACGTATACGGTATGCCAGGGCATGCTCTAAATACGAAAATTTTGTCCTGAGAGCGAGGCTTCTTGCCAGGAAACCACTCTCACAAGGATATATTGAGGAACGTTTTAAATTGTCTCTGAGAAATTCTTTGGTCGATATAGGGATCTAGTACAATTTCAGATTCCTCTTTCGAGAATGTTATTTTGGGACCTGACCATACAAACTAACCATCCTAACTTTTCGAATATACTTGATTAGACACAATACGTATATATACAGGCATTTGTTCACGTGCATTTCCGACGCCGGGATTTCAGTTAAACAACATTTCATGCCTTGAATAATAGAATTTGACTTCGTGTTCTTGTCTCCTTCATGTGTTCATGTGTGTATATTTATGTATTTACTTCCTCGACTTGAAAAGTTGTAGCGTGACTTTTAATTGTGACAGGTGTTGCATGCAACCAGGGGACGCTTACTCATCCCGGGCACCTGGTCTCACCTCGATTTTATTGGGGTTCGCATTTGTCTGAATATGGCAATATACACGATATTGTCCTTTTATTCAATTGACTATTAATTATCGTTCACCCTTCGGTACTTCTTCGTGTTTTATTTAGCTCCCTATTGTTCTTACTTTTTAGTTGCCTTGGTAATTTAGTACCTCCTTAATATTTAGTCGCCTTAGTACATGTAATGATCATTTGCAGATCTGATATATTTGTAAGTTGGCAACCTAGTTATAATATTCCTTTTTTTCCTTTAAAGGAGTATTGCTACCAGGGGTTGATTGTGGCCCGGTCAGGCGGTTGTAGATTTCAAAAGTACATTTTACTACGAAAAGCAAAAGATTCAAGCTATTATAATCAGATATACAAAAAAGTTATGATAAAAAGTAGATATAACAAAAACATTCATGCGTTATAATTTTACAATAATTTTAAATGTAAAATGTAAATTATGAATCCTCAAATGGAAAATAGTTTACTGTTTTGTAGGTTTTCGAAATTTTGAATTTTAATCAATTGCCAGGGCAAAATATGTTTTAGAAATAAACCCCCTTTACTGCACATCGGTCTAACAAAGTTGTGAGGTCCCTTCACGTGCCATGTCGACCGTAACTAAGGGGTCTAGTTTTTCACTTTTTGTTTGAGTTTTATTTATTTATTTATCTATTTTTTCCTGTCTCATCTGAAAGAAAGGACACACGACCTCGGAACGTATTGGCCATAAGGCTAGTAGGGATTAAACAAGACCGCATTGATCCTCTTCATTAGCATCTACTATGTCGTATGTTGTGTGATAATTTAAGATCCGATTGATCAGTTTAAACTGAAATCATCAGTCATTGAATCGTGATTTTGCTGTGACGTCAAAAGTTTTAATGGGCTAAATATATGATGTCATCAGGTACAAGTATATCGACAGGTGCGAAACTGGAAACTAATGATTTGGATATGCATGTAGTCAGCTTTGATTATGGTGTGCCATGTTCTTCTATGTATTAATTACAGGACGCCTGTATAGGAAACTGTGCACATTTAGCTGAACCAATAAATCCATCTATTGATAAATTCCTCAGAGAAGAGATTTGGAGGATCAGTAAGTTCATCCTTTTATTATTTTTTTTTTCTTTTATTTTTATTCGTCCATATACACTTAAAATCAATCTGATTAAAACCATATCTTTATTCTGCCTCTCTATTTGTCCCATCGAGTATAAAGATCTGGTGAAACCCCATAAGGGGTCACGTTCTGGTGAACTCTGATTTTTAGCCAGTCAGTGGATCGGCTACAAATTCGTAGGAATGAAATTAACATGCTTAGCGTTCTCATGTTTCATAACGTAGATTTTGAATAGTGTTTATTACATATTGCGTCACTTGCACATACCTAGCCGAGTCATTGATTGGCTGCGAGAAATAACGGTTTCGGTGACTGAGACGTCATCAGAGGTCAACAGAACGTGAACTCTTACGGGGTTTCACCAGACCTTTATACGCAATGGAACTAATAGAGAAGTGGAATAAAGATATGGTTTTAATCGTATTGACTTAAAATGAACATGGACTAACATTACTTACAAGGTATAATAATGTATAATCTATAGCAAAGTAATCACGACCTATGCTATGAACACGAGGGAGTTTTAGAGTCTTTTTTCTGTCACCGTCTATCACCATGCAGAAGCTTTGTCTTTACTGTATCATACAGCAGACAGGACACAGACGACAGATAGGACACAGACAGCAACAACAGGACACAGACGATAGACTGGACACAGACAACAACAGCAGGACACAGACGATAGACTGGACACAGAAAACACAAACAACACGACACAGACGACAGACTGGACACAGAGAACAACATCAACAGGACAAATACGATAGACTGGACACAGACAACACCAACAGTACACAGACGATAGACTGGACACAGACTACACCAACAACAGGATACAAACGATAGACCTGACACAGATAACAACAACAGGACATAGACGATAGACTGGACACAGACAACACCAACAACAGGACACAGACGATAGACTGGACACATACAACAACAACATTACACAGACGATAGGCTGGACACAGACAACAATAACAGGACACAGACAATAGACTGGACACAGACAACAACAACAATAGGACACAGACTATAGACAAGACACAGACGACAGTCTGGACACAGACGACATCAACAACAACAGGACACAGACGATAGACTGGACACAGACAACAGCAACAACAACAACAGGACACAGACTGGACACAGAAAACAACAACAACAGGACACAGACGATAGATTGGACACAGACAACACCAACAACAGGACACAGACGATAGACTGGACACAGACAACAATAACAACAGGACACAGACGATACACTGGACACAGACAACAACAACAGGACACAGACGATAGACTGGACACAGACAACACCAACAACAGGACACAGACGATAGACTGGACACATACAACAACAACATGACACAGACGATAGGCTGGACACAGACAACAATAACAGGACACAGACAATAGACTGGACACAGACAACAACAACAATAGGACACAGACTATAGACAAGACACAGACGACAGTCTGGACACAGACGACATCAACAACAACAGGACACAGACGATAGACTGGACACAGACAACAACATCAACAACAACAGGACACAGACTGGACACAGAAAACAACAACAACAGGACAGACGATAGATTCGACACAGACAACACCAACAACAGGACACAGACGATAGACTGGACACAGACAACAATAACAATAGGACACAGACGATACACTGGACACAGACAACAACAACAGGACACAGACGATACACTGGACACAGACAACAACAACAGGACACAGACGAAAGACTGGACATAGACAACAACAACAGGACACAGACGATACACTGGACACAGAAAACAACAACAGGACACAGACGATAGACTGGACACAGACAACAACATCAACAACAACAGGACACAGACTGGACACAGAAAACAACAACAACAGGACAGACGATAGATTGGACACAGACAACACCAACAACAGGACACAGACGATAGACTGGACACAGACAACAATAACAATAGGACACAGACGATACACTGGACACAGACAACAACAACAGGACACAGACGATACACTGGACACAGACAACAACAACAGGACACAGACGAAAGACTGGACATAGACAACAACAACAGGACACAGACGATACACTGGACACAGAAAACAACAACAGGACACAGACGATAGACTGGACACAGACAACAACAACAGGACACAGACGATACACTGGACATAGACAACAACAACAACAGGATACATACGATAGACAAGACATAGATACAAGACAGAACACAGAAAGTCCGGACACAGACAACAACAACAACAACAACAACAATAATAATAATAATAATAATAATAATAATAATAATAATAATAATAATAATAATAATAATAGATGATAATAAATAATGAATCTCAAACTGAAATCTATATATTATGCTAGTTAAATCAAACGTAATTTTGTTATTTTTTGTTTCCATTTATTTAAGTTCATATGGTAGAATATTTGTAGACATTGAGTGTTTCTTGTTTCTCAGACTTACTTAATTTATACTTCCCTTCGAATGTCTCTTTGTCATTTCTTGCGGAAATGGAATATTTAAGAAATAAAAAATATATGCTAATATATATTTTTTGATTTTAATCTTCTTTCAGATCGAAGAAGGTGGCAAGAAAACCCTCTTGAAGTAGATCAGGGTAAGCACTAGGGTCTATAACTCTTATTTTAGTCCAGTTATTTTCGCAAAAGGATGAATAAGTCATAAGGACAAACGTATTTGAAATTTTGGCTCTGTGAATATTGGATAAACCAGTTTCATATAATCTTTAAGAAAAGATAAAAAGCATCTGATTGATTGATTGATTGATTTTTGTTTTACGTCACACCACGAATATTTCACGTATATGGTGACGGCATCTGCCTGATGCGGGGCATACAAATTTTGACCTTTGCAACGGACCCACCCGAAGCAGTGAGGGATCTTTAACGTGCCATGCATACCACGACACGGGGCCTCGGTTTTTACTGTCTCATCCGAAAGACAGGACACCGGCATGACCAGAGCGGGACTCGAACCCCGGCCTCCCGATCAGGAGTCCGACGCGATACCACTAGGCCACGCCGGCTTAAAAAGCATCTGCCTCAGTCGTATGACAGAAGTCACAACTGAAATCCACTATTAATAAATAATAGTTAAAAAAAAATATAATAAAAATAACCCGTATAAACGCATCACAAAAACTTTCGATTAAAGCGATACCAACTTAAGACGGACGATTGATATGATAGTAATCAATCAATTTTTTTTTTTTTTGGCTAATTGGTTTACGGGCACACCTTCCCACTCAACACGAAAGCTGTACAATCAATGGACACACATTTAAAAATCTACAATTAACCCTCCATACAGAGAGCAAGGATCAACCATGTTTCTCAAGTTCTTCTTCTTCTTCTTCTTCCAATACGAAGTGTACTCAAAAGTTGAGCGTTATACTTCATGACAAGTTGACAGGTGATTAAAATGTATAAGCACGTATAGGAATGCAGAGAAAAACAACGATATTGGTTAAAACAAAGAGGTTGTGAATGACAAATTGACATTGCATTAGAGGGCGCACGTGACATAGTGACATTGCATTAGAGAGCGCACGTGATATAGTGGCATTGCATTAGAGGGCGCAAGTGACATAGTGACATTGCATTAGAAGTTACGAGTGGCATAGTAACATTACATCAAAAATACGAGTAACTAATTGACTTTTTTTTTTACAAAAGTACGGATCAAATATACATACGCCTGATCGACTGTGCATCCGACTTCAGGACAGGTAAAGTTAGAAACCAATGGAGAGATAGGCATGGATCGTGTTATACTTAACGTCGTACAATCACACATACACGTATACATAAGCGTGACTTAAATCACCATACGTGTTTATATATTTTTATGACCTCTCAATTGGAGACACATGATGACCCTTGACCTCTATATGGAGGAAGATTTATATTTTAACCGTGTGTCCTTTAATTTTTGCTATTGTGGTGAGTGGGATGATGGGCCCGTAATCGGTTAACCATACCAATTGATTGACTATTGCCATATCAAATAAACGACCTAAGTCGGTATCGTAACTGCACTATTATCGAATATTATTGTGATGTGTTTTTCATATCATTTCATTAAATAATGAATGTTTCCGTAGTGATTTCTATCATATGACCGAGTCAGTGACTTTTCTTTCTTCCTTACGATGTTTTTACTTTTCACTGGCTGTGGTAGTTTACTGTATGTCGTAACTTATTGTATGTCGTAACTTATTGTATGCAATAACTTACCTTAGGTAGTAACTTATTGTATCTAGTAGCTTACTGTATGTCGTAACTTATTGTATGCCATAACTTACTGTATGTCGTAACTTATTATATCTAGTAGCTTACTGTATGTCGTAACTTATTGTATCTAGTAGCTTACTGTATGTCGTAACTTATGACTATTTGCTTTCTACTGCATGCCGTAACGTGCTGTATGTCAGAACATACAAATATTTTGCTTTTTACTGTATATCGTAACTAACTGTACGTAGTAGCGTACCGCATGTCGTAACTTATCTTATGTCATAATTTACGATTATTTGCTTTTTACTCTATGTCGTAATTTGCGATTGTTTTGCTTTTAACTGTATGTCGTAACTTACATTAATACGTGGATGTACGCTACTTTTTGTGTATCAAAGCAGACGTAGAATGAATCGCTCTATGTTTACGTTTATATGTACTTTTGCGTCTCTGTATACAATTATACCTGTCTATACTTAGGGAGCAACCATTTGATTTTAGGGGAAGGGGGGGGGGGGGGGGGGGGGGGGGGGAGGGCAGGAAGACTTTGCACACAAAAAAAGTCCGGCTCAAATTTTGGGGGGAAAAAATAAACAATTATCGAGCCGGCAAAATAATAACAATAAATAAATAAAACAAATAATAATCCGGCTCTGAAATTGGGCAAAAAGAAATATTCAGGCCGGTGAAAGTCTTCCTGTCCCCCCCCCCCCCCCACGCTAAAAGTCAAAATCAAATGGTTGCTCCCTTACAAGTTAAACATTCCTCCGTTTAACAAGCAAACTGCATGAATGTGAGAATAAGTATAGAACATAGATATGAGAGTTATCAGTGCTGAATTCACGTTGCAAGTAAACGTAAAAGAGTGTTCATTTTGAATATATATATTTCTCTCTATCTGTTCCTCAATAATTTCAATCTTTATGATGATACCCTTACATATATTCACAAAACGATGATTGGTTTGGTCTCTTTCAGCTGGATATTGGTGGATAGGAGGATCTGACAGAAAAACAGAAGGAGAGTTTGTGTGGGAAACTTCTGGATTGCCATTCGGTTACACTAACTGGTTCAATATTCAACCAAATAAGATGTATGTTATGTTTAGTATTGTGGTACATTCTGGTTGGTAAAGCTATTCAATAATTTCAATCGGTTTATTGGGTAATCAAAGAGGAAGTGATTAAGCCATTATAGAGAATTTGATTATAGCAACTGCTTGTATTAGGCAGGGAGGTATTAGATACACAAAATGGGTTTTTTTCAATCACTTTTAGAGAATAAAGAGAGAGGTAAGCCTGTTCATGAAAGCTACTTAATTTGATGGTTCATTGCTGTGAACCACAAACTCCCCAAGGTAACGAAGCCGGCGTGACCTAGTGGTATCGCGCTCGCCTCCTGATCGGGAGGCCGGGGTTCGAGTCCCGCTCTGGTCATGCCGGTGTCCTGTGGTGTGACGTTAAACAAAAATCAATCACTCAATCAAACTCCAAGGTAACGAAATCATACGCTAGTTTATTCTGAAAGATGATAATAATTTACAATTTAAGAGCTTTAAAATTTCTAACTTCCCCCTATAAAGTAATGCTAACATTAAATCCAATCACAATCAAGAAATACGAGCACTGATGCGGGGTTTTATTTTCACATTCTTATGGGAAACATACTGTGTTTGTGGTCAACCAAAGGACTCCGGTTCTGTCGACACTCCAGTCTGCCATATTCCTCCCCTGTCACCTTGAGGTATCCCCAAAACCCGTCAAATCCAAGTCCTCTTTTTATAGTGATCTCCACACACAAAGAAACAAGGGGCAGGCTTGGTGTAGTGGTTAAGCGCTTGGCTTGCGGCGCCGACGATCCGGGTTCGATTCCCGGGTTGTGCCACTATGTTTAAGAGGTTGGTAACCTCCTGCTTCCATGTCGCGATATAACTGAAATATTGTTGAAAGCGACGTAAAACACCAATCAACCAACCAACCAACACAAAGAAACACAACCAACTGATGAGAGTCGGTGGAAATCCCAATTCTGTAAAAGACAGAGAGAAAATGTTATGGCCAGGATGGGATTTGAACATAGAACCTTCCGCTTTACCAGCAGAGCTATTTGTGCCAATACCCCCAATATGCGATACATGTACATTACATTGTATAGGAAAGTTGTATGTTGCGTAGCATAATAACTATCATTTTCACGAATTTCATTTTGTATGTGAAACTGATTGTCTTTTGTATGAAAATATCAACTTTGCCTAAAATGTATCGATATCTGGTCACTTACAAAGCCTTAGCTTTCTTATACGTCTCTGAACAGCCAACGTTGAATTAAAATCATCCCACACAAACTCGTTATCAGTTAGAAACACGTAAAACAAAACATTTATTATGTTGTTAATAGGGTCCGGCGCCATAAACTGAGAATATACTTAAGTCAAAAATTCATATTCTTCTGTTCATCAATGACTTAATAACTGGGATTTGGATTTTATTTAGTTTTATTCTACTGATAAATAGAATTAAACCATTCTGCATTAAGATTTATTTGAACGTTTGATAATAAAATAAATTAAAATGAAAATTTTTGACTTAAGTATATTCTCAGTTTATGGCGCCGGACCTAGATCGCTTTTGATGTGCACAGCATGTATGTTACATTTTACACATATCAGTCATCTAGTAACTTAATAAATAAATTTTGTATATGAATATAATGGATATTATGCCTTTAATGGTACCGGTGTAGCTTATTTCGTTACATGTTTGGCACAAGACCGAAAGGTCAAGGGTTCGAGTGCCACCTGGTGATATAAAAGCCCCTGCCACGTGTCGCGCCAGTCGTTGGCATATAAGAGTTCCCGTGCGGCTTCTGTTATGCAGATGCCCTAACCGTGTGTGCGAAGCCATCTTAATGAGTACTCAGGCGACGGGTAACACCAAATCACTTCCACCTAGCAGGAGATTTCACGAAGAGTTATCTTTCTTTGTCCAACCCCTAGTAAATTCTTATTGAAGTCTCGCCTTTACAGAGGTGACGGTATATGATGAGCCTTACATCTGTTTTTAGTATGTCTGTCTGTTTGTCTGTCTGTCGGTAGGTAGGGAGGGGGGGGGGTATGAATATATGTCTATTTATCTGTCTAAATAATTCTGAAATTAACAATTAGTGTAAGTATTTCCATCTTATAGACTATGCGTAGTTCGATTTTTGACACGGACCCGGTTTACTTAATGTGATGTACGTCTGTATTGTGTATGTTGTTTTTATAATAATATTATTATATGTATTGTGTTTATATCAGAATGTTGTGTACTGAAAATATTCTACAAGTTTAAAGTTCGCAGCAATGTTATATATTAGTGTGCACAAAGGCTGAATGTGATAGATGTGATGTGATGTCGATTGTTCATTTTTGACTCAGTGGTGCCAGAGACGTCTCTGGTGGTGCGTATACCGTGTATGTGTGGATTATTCGAAAACAAATATCTCAACTAATCAATATAAACATTTGGAGCCAGTTGTTCGAAACTTTAACCACTGGTTAAGCTAACCAAATTGAATGGTTAAATGGCATCTGACTATATCCTAGAAATGAGAAGGTTTTAGGTCATAGTGTGTGTACTGATTTGTAGCATTTAAAACAATCTTTGTAAAGTAAATCAGATTTTTTTATACAGACATTTTATAAACTGATTTGATTGTTTCTCAACTTTTAACCACTGGTTAAAGTTTCGAACAACTGGCCCCTGACATATTGTCATTCAGATCTGACAAGTTTATATTGAAGTACCTGACACGTTGACATACAGATCTGATAAGTTATACATAAATACCTGATTCGTGGGCATTCAGATCTCACAAGTTTTACATAAATACCTGATTCGTGGGCATTCAGATCTGACAAGTTATACATAAATACCTGATTCGTGGACATTCAGATCTGACAAGTTTTACATAAATACCTGATTAGTGGGCATTCAGATCTGACAAGTTTTACATAAATACCTGATTCGTGGACATACAGATCTGACAAGTTTTATATAAATACCTGATTCGTGGGCATTCAGATCTCACAAGTTTACAAGTAGATGATGAAAATCCGCCACCATACACAATCACCAATGAATACGTACTTAATTAATGACAGGAAGGTTTTTTTTTCGGAAAAACCCGGATGTGCATTCGACATTCATGGCATGTGCCGCACAAGCCATAGTAGAGGCTCTCTCCTCTCTGATATCTTGTTACTCCTTCTCTGATATCCATGGGCCTCTCATTAATCACAGTTGCATGTTGTTTGCTTGGGCTTTTCACTGCATGAAAAAAGACGTTTAATGAAAATTATAATTCATTAAACTTGAAATATACTTGAAGTTTAACATAAAATTAAAATTTAATATGAAATTATATGTGAAGTAAAAGAAAGTTTAATGTTGCATTATACCTCATGTATAATAGAAGTTTATTGACATTAAACTCCAAGTAAACTTAGAGTATGGAATATAATTAGAGTTTTCGTTTTATTTTATTTGGAGATTTAAAATAATCATGTTAGAATGACTGCATCAGTAATCGTGTTAGGACTCGTAAATATAATTTACTGTGTTTGGTATTGCGATATTAGTTAAGTTAGTAATCAAATGTGGTATTTACATATAATTGACGGTGTAATACACCAGGAAGTCAATCTAAGCAAAAAATGTATTTGTATCAAGTGTAAATGTTTCTTTTAAGTGAAATCCGACACTATCCTTTCACATAAGCCATCCGGACATTGTCCTTTCACTTTAATGGTGACCGAGTAAAATACCTGACCAGGTTCAAGACAACCTTATATATTTCTGATATCTGTACATCTCTATCACCTATCATTTACAGGAAAATGATGTCTGTACGATAAATAGATTTTTTTTCCATTACCGACTGGGGAAACACAGCCATATACTAGTACACACACATATATATATTTACAAGAGACAATTTGGTGCAAGAACCAAAGTGTGGGCCGGAATGGGATGTTTGATAAAACTGCAAAAAATTTTAAAAACAGAATAACGTTTTAAAATATGTATTGTACAGACATGTGACTGTTAATTAGCAGACATATAAAGACCATGCATGATGATCGACCACAGACATATAAATCTCCAGTATCACTTCCTTTTCAGCTAATAGTTTATATTTGGGCTCATTTAGCCAATTCAGTACATAAGGCATGGCAATAGCGAATTTATCAGACGTACGAATTAGCCTGCATTTAGTATGGAAATGTACTTTTAAAATTACTAGCCATATCATCTACTATATGTTTTAAGTCGGTGGGCTCAGTGGACGAGGTGACCGAAAGGTCGCGGGTTCGACTTCCGCCGTGGGCACATCGGTGATCCGTCTTTCAAATTGGACAGTAGAAACAGAGGTCCCGTATCACGGTAGGCGTGACACGTAAAAGATTCCCCACTTCTTCGGGAGGGTCCGTTACAGAAGTATAAATTTCTATGCAATGCATCAGGTAGATACCGTCACCATGTACGTGAAATAGTCGTGGAGTGACGTGAAACTATAATTAATCCATTAACCCACAATTTATTTTTAACAACAAAACATAACCCAATCTATAAGCAACTTGAGGTTTTCTGAGGTAACCAACCCTTCACTGGTAAACTTTTGGTAGTGGTGTGGCCGTGCTGGTTGGTAATCTTTTTATTCTCAAGTTTCAATTTGTAAACACTAATTAAGGTTTATCGTCTTGCCAGAAGAAACAATTGTAATTGGTCCTTCTTAGCGTAGCATTCTGTATTCTGAAAGTTTAAGTAGGACTTACATCACACTATTATTCAGTCGTAATATTACAACTCGACCATTTCCGTACGCAAAAAAAGATATATTTTTTGTAAAAAATGGCGATGATGCTCCGATTGGATATCAACCAAAAGTCACTTAGGCAACCGAATAATAATTTGGTTATGAAGAAAGCGCGTCAAATATTAAAAACTTGCAAGGTAACACCCATCCCCAGAAAACATTCCAACAAATTTAATACTTCTCTGCTGTAACGTACTACATTTACATGTATCTATCAAACTGGGTCAGAGAGGCGACACATGCTCTCTCCGCAGTGAATAAAATCCTAATTTTTTCATTGGTGTAAAATCCTGGGGGGGGGGGGGTCTTACTGTACCGCAGAAACGCATGCGACTTTCCCAAACTTATATCAAAGGATGGGCCGGCTAGTGCCGGCCCACAATAAAACTTTAGATTCGTATTTGCACCATTTCTAGATTTATTCTCATTTTGTCCCGGACAGTTCCTTTCAGCAAGGAATGTTCGACTCATTTTGCTGTGCCGCGTGACCACATAGACCATTATCACGGAGTTGTCTTGTTACCGATTTTCAAAGTTGTGAATTTGCCTTCTCATGTCCGATATTTATTTCCATTTTTACAATTCTTAAATGTCGGTTCCCTCTCTTTGTTTTAATCTTTCCCTCCCCGCAAAAAATAAACCAGTAGAGCTAAAAATGGGAAGAATAGTGTTCTGAGGAACATACGTGTCGTCCGTGCTGTATTGTGAAAGTGTGACAACCGGACGGACGAACGACGGACAAAGTGATCAATTGAAATTCATGCAAGGCAATAACATCAAGCAACAGAGAAATAGACAATCCAACATAATTTCTTCTTGGTTATATTAGCCTGGATCATGAAAATAAGAATCAATACATAAACTTTACAGTGAATTTAAAATCATATAATACATAACATATCCAATACAAATTCCATACAACCATAAATGATACATATGGTTGATCATAGTGACACAAGTTGCACATGCAATGTAATAAAATAAATTCTCAAAAATCATTATGATAAATTCATTGTAAAGGACGGCTAAAATACAAATACTATTGCTCAAGCTCTCTAATTGATACATCCCAATGAAACATCATTTGTTAAAGTATACTCACTAGGAGACGAAGATATACATCCATTAAAACTGTACAGGAATAATAAAACATCTTTCAATCAAAACAAATGAAAACTTTCTGGACAAATTTTCGGAAATACAATCATACCATGACCAAAATAGAAATGCAATACAAAAAGACCTAATAAATTGACAAAACTGGCATAGTGAAACATCCTTCCATGAAAGCTATAGCTAACTGGCACAGGACGAAACACTATTCCACTATGACCTCACTACTGAAATACAATACAAAACGACCCAATAAATTAACAAAACTGGCATAGTGAAACATCCTTCCATGAAAGCTATAGCTAACTGGCACAGGACGAAACACTATTCCACCAAGACCTCACTACTGAAATACAATACAAAAACACCCAATAAATTGACAAAACTGGCATAGTGAAACATCCTTCCATGAAAGCTAAAGCTAACTGGCACAGGACGAAACACTATTCCACTATGACCTCACTATTGAAATACAATACAAAAAGACCCAATAAATTGACAAAACTGGCATAGTGAAACATCCTTCCATGAAAGCTAAAGCTAACTGGCACAGGACGAAACACTATTCCACTATGACCTCACTATTGAAATACAAGACAAAAAGACCCAATAAATTGACAAAACTGGCATAGTGAAACATCCTTCCATGAAAGCTATCGCTAACTGGCACAGGACGAAACACTATTCCACTATGACCTCACTACTGAAATACAATACAAAAACACCCAATAAATTGACAAAACTGGCATAGTGAAACATCCTTCCATGAAAGCTAAAGCTAACTGGCACAGGACGAAACACTATTCCACTATGACCTCACAATTGAAATACTAGACAAAAAGACCCAATAAACTGACAAAACTGGCATAGTGAAACATCCTTCCATGAAAGCTATAGCTAACTGGCACAGGACGAAACACTATTCCACCAAGACCTCACTACTGAAATACAATACAAAAAGACCTAATAAATTGACAAAACTGGCATAGTGAAACATCCTTCCATGAAAGCTATAGCTAACTGGCACAGGACGAAACACTATTCCACTATGACCTCACTATTGAAATACAAGACAAAAAGACCCAATAAATTGACAAAACTGGCATAGTGAAACATCCTTCCATGAAAGCTATCGCTAACTGGCACAGGACGAAACACTATTCCAATATGACCTCACTACTGAAATACAATGCAAAAACACCCAATAAATTGACAAAACTGGCATAGTGAAACATCCTTCCATGAAAGCTAAAGCTAACTGGCACAGGACGAAACACTATTCCACTATGACCTCACTATTGAAATAAAATACAAAAAGACCTAATAAATTGACGAAACTGGCATAGTGAAACATCCTTCCATGAAAGCTAAAGCTAACTGGCACAGGACGAAACACTATTCCACTATGACCTCACAATTGAAATACAAGACAGAAAGACCCAATAAATTGACAAAACTGGCATAGTGAAACATCCTTCCATGAAAGCTATCGCTAACTGGCACAGGACGAAACACTATTCCACTATGACCTCACTACTGAAATACAATACAAAAACACCCAATAAATTGACAAAACTGGCATAGTGAAACATCCTTCCATGAAAGCTAAAGCTAACTGGCACAGGACGAAACACTATTCCACTATGACCTCACTATTGAAATACAAGACAAAAAGACCCAATAAATTGACAAAACTGGCATAGTGAAACATCCTTCCATGAAAGCTAAAGCTAACTGGCACAGGACGAAACACTATTCCACTATGACCTCACTACTGAAATACAATACAAAAACACCCAATAAATTGACAAAACTGGCATAGTGAAACATCCTTCCATGAAAGCTAAAGCTAACTGGCACAGGACGAAACACTATTCCACTATGACCTCACAATTGAAATACTAGACAAAAAGACCTAATAAATTGAGAAAACTGGCATAGTGAAACATCCTTCCATGAAAGCTATAGCTAACTGGCACAGGACAAAACACTATTCCACTATGACCTCACTATTGAAATACAATACAAAAAGACCCAATAAATTGACAAAACTGGCATAGTGAAACATCCTTCCATGAAAGCTAAAGCTAACTGGCACAGGACGAAACACTATTCCACTATGACCTCACTATTGAAATATAAGACAAAAAGACCCAATAAATTGACAAAACTGGCATAGTGAAACATCCTTCCATGAAAGCTAAAGCTAACTGGCACAGGATGAAACACTATTCCACTATGACCTCACAATTGAAATACTAGACAAAAAGACCTAATAAATTGACAAAACTGGCATAGTGAAACATCCTTCCATGAAAGCTATAGCTAACTGGCACAGGACGAAACACTATTCCACCAAGACCTCACTACTGAAATACAATACAAAAAGACCTAATAAATTGACAAAACTGGCATAGTGAAACATCCTTCCATGAAAGCTAAAGCTAACTGGCACAGGACGAAACACTATTCCACTATGACCTCACTATTGAAATACCATGGTTTCCAGACAGACATACAATGGGAAATAAGAATGTAATACATAAATTTAACAAAACTGCACAAAACTATTGCACTGGCATTATATATTGATACTTTTAATGGAAGGACATATATATGAAACATCTTTATTGTAAAGTTTACCATCTGCACAGATGTATTTACAATTTAGGCGCTGAACAGGAATAAATACAGATTCTCCAAATACATCATACAAGTTTCTTGTCCATACTTCTACAGGCTTTCCACAATGATATCTGTACCTGTTAGGGAGGGGCATAAGCCACAATACCTTGGCAAATAAATGAACTCTACTTTCATTTTCTACTATAAGATTATGCTCAATAAAATATTGTGTAACTCCTGGGACGAGGTCACCCGTGCCAACTTCCCCTAAAATGTGTCCATTATTAGAGTGCCAGTAGGTCATTACATATGATGAACGTTTATGATGTGATTGATATGATCCATACACTTCTCCTCCAAAAAATACTGTTGGACATTTTTTAAATGACTTTGGCATACATGAAATTATCAGGTCTTAGAGGTGTGGATATATATGCAAGTATGTTTTTTTTTTCAAAAAGATCTTTTGCTGTCACATAGTCTGACTTTCTTTTGACTGGTTCTATGTGTACATCTTTTTTCCTTTCTTTTTATATTTCTTTTTCAATAAAAGTTAAATTTTCATTGACGTCATTGTCAGATCTTTCTGAACGGCAAGAACTGAACTCCTCTGATTTTTCACTAACATTATCATCATAATCTGCAAAAGGTTCATTATTTGCCTTTCCAAGTCTTTGTTTTTTGGTTTTTCTTTTCAGTCTCCTTTGTCTTCTTCTGTTTTCTAATGAGTGACGTCCCATTTAATCTATATTAATGAGAATAATTTATAATAAATCTTAAAGCAAACATTAAGCTAAGTGGTTAAATGTTCTCAAAACCAAATCAATATGGAAAAGGACATTTGCGTCTTGCAGTATACACAAACAATTTAACAAGGAATATATATTATTAATATTAAAGAATATTTAAAGAAATGTCACCACAATTGATATTTACAGTCCAAATATGACCCGACATTCAAAATCATCTGATTTCAGTATTTTCAAAAAGTTACTCTTCATTATCAAAAACAACTCAAACTACACATATATTGTTTGTTTGTTGACGTTGTTTTACGTCACACCACGAATATTTTACATATATGGTGACAGCATCTGACTGATGCAGGTTACATAAATTTTGACCTTTCAATAGGCCCATCCAAAGCAGTGAGGATCTTTATCGTGCCACGTTTATCGCGAAACGGGACAACGGTTTTTACCGTCTCATCCGAAGGACAGACACCAGCATGACTACCAGGAGGCTTGAACCAGGACCTCTCGGTCAGTAGTTGAGCGCTCTACCACTGAGCCAAGCTGGCTTCACACATATTGAAAACATCTTTAATTGAAAGTGATATATAACATGAAAGTTTAATAACATATGTACCTCAATTGGGCCCTTGATCTCTAGATGATATTTTGAAAGGTCATAAAATGACGAGCATGTGAGAATTCAATCGACAGATATTCCTGTCAAAAAACAAAAAGAAATTAATCAATATATACAAAATTATGAAAATAGTACAAATTAGAATGTTTGTGAAATACCAATGTATACACCTTAAATAAAACTAAAGGCAACAAATAATTCCCTGTTTGGTGAACTTCCACTTCAGTTCCCAAGGGGGAGGGATGGGCTCAGTATTGGGATTATATTGATTACATAGCTTAATGACCGATATTTAGGTTCCTGTAGGCTGTAGTGTAGTGTTGGTTCTAATCTATAATGTATTAATGATAGCAAGGACTTATAAACAAGAAGGATTGGCAACTCCCTATACACGAAGGGAAATCTTACTGAACTATTGCGTGGCACGAGATCTGTGACGAGACCTAACCAGAAAACAATAGCTATCGCGGCCGAGAACTACCTGGCTAAACAATTCAGCTAAATCTGTTAGATCCTCTAAACATCCACATTAAACGTATGTTGCCATTGATACTGAAGATATTAAATTAATTTTTAGTATCAGTATTACATGCAATTTCTGAGTAGTTTGTGAGAAAATGGTTTGGGAATTCCATTTTAAAGTAGGATGTTTCGAAGCTGACCTCCTGCATATTTCGTCTAACGGTCTATAGACCTGTATGAATTACCCCATATTCTCCTATGTTTCGGGGTGTACAGAAATGCTGTTGGAATCAATAAAATCATGAGACTTTGGAACATGCATTAAAACTAGTTTTTATTTCATTTTCTTGCCAACGTTTTATCTACAAAGGTTTATACTAAGGTCTGGTATCCTGTACTCCTTGAGCGATAAATGAAGAAAAAAAAAAAAAGGCAGGTTCATTTGAATTTTCCCATTTTCTCAAGTATTACAAGGTTTACATGTGATGTGTTTTGCATCAAAATGTACACGAGACTCTAGTGTGTGCACTAAAATAACTTTCATTTAATTTTATGGACAATGTTATGTCTATAAGGTTCCATACACCGAGGTCTTAATCTCCAATTATTTGCGACCCATTACAAAGAAAATTTTGACAGGTCGGATTGAATTATTTAATTTTCTCAAGTATCACATGGTGTACATGTGATATGTTGGTACCAAAATGTACATGAAACTCTAGTGTGTGGCCTAGCCTTAAATATATATTTTTTAAATTATGTTTGCATTTATATCTACATGTATAAGGTTTAATACATGTATATAAGGTCTTATCTCTGTGTCCCTCTGCGACCTTTGACGAAGAGAATTTGACAGGCTATTGTTCCATGTAGGTTTGAAAAATTGATTGTCCTTGGGTTAATTGTTGACAAGAACTTCGTAAAGTATTCTACAATAGCGCAGTCACTTATCAGTTTGTGCATCGAAAATCTGCTCTCGATCTGCACTCATCATAGTAAAGGATACTTGACCTAATAAAGCTCAAGCTATTAAGTAAAATAATACAACATTCTATTATAACCTCCCTGTTGTTTTCATCAAATAGAAGATCTGCCATGATTCTTATTCTGGGTGTCAATTTGAAAATTGTCGTCATCACTGTTGTAAACTCAATCATAATGTGTATACATGTATTTCTCGTGAAGAAAATCGAGATCTAAATCATATTCCCAAGAAAGGAAATGGGACATTCGCTTAGAAAGTACCACCCGTAATGGAAATATGAAATGACACAACCAGCCATTATAGGTCGGCTAAGCGACACACCTGTCTCACATGTTAATTGCTAAAACAACACTTTAATTAACAGAGGTAAAACAAAGCATCACCCTTTCACCGACCGGCATACTTAATAGGGAACTACTTCTTGCACCTATATAAGAGACATATGTCTCTGCCTATATGAATGTGGTACATAGCGGAACGAGGGAGAAGGGATAAATACAAAAGCCATATTTTAAACAATGTTTTAAATAGAAATGGCATTTTACATTTTTTTTTTTGTCATAATGTCTCCTATACATATATCGATGCAAACTGAAAATATCACAAGTTAGATTTTACTATGGAAATTAAATAAAAAAATAAATAAATACAGTATTTACAAACAAACATTGTTGACAAGGAAGCAACTATCGGTATTCTCGTGATTTTACTTATTTGCTGTATGAAGTTCTGAGAGTACCGAACGTCGCGAGATCTCATTTGCATAACAAACCGTCATGTGAGATGTTAGCGAGATAAGCCGAGATTCCAATCCTTCTTGTTTGTAAGTCTCTAGCTGATGATAGATAAATAATTTGGGTAAAAATTTGGGTCCAAATAAAAGCATGCAAAACCAAAGGCAAGTTTACAAATCTACTCAGATTGAGCCACTCATTCATGCATGTAAATTATAATATAAATATTGATTCCTTGCAATTTTGAACACCTACCCAACTATACTGCCGTTTTGGCACCTGAGGCCGAGTCCTGACTTCACTCTCAGTCTCAGTTTACGACAAATACTCTACTAGTAACAGCGTAAAAATGAACAGCTTCTACTGTACATGTAAAGTAAAGTACTTTACGACAAAGAAAGTGATAATTCTTTATGTCTACTCAATGATAATGAATATTAGGCACATGTATATTGATGAACCGCCAAAATGCTGCTGACCAGAGGCAATGACCGCCGGATTAGTTTCGAACTTTCCGTAACCTCCCCCCTCCCAAAAAATAAAAATAAAATACATGATTATTATCAATAGCAGAAATTGAGTATATCAATTAACTTCTTTAAAAAACTGACGATTAGATGATGAACGAAATGATTCTATATTTATAGATCATTTTTACTGTATGTACGAAACTAAATCGAGCATCAAATACATTCGCGCTTAATTTAAACCAGAAAAAAGAGAATATTACCTGGAAATGTCGGATGCTGACGAAAATGCGGTTCGGAGCGATGATCTGTCGGAAGGGTTGGTCGGATGAGTCATCTGATACAGATTCCGATCCTTCCTTGGCCTTGCCGTCACTGTCACGCAAAACTGTCAAACGGAAGAGGACCACGTCAAGCCTTCAAGGGTAAAAAAACAAGACCCAGGGCCAGACCGCACGACACCTGTATTGGCGACACCTTTCTCCGTCTCTGCTAGACCAAAACCCCGCCCCAGTAGAATAGTAAGTTGGAGTATTTTTTTTTTCATGATTTTAAAAATTGTTAATAAAATGAATTATAAAAATGTTTTAAACATATTAATTTATGATGATATGCCATATCATATCACATATGATATGGTCATGGTCGACATGGTCAGTCATATTATGATATCTCTAGGTCGTATGAGAAGGAGAGGGGGGGCAGTCAGGACATATGCCCCCTTAAAAAAGTGGGACCCCCACAATAGACATACCACCTCGGATAAGAGTAAGAATTTTAGTTATATATACAAACATTAGTTATGGTCATCTTATTGACAAAAATCGATTGACAATCCCTGTAACTTCAACTCCCCGTCAGATAAATACTGCTGAAACCCTAGGAGCCTATAGGGTACCCCTCGTTTATCTGTCAATCTGTCCACACCTTTTCTTACTTTTTTTCGGCTTTTGTGCAGATATTTATCCGAAATTTGGTATGCACGGACAAATCAATAGCTTACACACCAAATATAAGTTTCATGCTGATTGACCCTTTTGTCACATAGTTATGATCCTTGAACTTAAAGTTTAGGCATTGTTTCAAAAAGTTGCCATCCAATGCTGTGGTTAGGGGACTTATAATGCTTGGTGATCAATCACTTGTTTTTGGTTTGTTTTATTTCATGTCAACCACATCAAGCATGTGGCTGTCATCAGCCTGGCTATTGGGTGTCCTTTGTGGTACTCTGTTTTCCTCCCACACGAACGACACCCTCATGCCATAATCTGTGCCAACGTGCAAGCCCATCATGTATATGTACATGTATTGATTTTGTATTGATTAATGTTTTGCATGTGTGTCATTTTGATGATGGAGCTTTACCCTGGAAACATTTGAAGACAATGAAAAATTAAAGTAAATTTTTTCTTAAGATAACTTATTGTGATTTTTATAGAGATTGAAATTTTAATTCATTCCAGAATAAGTCAGGAAAATGCTTTATAAAAAGTTTCTTTTTCATCATCAGCAGTTATTTGTTCAATATTACATTTATGTATTTTGATGATATGACTAATAAGTGATTCTGTTTTAATCAAGATTTCCTTTTGATAAAATTTGTTTTTGTATTTTGTATGCTTTCTTTAGAAAAGTTTAGTTGTTGAAAAATCTTGTCATTTATATGATGTACCTAATAATCTGTCATTCAAGGTGTTCATCAGAAGAAAATAAAGACACAACCAACAAAATCAACATTTTTGTGAAGGGGTTGTATCCTGATGTACAACTTGAAATTATTCAAGGTATGTTGGGATACAATATTTATTTCTCTTCAGTTGTCATTGAAGAAATAAGAAAAATTTCACAGTGCTTGAAATGCACAATAATTTCTGTTTGTCAGTTTAAAGGAAATTAGGACAACTTCCATTATATTTGCTGAAATTTTAGGTTGCCTTAACTAGTTTTGAGTTGATTTTGATGCCTGGATAATTGCACATTTCGAGCCCTGATATCATTAGAATTAAAAACAACTACCGGTAATATGATAGTGTCATTAAAATAATTTCACAATTTTAAGAATTAAAATCAGAATTTTTTTTCTTATAAGCTGCCATCTCCAGATACTTTGCCTCTGTGCAGCAAAAGAATTACAAGGAAAAAATGGGCAAAACAAAATGCTTTTGTATAGCAGGAGGAAGAGGGTAAGTGTGTTGTGCATGTTAATACATTGCTTGAAGTCTAATAAGTACCGTATATGTGCATACATGTACATCATGTTTTCCAATATTTATTATTCATGTTAGAGTTATTAGGTTTTATGAACTTTGTGTTATAATAGTACATATTTATATAAATTATGTATTTCAGAAATTAGCCTGGAGAAAAGCAATGATAGGCAAAATAAGTGGGTGGGATGCGGAAAAGAGAAAAAAAGTAGAAGATGCTATGGACATAATGTATATGTCCTCTGAGGAAGAGGTTAATTTTGAGGATGAAACATTCCTCAGAGTTAAACCTCTTCCTTGGAGGTCTTCTGATTACAAGAAGATCATGAACGAACTGGATAGTAAGTTTGAGAGGACACAATCCAGTAGATCAAAGCAGCAAATGATGAAGAAAGTGCTTGGTGAAATTCAATCATCCAGGCCAAAGCCCTCTAAAATCAAACCTGGCAATGAATGAGTTTTGGTTCAAGATAAATAGTAAATTTCAAATTTGACAATTGAGCATTCAATCATCTATTTTGTGATGACTAAGTTAATTCCTAATGGGTATTAAAATTTTGTAAATTGTTTATAGTGTTTAATGACAGAGAATTAATTGACTAGTATGTAAAGACAGCATTTAGTTCAAACTGTATTAGCCTTGAATGCATTTTTAGTGAGTGAGTTTGAACTAGTTTTTTTTTTTATATAATCTGAGTTTTGAACAGTTTGTTTTCACACCAACATGTATCAAATGAAATATTTTATGAAAATTCATGATCAATGTGAAATTTCATGTCATAAATCGTCATAAGTGGATAATACTACATTCATGATTAACAATAAAAAGAAACACCACATAATATGTACAATCAAATTCTCAGTACTTTGACATGGTTTTAACTCATTATTAATTGTAAACTTTGAATGCTTAAATGTCAAATTTTGAGGTTTTAATACCTTTAGAAACTGAAATCTGCTTAAACTTTTAAACCAGTAAATCATCAAAATTGTAATTTTTGACAGTTTGGATCAGTAATAAACTTTAGAAACAAACCTTTATATCAATGTACCCTGTTCTCATTTGTCCATTTCTAATTTTTATGCCACCGGTCTGAATGGTCCGGGGGGGGGGGGGGCATATAGTGTTTGGATTGTCCATCCATAATTGTGTCCTGCTTTTCACAAAATACAATAAAGTTAATACTATTTGCCATAGAGACTTCATATTTGACATGCATATTTAACTAATGAAACCCATTCAAATGAGACCAAGGTTTGTGACCTTGACTTTTAAACTAAAAATGCAATAAATTTTGCACCATTTGACATAGAGACTTCATATTTGGCATTCATACTCAAATAATGAAACCCTTTCAAATAACACCAGGATCAATGACCTTGACACCATGACTTTTGACCTATATTTCAAAATTTACCTTATTTGCACTTTAGTGCCACCAAGGGCATTTGTGTTTCACAAACACGTCTTTCTTTTTCAATCTTTTCATTAATGATGTATTCATGTATTTTTGTTCATCATTCAAAATTCAAAGAGTATATATCTTTCTTACGTAGATTTCAAACTTACCGTCCAGTTCTTGATCTACTTATTCTTATGTCATGATCCTGCCTTGAATTCGAAGTAGTTATGAATATATAATATTAACATTCTTTGTTCGATCATTATATTGTATTTGTTTATCTTTAAAAAGGTTAAACATCTCCATAATATTTTATCCATGAATTACAATTTGTTTGCACCTAGCTAGAAATATTTTTTTGAAATATTCTTTGTACTTTTTATCTTGTTCACATTTGAGCATTTGTGAATATAGAGTTAATTATTGTTTTTGATTATACACTACTTCCCTGTGGAGGACTTTTGAGTTGTATAAAGAACAATACTTTGGTGTAAAAACGAAACACTTTTTTTTTTAGCTCACCTGAGCCAAAGGCTCAAGTGAGCTATAGTCATAGTGCGTCGTCCGTCCATCCGTCGTTAACTTTTTCACATTTTCGACCTCTTCTCTGGAACTACATTGCAGATTTGGATCAAACTTTGTGTAAATGATGTACTCAAGGTCCCCTACTAAAATTGTGTTCGGGATCCAGATTCCCTCAGGAATGGATCCAGGGCGCCCAAAAGTGCCCAAAACTGTACCCCTCTTCAAACATCTTCTCCTCCAGTACCAGTACATAAATGGCGAAACTAATTGCATTTCGGCAAGATGGGTTATTAAAAATTGTGTTCGGGGTTAAGATCCGTCAAATAGAAATTCACGCTTTTTTGAAGTGTTTCTGGACTTAGTCATTTAAATGCAGAAAAGTGTCATGTTTTTCAGTTAATTGATATTGATGATTTCTTAATGACTATTTTGATCATAATTGTGGTAAGGAATATTATTGTGAAAGAATTTTGTCATTATCTCAATTTTTGGATTTTTTATGAATATTTTAAGACTTCCAAAAAAAGGGGGGGGGGGCCATTTTTCACATTTTCAACTTTTTCTACAAAACTACATAAAAGATTTTAATGAAACATGGAATACATGAAGTACTAAGGGTCCTCTATCAATTTGGTAAATTTCATCCAAATTGGTTAACAGATAATGCCACCATGTCTAAAAAGTAGGTCTCACAATGGTACAAGTACCACTTGGTGATTGAAATATGGAGAGTAGCAGTTCAAATCCAACTGTGGTCAAAAAATTTGTTTTCATTTCTTTACACATCTAAATAAGTTTTTAGATGTTTCTCAACACTCAACATACGAAATTAGGCAATTTTAAGTTTAAGACTTCCAAAAAAAGGGGGGTGGTGGCCATTTTTCACATTTTCAACTTTTTCTACAAAACTGTTTGAAGGATTTTAATAAATCTTGGTAGAAATAAGCCACTTATAATTCTCTTCAAATTCTGTTGTTTTCGTCCAGACCTCTTTACAGGTGGCGCCACCATAGTCAAAAGTAGGTCACAAAATAGTTCCCTTCTTTAACAATATTCTTTTTCATATGGGCTGTATACAGAGACAAACAGAATGCATAGAAATGATCTAGAGGGATGAGTGAAGACGTATTGTCATTTTGGTTCCCTTCCGATATCAAATTTTGGAATTTTTTTTCGACATTTCTTTGGTCTTGGAGATTTCAATGCAGAAAAGTGTCATATTTCCTAGTTAATTGATAATGATGATTTCTTATGGACTATTGTGATCATAATTATGGTAAGAAATGTTACTTTGAAAGAATTTTGTCAATATCTCAATTTCTTGATTTTCTATGAATTTTTAAAGACTTCCAAATGAAGGCGTATAGGAACAATTCAATTACATTTTTCACTTCTGCTGTTATACCACATGAAAGATTTTAATGAAACATGGAATACATGAAGTACTAAGGGTCCTCTATCAATTTGGTAAATTTCATCCAAATTGGTTAACAGATAATGCCACCATGTCTAAAAAGTAGGTCTCACAATGGTACATATACCACTTGTAATTGCTGTGGTCAAAAAATTTATTTTCATTTCTTTACACATCTAAATAAGTTTTTAGATGTTTCTCAACACTCAGCATATGAAATTATGCAATTTTAAGTTAGATCTGGACAATATTTGAAACAATTGTTGTTCATGACCCAGACTTGAAATCAGTCAACAAAAGGCCCCACCTAAAGAAAATGAATAACTTGTTGCCCTGAATGACATATTGCAGAGACAAAGCAAATGCTTAGTATCAACATCACCTGAATGGATGTGCAAAAAAGTGTTGTTTTTTCTTCTAGTCTGAAATAAAATTTGACATTTTCAACATTTGTGTTGACTTAGTCACAGTAATGCAAAAATAAATGAATTCTTCTTTCATGCATGACTGATCATCTAGGTACTCAGATGAGCGATATAGGCCCACTTGGGCCTCTTGTTCTGACAATAAATAATTATTTTTGGCCTGATTGCAAAGCAATTCTGGTCTTTAGATTGGCAATGTCCGTCAACATTTGGTTTAAAGTTTGTGGTTGAAGCAAATTATTGGGAAAATTAACTGTTTTTAGAAAAGATCACTCTTACATTTCTTTATAAACTCATGCTATATGCTTTGCTTTCTGCCATACTGTCTATAGTGGTGTCTCTTGTTTTAATTTTGTTGGTAAGCATGTAATAATATGCAAGAGGGCACTGATCAAAGTAAATATCAGTTACAATGTACTGATCATCCAGATTTGTATTTGGTAAAACATGGTACTGGGTAATGCCTTTGAAGTGCCACAAACAATTTTGTTCTTCAGAACACTGAATTTTTTTTAATCTATGAATGTTGAGAATATGTTCTCTTACATTGCAAGTGTTAAATACTTAATAAGTTAATTATTTACATTTTATTTGTTAGTTGTAATGCACATAGCGATAAACCGGTAGCTTCTAGTCATTTGACTCCTTTCATATTTGTTATAATTTGTTCACTATTAAATTTCTAGTCACCTTGTTATAATTATCTCAATTTGGTTTTCTTGTTGACATCTCAAATCATATTTCATAAAAAGTGATGTTTTGAATCATTTTAACAATATACATGTACATTTATCCTTATATTAATACTCATGATTTTAGTCCTCAGAAATACTGACATTTTACGGGTTGTTATATTAGTGCTGGACAAATATTCTCAGATATGATCGATACTATTTTATGAGTTTATTCTTTTTATATCATCCCTAATTCATACAAGTTTTACAGTTAATTGTTGTACACATTTTACCTGTTGGTTGTGATAGTATAAGCCTCCAGTCATTTTTCCTAGTATCTCATTGCATAATGTATCATTACATGTATATTATATCTATTTGTTTTTACTTGTTTCTTTGTCGTTTTTCAAAATTTGCCCTATTTAAATTTTAGTGACACCGGGGGCATTTGTGTTTCACAAACACATCTCGTTAGTTCAGATTTCCTTTGAAAAAAGTTACATGTGTTTTTAAAAAATATTTGATGTAGGGGCTTCATCCTCAATTTTAACCAAATCCACTACAGTTTGAACCTTACCCACAGCTGTGGTGGGTCATACTTCCTGTTTGAAATCAATAAAGTTTTACCTTGTAACATTTATCTACATGTATTTGTTTGAAACTTTAACCTTATCATTAATTGCATATGAAATACATGACTTTGTTCTACATATTCATTATTTCGATAGTATGTACTACATTGTATGTTTTATTTTTTACTTTCATGATCTTGATAATTTTGTTTTATAGCTTTTGATTTACATTGCACATATATGTTTCTATTGATGTTTATTAATAGCAAGGTCTTTTTATTATTTTTTGATTCCTTATTTTATTTTATAATTACTACTATATTACATTTTCATATTTCTTATCCTGTCTTTCGGATGAGACAGTAAAAACCGAGGCCCCGTGTCGTGGTATGCATGGCACGTTAAAGATCCCTCACTGCTTCGGGTGGATCTGTTACAAAAGTCACAATTTGTATGCCCCACATCAGGCAGATGCCGTGACCATATACGTGAAATATTCGTGGTGTGACATAAAACAAAAATCAATCAATCAATCATATTTCTTATCAAACCATTTTTTTAATGTCATGATGCATGTTTTACTAGTACATGTATAATGTTTGAGTATGCTCTATTTTAAATGTTTTCTTTGAATTAAACATTGTTTTACACTGCTTTTGTATTCAAACTTCTTCCTAATTGATACACAATGTGTGTATATATATATATATATATTATTTTATACATCTTTACGAATGGGATATCTGAACAATTGGGACATATTATATAGAAAAGAAAAAAGTAAATCAAATGTTGAATTCCTAGTATTGTGTCAAACAAAAGTTACAAGGATGATGTACTGGTACATTTTCATTGAAAATAAAATAGTATCTTAAAGTCATGCAAGTGATCTTTAAGAATTTTAGCTCAAGTTTGTCTTTAATCGCAACTTTAAGCATAATGCAGTATAAATTGCATTAAATGTGAAGTTTAATGGAGTAGAATGAAGGGATTTATCTTGCAACTTCAAGTATAATGAAGTATAAATTGCATTAAATGTGAAGTTTAATGGAGTTGAATGAAGTGATTTATCTTGCAACTTCAAGTATAATGAAGTATAAATTGCATTAAATGTGAAGTTTAATGGAGTAGAATGAAGGAATTTATCTTGCAACTTCAAGTATAATGAAGTATAAATTGCATTAAATGTGAAGTTTAATGGAGTAGAATGAAGGAATTTGCCTTGCAACTTCAAGTATAATGAAGTATAAATTGCATTAAATGTGAAGTTTAATGGAGTAGAATGAAGGAATTTATCTCGCAACTTCAAGTATAATGAACTATAATCCTGCATTATATGTGAAGTAAAACAGGAGTAAAATTTGGCACTTAAACTCCAATTAAATTTGGGAGTTTACACAAGGATTATACGTCTATTATATTCCAAGTAAATTACAAGTATAAAAACAAATTAAATGCAAATTATACTTGTAAACTAGAAGTTTAATCGGACAAAAATTGACAAATAATTTTGTATTAAATGCCATTTTTGATGCAGTGTTTCTTCTTCTTCTTCTTCTTTCTTCTTCTTCTTCTTCTTCTTCTTTTTCTTCTTCTTCTTCTTTTTCTTCTTTTTCTTCTTCTTCTTCTGTGAATGCCACAGTAATACATAGTAACAGCGGTTTCAGTCGTATGTACATGTATTGTACATATAAAGCCGGCGTCACTGCAAAAAACCCCAAGTTTCCACAACTCCGGAAACCTTGCGGAAACTGGGACATCAAGTTTCCGGAAGGTTTCCGCAATGAAAACCTGCGGAAACTTGCATGTGAAGTTTCCGCAGGTTTCAGTTTTGCAGAAACTTGGCGGAAACTTGAAGTCAAAAGTTTCAGCAAGTTTCCGCATAACGGAAACTTCTCACAAAAGTTTCCGTAGGTTTCCGCAAGGCGAAAACTTAATGGAAACTTATATTCAAAAATTAACAACCTGAGTTCTACAGAAAATTTATGTCAAGATTCAACTTTTTTTTTCAATCACTTCAATAATATGTGTATGGTCTTCTTAAAAATGCTGAGAGTACACTTGGACATCAAGTTTCCGGAAGGTTTCCGCAACGGAAACCTGCGGAAACTTGCATGTTAAGTTTCTGCAGGTTTCAGTTTTATAACTTTGAACTTACAGTCAAAGTTTCTGCATAATCGCAACTTCTCACAAACACTTCTACAGGTTTCTGCAAGGCGAAAACTTAATGGAAACTAATATTCCAAACTTAGCAACCTGAGTTCTACAGAAACTTTATGTCAATTAAGATTCAACTTTTATTTTTTAATCATTTCAATAATATAAGATAGAATAAGTAGTCCTCCAAAGGGAAGTAAAATACACTAAAAGAAACAACACAAAACAAAAAAAAAAAACAAAAACAAAAGCTTGTTTATATTAGACATGTAAAGATGGATGTTACATAGCTCTTCTGTACTTTTCTAACAATTGTTTGATAAAGGCCAGGAGGCCGACAATTTGCGGCAAAGAGTGTTTGTGTTGTTTCTTTTAGTGTATTTCAATAATATGTATGTTCTTTTTACAAATGATGAGAGAAGTGAAATGTCATAAAGCTTAATAATAAAGTTTTACGGACTACAGATGACTGTCAATTTTCTATTAAATGTAAAGACATAAAGCTGATAGAAATTATAGCTTTTAAAATTCTTTCTAAACCCAAAAGTCTACAATATGCATTCTGATTTTGTTTGTTCAAGTTAAATGAGATATATGATAATCTAGTTTTACTAGAGGTAGACCGGTTCATAATTTAAGGGTATATATAATCCTATGATATTTTGATAAAATCATTTCTCATATAATCTGAAAATTGTTATCTCATTTAAAGGCATTTTCATATAAATGCTCTTTTCTGTATATTACTTAAACATTTAAATATCACATTAAGAATGTACTCCACTACCTAAGTAAATAAATTAACAAATTTCTCATTTAAATTAACTTATCTGCAAATGACTGAAATGCATTCATAGACAAGTTATAATAAATAAGGCAAATCAATACATATGTTGATAGAAAGCTAGAAATGCATGTATAATTATACTTCACATGTTCTTCTTTTAATATCTTGACATTTCCTATAATTAGACTTTACATGGGATGCAGTATATCTATTTCAAAACTATATCTTTGTTTCAAATTTAAATATATTTATGACAATCTTACTCTTAGATTTGGTACATGATGATACTAAATCAATCAAGTTAGATGAGCAACCTAATTGTAATATTGATAAAGATAACCAAGAACTTAAACTAAACATAATATTGATTACAAAGGCCATTTTTGTAACTAGGTCTAGTATCAAAGCCATTAATTTATACAGGCCTAATTAATACATGTAGATCTACTGTTGTTCTGAAGTCGGCGTGGCCTAGTGGTATCGCGTCGGACTCCTGATCGGGAGGCCTGGGTTCGAGTCCCGCTCTAGTCATGCCGGTGTTCTGTCTTTCGGATGAGACATTAAAGACCCCGTGTCGTGGTATGCATGGCACGTTAAATTTCCCTCACTGCTTCGGGTGGGTCCGTTGCAAAGGTCAAAATTTGTATGCCCCGCATCAGGCAGATGCCGTCACCATATACGTGAAATATTCGTGGTGTGATGTTAAACAAAAATCAATCAATTAAATATTGTACATGTACAATTAAACAACAAATGAGAACATTCTATCAATATTTCTTCAGTTCTGCTAACCCAGAGGACTGTGTCCAGTATTGGATTGCAGGTGGCTGGGACGACAACGAATGTCAGAGAGAAAGACCCTTCATCTGCCAGAAAGAGGACGAACCTTAAAGTGTACAATAAATAAAGAGTTCGAATATCATGTGTGGTTACTCCTATATATATAAATGTTATCAATATTCTTTTTATTAATGACTATGTTCCTGGATTCGGAGGTGCATAGTGTTTGGCATGTTTGTATGTTGGTTTGTCAGTCTGTGGTTTCAAATAATAAAATATTTCGTAAAACTTTAACGTTGACCACAACTTGTAAACAGCAAGAGATATGATTCTCATATTCATATGTAATGAATGCAAAATAATTTTTTGAAATAAAACGGATTAACCTTGTGACTTTAGCTGTGATCATTGACCTTCTTCCTAGAAAAAAATAGCATTGTGTATCCTCCAGGGACATAAGTGTTTCACAAACTCATCTTGTCATTTATTCATATTTCTTCCGTTCATTTCATTTTATTCTATATCATTTTTTTTTTCTTCTCCTTTTCATCATTATTTATATTATTACTTTTTTTATTTCAATTATTTTATCTTATTGCAGTGTAAATTTTTCATTTTTATTGTATTGTATTGTATTTTATTGTAATCCAATTGATACGACAGATTGAAAATAACATGAGGAAATTAATATTATAGATAGTTTTCAATAGTCAAGAATTGATGAGAGATCCCTACTCCTAATTTTGTAGGCCTATTTTCATGAGTTTTCTTGACGGTTTCAAAAATAATTTTGTTGGTTCGTCTAAAATCTCGTTTACATCTTCTGTTTTGAAATATTGTTACAGTATTGTAAATGAGAATTACGATTACGAGGGGGAAAATGGTTTAACATGCATACAACATGGCTAACAACGGGAGGTAACTCCCATCAATTCATGCCTACTGAAAACTATATCTACATCATTTCGTTTCGTAGTGCAGTAGAACGAAACGAAGCCTTGGCTTGCGAAGATGTATCTACATTTGAACAACACATTTTCAACGACATGACCTTAATCAGTGACGGATTCGATCAGAAGGGGGTGGAGGGGACGTTCGCCCCCATCCCTCCCACCGAAAGGAGAGAGGGAGAGATTTACTCAAATTCTCCGGGGGGGAAATTGCGTTGCGGGTGTGCAGCGCGCCATTCGGGGAGAGTGGAGACAAGGGGTTGGGAGAAGGGACTTAAGGGAGGAGATAGAGCGAGTCCTAACCCCACCCCCCTTTCCCCCACGTGACGGGTCTGCCGCTCATTGTTGGTGTAGAGTCCATTTTTAAGATATACAACAGAAAAGCATCAGGTCACATATCTCTTGGAGTAAAGTTGACTTTGTAAGGATCTGGCTTACAGAATAAAAAGTGTTGTATTTTAATTGTATACGTGACCGTCTACATAATTCATTGTAATTGAATAATGACATTTATTCTTTTCTTTCAATTTTATTAGCTCTACTGGCCAGAGATCAGCTAAGCTTGTGCGATAGCATTCGTCGTCCCTCCGTAAATAATTTGTTCATTACCGTTACTCCTCTGAGATTTGATTATGTCTAGAAGTATTCCCTATATGATCTAGTGCATGTGAAATGTTGAACCTGTGGGCCGTTTCACAAAGAATCATACGCAAGATATTTTACGTACGTACAAAAAAATTCCTTTAGACTTAAGGAATTTTTTTGTACGTACGTAAAATATCGTGCGTGTGATTCTTTGTGAAACGGCCCCCAGAACCCAGCCCTCGGGAGTGGGAAATAGGCGTGGTCTTGAAATCTTGTAATGGCTTCTCTTTCAATATAAATGTTTGCTATTGTGTACTTTAATATGACAATTCATACGAGTGAAAAAAATCCAGTACAAACCATCGTTCAGTAAGCTCCGCCTATTCGTTATATGAAAATGGATGAACCGTAGTAGGCAGAGAATGCGTGGTTACAACCCCTTTGCCCAACAAAGGTCAATTTGCTAGGTTTAGGGTTTCAACCTCAACACCACCATTTACTGACTGAAAAGCATTTATGGCAGGCCTAAGTCGCAATCCCTTTTTCAGTCATTTCTGTATTATCTTAGTATAGATGCTTCGGTTCTGTCTACTAAAAGTAATGGTGGTGGATTTTGTGCAATATAGCCGAATCAGATTTATTAGATGATCAGATATAACGTAACTGTATGACAAAATACATCAAATGTACAACAAGAATAACAAGGTATGGACAAGACTTGAATAACATCACAAAAACCTTCGTTTACACGGCAGCTGCAGTACCGACTGAGAACGGTCAATTAAAGTGAAAATACGCAATTTTAGCCCAATATTAATTTCCACATTGAGGGAGTTTCGGGGGGGGGGGGGACTTCGTTCCCGGGTTTTTGCACCAGGGCTCCGCTCTGGACCTGATAGGGACCCAGATGGTCCCCAGACCCCTTGCCAGACTTCCACCATATACCTCCAAAACCTGCTGATTGCATAAGTTTTGAACATGATTGACAATAAGTAAACTTCATCGTTCTGTGCAAAGTGTGCAAAATATGAAGACAATTCAAATGCATTGACGGACAAACCGGGAAAGGGGGAGGGGGATTTCATGGGATCTCCATCCCATTTCCCCCTCGGAATCCAGCAGTATTGGAAAATGGGGGGGTTCTTTTTGTAAAATATTGACACTCGGATGTTAACACCACATACTAGTAATTATCAATGTATTTAACATAAATAGTAACAACACCTGCCTGCCGCATTGTTGATGAAATTTTATCAGTTCATTGATCAAAAGCCAACTAACCAATCATCCAGGCCTAGGGATGGGCAAAACTGTCGGAACCTGGAAAATATACCGACCTTTGGTAGACACACAGACCGATTTTCCACTGTACAAGTTAAAATAAAACGCAATAAAAAGCGCACGTTGACTGTGATCAACATATACTATATATATATATATATATATATATATATATATATATATATATATATATATATATATATATATATAAGAGAAAAATAAATATCTCTAGATGTCGCCAATAACGATGTCTGCCCAACGCTCAGTTGCATACATACATGTATGTCCCAACAGCTATTAGTATTATTGTGTTGTTATTTTTATTATACCGTCCAAAGTGAGAAGTAACTCTGTGTAACTAAAAGACAGACCCTTTCACTATTACTGCTACCCAGAGATCAATGATTATTGTCAATCAGTGACACATAGGCACGGAAAACTCTCTTAAAATCTCTATCACTTTATCAACTAATAGCATATATGCTCCCGCCATTTTACTTGCAACATCTGAAAAAAAAAAGAAAAAAGAAATAATACTACTATAACTACTACTACTACTACTACTACTACTACTACTAATGATGATGATGATGATGATGATGATGATAAAACAAACAAACAAACAAAAAATATAATGTATAATATAATTCTTCAACGTGTAATTTAGGGTTTGGTTGGTGTTTTACGTCGCTTTCAACAATATTTCAGTTATATCGCGACATGGAAGCAGGAGATTACCAACCTCTTAAACATAGTGGCGCAACCCGGGAATCGAACCCGGATCGTCGGCGCCGTAAGCCAAGCGCTTAACCACTACACCACGCCTGCCCCTTGTAATTTAGGGTACTATCACAATATTCGCACCTGAATATACCGTTTAATAAATATTGATCGTGAATTTGTATTCATGCTGAGATATACGTTACAATGCGACTCTGACCTGACCTTGACCTTGACATACATCTTAGCAAAGGATTGGAAAGAACATCTGCACAACATCGCACCCAGACAACACCTGCTACATGCGATTTGCCTTAGAGAATGGCATCATTCACTCATTGGCCACTCATTAATTTTATTTTAAGGTGTTTTGAGGTTTCACATTTTATTTTTAGAAATTATGAATGAAAGAACAACATTTTTTATATCTAAAATGTGTATATACTTCGCTTTTTTACGACAGCCGTCTGGCCTTGGGGTCGGCGTGAATATACGTTAATAAATAGGTCATATACCTGTTACTTAGTTATTTTTGCTCATTTGTGTAACTAACTGCAGTCTCATGCCCGGATCCAGAAATTTTTGTTAGAGGGGGTCCAACCAAAAAAGGTAAATTTTTCTCTTAGACGAGGGGGGTCCAACCCCAAAAATGCCCAAATATTACCTTTTTTGGTAAAATTTTCGGATTCCAGGGGGGTCCCGACCCTAACCCCCCCCCCCCCCCTCTGTATCCGCGCATGAGTCTTGTTACAAATACGTTTCCATGTATTTTGGCTTATTGTGTAGGCGTTCCTTGTTCGATTCCAGGATGGTGCCAATATGTCTAATAGGCTTTAGTCATGTTTTGCGATATGTTTGAAAAAATGTTTAAAGCGACATTAATTTTAGTCGTTTTTATTATCAAAATACGCCATGCATAATATTTTCATGAGAACTTAGATACATTGTTTGCGTTTAAAGAGTAAAAAAAAACTTGTTACTGAGGTAAGCAACTTTAACCCTACCCCTAACCCCCTCCCAATAATACACCAATCGTAAATGGGAAGAATTTAAAGAGTGAATATGCTATCATATGCAACACCCCCTCCCTTCCCCGTTAATGCAGCTGCAGCCTTGTCCATGAATATGTGTTGGCATTGGTCGCATAGGAATTTAAAACCAAAATGTGGATTTCTACCTATGTTCGATTCCAAGTATTAGAGTAAATATTTCTACCGTATTTTATCATGTTCTGCTTTCCTGTCTGGCACGGGGACGAGGCATTATATTTTAGCGAAGTCCCGATGTACTGTACACATAGTCATAGACATGTAAAAAAGAATCAATCAGCTTTTAGGGTTCTAATCTCCAAAACAGAGTTGTCGTTCCTTTACAATCCACGTTAAAGGAAGTGTAACGACTGTTACTCTACCTGAAGATTGTTATGGTCTGTGGTGGGGTTTTTCTTTTCTTTTCTTTTTTTTTTTTTTTTTTTTTTGCATGGGCAAATCCAGGTTTTGGAGTAAAAGGTGGGACAATGTCATACGAGGGGTCTGGTGCCCACTTAAGTCCCTAGCAGGTCCAAGGCAGAGTCCCCACAAAGCGCCTGCCAATTACAAAAGGCCGAGTAGTAGCACTATATAACATCAGTTGGCCGTCCTAATCAATATCGCAGCCAAAAGGTGTAAGACAAAAATACAGCCATTATCAAGATCGACAAGAGGTCCCTTGAAGCATTTTGTGAAGTTATTCATGTCTTTTCCATACCGTTTTATTCTGGTTGCACCTGATCTGATTTGATCTTCTAATAAATCTGACTCAACTCGCGTATAATATGACGTCATCTGTCACGTTGCGTCACTTAAAGATTAAAGGGATGTTTCACATCACCGCAGAAGATTCAGAATGAAAATGATATGTTGAATAAAGGTTAAAAAGGTTAAAGGTTAAAAGGCCGAATCATTAGCTGTATTAGATTTCTCTACATCACAGATTGTTATGTAGGAAATTGCGCTTTTAAATGGAACATAAGAATCTGTCCACCCACAAGCATTATCTAGAACAATTAGTTCAACGCCAAAATTGATAAAGGTTTTGGCATAGAAATTAAATCCTTCTATCAAACATTAACCCCCCCCAAAAAAAAAAACCCCAACCCCCCCCCCCCAAAAAAACGAAACAAACAACCCCCCCCCAAAAAAACCCCAAAACACCCCCAAAAATACCCACAAAACAAAACAAAACAAAAGAAAAAAACAAAACAAAAAAAAAAACAAAACAAAACAAAACAAAACAAAAACAATCCCCCCAGAAAACAAAACAAACACCCCCCCCCAATAAAAACAAACAAAAACAAAAACAAAAAACCTCCAATTTTAAACAAAAATATCTAAATGCAGTAAATCGTCATATCTAGTTACGACAAAAAGAGTCTGATTCATTCATGTGCGTTGATAAGTGTTTCTCATAATTTCTGTCAATGTTCCGTGTCATGAAGTGATACATACGCACAGTAGTTTCAGACCCATTTGATGTGACAACGAATTATATCAACTTGCATGATTTTATGGTATCACGGCGGGTGTGACAGCTCATGAAGGGGATGCTTCTTCTAGTGGTTCGACATTCGACTTTTTAAGTCTTTATTTCCTGCGTTATGTAGATATTGTACATTTATTGTTAGCGTTTTATTCACTTCTAATCGAAAATAAACCTTTTTCCTATTGATCTCATATTTCATTCCATGCCAGACATACGATAATTTGCCTAAAATTTGCATCATAGTACTCTGACGTCACTATGCTAGAATTAATGTCATAATGAAAATGCCGGCAAAATGCAGCATGTCTGGCAATACTGGAAAAATGTAATATTCTTATTTATTGATAAAATTCATCTATTTACTTATTTGCCTTAGAATTCCTTTTGCAGTGATAAAATAAAACTGGGAGAAAAATAAACGACAGCGAGAAAAATAATTTCCCGGGATCGATATAAAACAATACATAAAACATGAAAACGAAAGTAGATTACGTTTGAGAATTACAGTGAAAATGCCCACATAAAGTCTACAGAGACTGATGTAAAGATGCCTGTGGCTAACCTTCTGAAGAATTCAAATAAAGGCAAACTGTGTTACAACAGAGGTCCAATATCACAGGTGATGTGAATGTTCAGGATAAAATAAGGCGCACCTTACCAACATTCAACAATCTTTTTTTCTGCATTCTTTTCTGGGATTTAGATTTAATAATGAGAATGAAATGAAAAAAATGGCGGCAGACTATGCACCACACATGTCAGAAGAAACAATCACTTAAGGAAGGGGTTTGACTAGCTTTGCCAACAGTATTAGCATTTAAATTAATTTATATTATATATTATATATACAGTCAAACCTCGTTATCTAGAAGTCGGAGGGACCGTGGAAAATATCCGTAGTTCGAGATATCCAAATTTCGAGTTTAGGATAACAATTCTTGCAGTTGTTAATGTATGCCAATTCATTTGACATTTGTGATTATTATAGTAGATGTATTAGATATACATGAAATAAATACGCATGAAGTTGTGCATATTGTATTGTTCCTAAATAATTAATCTAAATCTCATCATACCTTTTATATTTTATGAATATATAGAGAATATACTCCAAAACTGAAAACGTCATGTTTCCTCTTCACTAACAGCGTAATTTAAATCCAATACTGGATATAACTGTCTTATACTATACCTAAAATCGAGGACGGGCTAACACATAAGACAAGATAAAGACACACGTCATAATTTGATTTGATTACTATTACTTTGCATAAAAATACATAGACATACACACGGATTGGAAATAGTGATCATTAATGAACAGTGTAAAGAAATTTCTTTAAGCGCATGTACATGTATGAAAAAACATTAATTACAGTTAATGTTAATTATCTAGTTTTGTGCTGAGTTTAATACGCTATCATCATTTATTAATATTTGGAATAAATAACACGGTACGCACAGACGCATTCGATTATGTAATTACTGCGGCTTTGTACACCGACACGGTCAATTGATCACACCACGCGAGCGACCTGTCATTTAGGGTAAACGCTGCGGAGAATATTGTCAATAAGAAGCCAACTTCGAGATAAACCGGGTAAATAAGAACTTCGGGACTTGAAAATGTATTCGAGATAAGCATGGTATTTGACATATCAGTGTTCGACACATCCGGGGTGAATTTAATAATAATATGAAGGATTTTTTCGGGACCGACGTTCGACTTTGATATATCCCGGGTATTTGAGATATCAGTGTTCGAGATATCGAAGTTTGACTGTATATATAAATGTTATACTACAGATAGAGGCCAACCTAATTATGTCATTAATAACTCAGCACCTCTTATCTTACTATGCAGGAAGTTTTTTTCGTTTTTAGGATCAATATACATATACAGTTTGTTCTCCATGTACATTGTAAATCAACTACATTCATTCGACCCTTGATTTTGACATGTATTCACGATGCTTAATTGAGTGAAATTTTGGCTTCTTTATATTACCAATGGCAGTATACCACATCAAGTACTGTTAAAGTTCTCCTGGTTTTAACATTAGATATGATTTTATCTTGCAGGCATTTCTTGAGGAGTGCTCTCCCCCAGCTAAGCTCTCCAGCTTCCACGATGAACTTGTGATAGAAGATCTGTCAGACTCTCACACAGAAAGAGGCAAGCAGAAAAATAGTTCTGAAAACCAGTGCAATCTTGAAACATCCAACAAGCGTCCATTTGAACTCAGTCCAAAGCCTGTACTTTCCCCTAACTTTTCTCCAAGGTATAGTAAGAAAAAAGACAGTACAATACAGTCCGGGTGGAACTTAATTTGCCCACTGGTCACAGTGGGCATTTTTAGAGTGGGCATTAAAAGTGTCCACTGGGCACAGTGGCCATTCTTGTAAGAACCAGTTAGAATTAACATACAGGTAAGTGCACAGCTTGATAGCTCAGGTAAATGTCCACTCCTAATGCCCACTGAAATTTCAGGCGGACAAAGTGTTCAGTGACATGTTTTGGCCCTGTTGTAGAGCATGTTAAGTCATTCTTAGCTCACATGACTGTGTCTTTGCTTATGTAAAGCCGGGCATTATAGGCCCCTGGCTTGACTTTTCTTTGACCAACTTTTTTCAGAATGGCTGCAGAGATCAACAAATTGAATGTGCTAGAACTATCTAGAGAGCTGTTTAAAGAAGTATTATAGTTTTTGGTTCCATGAATGGAATTTTCCACCTTTTTCTTTTACGCCTTTTTGGATTTTTGAATATTATAGGATTTTTTGTAATTTTATTTTAAAGATTATTATATAAAGAAGGCAGTGGGAAGGGGATATACTATTTGTATATAATAATTAGATTTGAAGGTACCCTCTTTTGACAGACTTCCTCTTCAGGCAAACTGCAGAGATCAACAAACTGAAACCAGAGTGATCTATAAAGGTGTGCTAAGAAATATTGTTGTTTTTGGTTCCATTTCAGGATCAAGTTTTGATGCTTTTTGGACCTTTTTTGTAGTCATTTTTGCACATTTCCAAATCTTTTCTTTGCTTTGCATTATGTATATAATGTGCTTTAGGATGATGTGGTGTTGTTTTTGGTTCAATTTTGAAGTAATATTTGATATATTATCTACATGTTTCTCATGGAAAGGCCTTTCATAGAATACCAAAGTTTACATATGTTTAGGCCAAAATAAAATATATGTCTGTTTACGGTCCCCCGACCGACCCTAAGTTTTTCCGCCGACCCTAAAGCATTTTATCGCATTTTCCGTTTCCGTTTTTTGTCCGACTCATTTTGTTTCGTTTTTCGGTCCCGTACACTTTTGTTTTGGTCTTCTTTCGTTTTGTGTGTATCAAAAATGGCGTATAACATCATAGCCGGACAGACACATGTGTATGCGCTTAGATTTTTGAAATGTGCCCACCAAAACCCGAAGCAAGCCATCAAAAGCCTGCCAACAGCGTGGATGGTGGCTGACGTCTTTCATGAGTACCATGGGCATGACCACGAAGCCTCGGCGCCCAAAGAAATGAAATTCGAAGCTAGTGGCAGTCTAAATATTGGAGGGGATGGTGGCCTTTTTGCCATAGACGGTTGTGTAAAATTGGGAGAACTTAATGAGATGGGAATTAAACTGATCCAATTTGAATGTAAAGGCGAAAACAGAACTTCTGAAGCCATCAAGCTTCTTGCTGAACAGACAACAAAAAAGACGATCAATGCATTCCAAGTGCTTATGTCTGGAGGTCGCACTTACCCCTCGCACAAGAAACAAAGGTATTAAACTGCTTTAATAGTTTCATAGTTTGATATTTTTTCTTATGCTTACAGTGTTTTCTGTAGCACTCTTAATAGTCCGACTGGTCAGCCCCTTTAACGGCGAGACGATTTCTGATGGGCGCCGTTTAGGCTCTGACAGATTAGTAAAGAAAAAGTTGCGGAAAATAAAACGTTAATGCAAGGTGTTTTATTCCTTTCTGCTGTGTGTAATTGATTTATTTGCGGGATTCGAACTTGCTACTGTCAGATCTGAAATGAGTCTTTAATAAATACTACTAGTTTGGTCTTGATGTATTCAAGTTCAACATGATTGCATACATGTACTACATTTTGAGTAGTCGGTTTCGATTTCTCGGATTTCAGCCGGATAAAAAAAAGTTGATGCATGTCCGATTATAAATGAACTCCTATCTCGCTACTCTCCAAACCCGATCAGTAACAGTACTAACACATATTTTGATGCAATTTTTGTTCAGTTCTGGTGTAACAAAAGAGGTGGGGTCTTTCTGTCTCTCCATCTGTCCTGTAGTCACACTTTAGTGGTAGTCTTACTTTACTATCAAAGCTACCAAAGGCGACATGTCATGATGTGTTCCTGGAACACTCTAGTTGTTTGATTATTTTTCCAGTTTGCTGACAAGCAGAAATATTGCCAACTATACTACCTGATAGTGTTCATACATACACAGATATGTACCATTCTACTCTCAAATTAATGATTAAAATCTCATTTCACCGCAAAACAAAAAATAAAATAAAAAAATAAAATAAAATTATTTTCCTACCTACCTACCCTATTTTTTTTCAGCCCGTGACCTTAAACAGACATATATTTTATTTTGGCCTTATGGTGCTCAGATGAGCAATACAGGCCCACATGGGCTTCTTGTTCTTTGTTTTTATCGAAACTGTTCAATATATAATAGAGTGATGTCCACCATTTCTGTCTAAAACAAAGAGTTAACTTCAATGTTGTAGTACATGTATAAGGAAATTTTCTGAGCCAAACCAGGTGACCTGAACATCAAGCCAAGGCCCTCCCCCCTTTTCTCTTTTTAAAAATTACATTTATTGTGATAAACATAACAAGAAATAAGTAAATGTTATTCAGTAATTTTGTTTTTGCAAACTTCATGATTAAAAGCCATGGCACCAAAGATTCATGGATATACACAGTGTTTCATGTGATTTCCTCTTCAAACTATCACTTATTTTTCATGACGTTTGCGCTCTCTTTGCATTTTATTTAGATTCCAGGCAGTAAAGCATTCTCTGTGTTGTAACATGCATGATCATTCTGTGCACTTTTAAAGAAATATTGTTTTAACATACCATAAATTTAGAGAATATATGTTTTGTTTTTGTCGCAGGTTTGAATCAACATCTACTGAGCATGATGTAACCAGGCTGTCTCCTACACCTATACCCAAAGCCAGTATTGTTGTCTCTCCTGAGTTCACGAGGTCAACATTAGCCATAAAAGAATATTTGACTCAGCTGGATAATAGATCAAAGGTCAGAGGTCAAATGTTTTGTTACTATGGTTACAGTAAATGCGTTTGTAATGGACAGTTTCTTATCATACTAAGAGTTGAGTCATATACCATGATGTTTGGGTATTTGAAGTGAATGCGGTAACATAACTTTTGTAGTCCATGTTTCCACTACTAGTTCTGTTCCATCAATTCTGCCAGATGAAAATCATTCTGAGATTTACCGTATGCAGTTTTGCAATACCCCTGAACGCCAAACTGAATATAAGTGTTCAAAAATTCAGCATTTATTGATTTGATTAAGTGGTAGACAAGTAATGTGATATATAATTTTTAAACGCTCGCCATTAGACGGGACGTATTATGTTATGGCGCTGTCCGTCCGTGCGTCCATCCATCCATCCAGGGTTATGTTTTCCGGACTTTTTTTGCCGTCTTTCAAGATATTGAGTTGAAATTTGGTATATAGCTTTATTTCAAGCGGCGTCAGTACCAGTTCGAGTTTTGTTACGATTAACCTACTTTTGACGGATTTATGGCCCTTGGACTTATAAATTTCAAGATGTTTTTCTTGAAATTCATTAAAAATCTATTTTTTGTCAAAACATTTTGAAATTTCTCATGAAACAAGTAAAATGTACCAACTATCACATATATTACGGGTTTTAATATCTTCTTCTCTATTTTTGAGAAATTCATAATTATAGGGGAGGGGGGGGGGGGGGGTTGACCTGTCCAAGGTCATGTTTTCCAGACTTTTTTTGCGGTCTTTCAAAATATTGAATTGAAATTTGGTATATTGCTTTATATCAAGCTATTCGAGTTTTGATAAGATTGATTAGGTTTGACGGATTTATGGCCCTTGGACTTATAAATTTCAAGATGTTTTTTTGAAAATTCATTAAAAATCTATTTTTTGTAAAAACATTATGAAATTTAGCATGGAACAAGTAAAATGTACCAACTATCACATATTTTACAGGTATTGATATCTTTTTCTTCATTTTTGAGAAATTTATAATTTTAGGAGTGGGGGGTCTTGGACTAAAATATTTCAAGTTTTTTTTTTGAAGGTCAAGTTTGAAGATGGGTTTGATAGGACCATTTCTGCAAGAGTTATTGCCCTTCAACTTATTCCTATGATAAAATGCTATGAAACACAATTAACTTTAGTAAACGTCAGATGTTTTTCATGAAACTCATGCCAAATGCGATTTGATCCCGTCCAAATTAAGCGACGGGCGTATTATACCACGCTAGGCATTGCTCTTGTTTCATAATGCAAAGTGAGATCATATAAGTTTTTCAATTGCATAATTTTCTACAATAAAGAAAGGGATTCTAAAATGAGAGATTGAAGATATGAAGGAATAAATTGAAAGTTATGGTGGTTCTATCACATTTGATTATTTGAGGTTTTAGAATTTAATTTTCATAAATATAGGAAAAACGTTGTTGTGGCATAGTAGCTATGGCAGGTACAGGACAGTGTTCATGAAGGGGTTCAATATTTATTTGACATTCATGATCACTCACATGAACAGAAAATATTTAAGAGACTGAACTCAACTTACCTCTTTCAAACAATATACATTGTACAAAAAAGAAGCCTCTGTCAGCGTTGAAATTTCGGTAAAGTTTAATGACTATAAACTATATTTCTGAACAGGTATTTCTTGATCAACATAGGAAATGTTATTAATTTTAGAATAAGTTGTTGCCTATTAATCTCATCTACAAATTTCATACAGTGCTATGTAATTATATATTTTCAATTCCCCCTTAATTCATTAAGATTATTCATCTTGTCAGTGTCCTTAGACAGAGGAAACTTAGAAAGCTGATTTCAAGGACAGCCAAGACAACCATGAGAAATGTTTTAAATTACAATGTAATAGCATAGCAATCAGTACGAATTTCCTTATATATTGGAATATATGCACTAAATGGATTCACTAAATACCAGGCTGATACGACTGTTGACTAACCTTTAAGGGATTGACCAAATTTTACCAGATTTGTCCAGTGGTCCTATGCAGTTTGCAGACTTGGGTATATCATGGTTATTTATGTCTGGTGATTTTTGATTCGACCACTGAAAATTGATTATAGGAAAGAAGCTAATTGAATTATAATTATGACTGACTGATCAGAAGTTTTTAGTTTTGCAATAATGTTTCGTCACTTTCTGTGTATATTGTTTTATAGTCAGCGTATGAGGATAGAAGAAGGTTATTTGAACAAACTACAGAGAGAATAAACCAGGTTGCAGAAAAACAGTTACAAAAGGCTGAGATACTGGAGAATGAAAAAGCCATACGACTTTTAGAACAGACTAAGAGACGACTGACTGAAGGGTGGGTGATCTTCTATTACAGATTTCTGAGGATGTTTGCAAAGATTCCTAAACATTTGATCTCACTAGTAATCTGTGTGGTAGACTTTGAGAATAGAGGAGTCAATCTCATCAAAAGTTGATCTATCTCACTCCTTAGTTTGATCATGTTTACTGTGGTAGATCTCAATATACTCTGTAGCAATCCATCTCAGATCAGCCTTTGACACTGACCAATCAGCTGGCCAGCAAAAAGAATTCCATGTTCACGTTTTTAATAAAAACATAGCTGCACCTATATCTCATGGCAGCACGCCTCGAAAAACCTATTCAATTGGCAGCTTATGCATATTTTGTGGGTTCAGATTCGAATTATTATAGGCAGTGGTGGAAAAAAAAAAAGAACTGGCCAGCTTTGCACAGTGAATGCTGATTGATCCATGTCAAAAAAAAAATGTATGGAATAGTCTTCCTGAAGAAGTAGTGACTGCCACCAGTGTAAATAGTTTAAAAAATAAACTGAATTCCTATTGGAAAAACTTAGCAATAAAGTTCTCACATGACTGCTATAGACCGGGAGCCGGCATGGGAGGATATAATATTTGAGAAGGATCACAGAGGCATAGCCTATATTGATTTCAACAACAAGTAAGACAAGTAAGTAAAGGTTGATCTGAGATGGATTGCTACAGAGTGTATTGAGATCTACCACAGCGAACATGATAAAACTAAGGAGTGTGGTGGATGGAGTTTTAAGGAGATTGTGTTGAAGTTGGCATGGAAACGACAGTCGTTTGTTAAAAAATGAGTGTCTAATAGTTGGTGTTCATGGAAAATGAGTATCGCGCCTGACTCCTGATCGGGAGGCCGGGGTTCGATTTATTATTGGAAATTCAATTTTCATTCCTTTCTATGAGGGTCTTTGAGTGGAATGTTAATGACCTACTTACCTAGGTCATTTATACACATGGATTAACATGCGAGTGTTTTACAAAAACTGATAGGGTATCAGCGAATACTCCGTCAGAAATTGAGTTTCACTGCTAGATGTTAGGTATTTGCCGATTCCATGTCAGTTTTTGTAAACCACAAGCATGGTAACCCCATTCTAATGCATTTGACAAAAATAATTACAACTAGAGGCAATACTCACAGAGTTACGGTTTTCTAAACCGAGTCGCTAAGAGGCGTCATATCAAAAACTGTAGGGTATAGTGACGTCACAAATCAAATACTGTAGAGTATCATGACTTCATATCAAAAACTACAGGGTATCGTGAATACCCTTGCAGTGTTTAAATCAGACAGCCAATGAGATCCTATATTACAAACAAAATGCATTAGAATAAATTATCTTATCCTTAAATTGCTATGCTCACAATTTCACTATAATGTGTGTATCTACATACAAAAGTTGATGACAAAAAATTACACTTGTGCTCGACTCCAATCACATGATATATACAATAATCCACAAACAGCTCAGTGGAGTTTTTCATTTGATAATTTCCATAATATGTGATGTCAGAAGTAGTGCAAATGCTACTTTTCTGATTATGATGTTAACATTCGAATTGTGAAGTCACAGTAAAATGACTCAGGTTTTCCCATAAAATCGAGCAAATGGATATTTTTTTTATATCTCTCAGAGAAATACTGAAGCATGAGGAGCAGTATTTTTTATGAATTTTATAATAATTCTATTAGGATTTATGAAAATGCAGCATTGTAATAGCACTTTAAACATGGTTAACTCAAGCCTAGAATCAATTATATTGAAGCCTCTAAGTCCAACTCTTGACAACTTTTTCATTTCTTTAAACTTCAACCAATCAGTATTGAACTAGTTGATGAATAAGCGATGAATTTCAGTTACCATGGTAACTTTTCAAACTGATCATTTTTGGACTTTATCACCAGATCTGTAGTAGCAGAAGAACAGCAGAGAAAACTGAAGGAGGATCATTTCAAGCATGCTAAGGTACAAGATAGAGAAGTTCCTAATGGAGTTAAATAGATAACTGTATCAGAGGATAGATTACATAACTCAGAAAGTTTCCTAATGTAATATTATGTTTTAGTATGAAAATTTACGTGTGAAAAAGTTCCAAACATACCTGATGATTCAATATGAAGACATCAAGAAGAAGTATAATGTTAAAGATATTATTGCCCAGTCAACTATTTCTACGTTATTTTGTGGCCTGGCTTATTCAAAAACTCGATCTTTAACTGGCCGTATTTATTTTGTTGTCTGGCCTTCAAAGACTTGATTTTAAACTATCATTATTTGTTTTGTGGTCTGGCGTTTTCTTAAATGTGACTTTAAATATGCCATATTTTTTTTGTTGTCTGGCCTTCAAAGACTTGATTTTAAACTATCATTATTTATTTTGTGTTCTGGCCTTTTCAGAAACTTGAGAAACAGCATGAAATCCTCCAGCAAGAAATCAGAAAAAAGTGAGTTGTAATCATTGTAGAAATACTGAAATAAGTGCTGGCATATGTGCTGTCAAAGGTGCTGTGACAAGTGCTGTCATAGGTGTTGTTATAGGTGCTCTCACAGGTGCTGACATAGGTTCTGTAACAGATGCTGTCACAGGTGCTGAAATAGGTGCCGTCACAGATATTTTCATAGATGCTGTAATAGGTACTGTAACAAATCACAGATGCTGCCATAGGTGCTGTCATAGGTGCTTTCATAAGTGATTTTGTTACTTCCCAGTTGAGCTTGCATAGCTCAGTGTGTACATTGCTTGGATCAGATCCCACCTTGGCTAATCTGTGTCCTGTCTGATGCATCCGACAAATGATGTTAAGCGAAATCATCCTGTTTAGACATAAAACAAGAATCAAATGAAAAAAGAAGTCATCGATTTGGTCCTCACCAGGCTTTATAATTTTCAGGTCATATCCTGAGTCGAGGTACTTTATATTTGTTGTCTACCAGTCAATATTAATACATGTACATGATTTGCCGGAGAGTTTATAATGAAGCAGTAATGAGCTGCCTCCTTATTCTAATTTTAATTTTCCAAGCTCCATATAAACTGGATATAAAGTCTGTCCTTAAAGGGGGAATGGCTGAGGGTTTAAATTAGCTTTTGTGTTTTTGAAACAATGTGGCGTAGTGATGTCTATCCACCTGCATGTCTGTCCTCCATGTGTCTGTCTGTCTATCCACCTGTCTGTCTTGCCATCACCCTGTCTGTCATCTTCACATATCTGTTTGTCCATCGACATATCTGTCTCATCTGTCCATCCACCTGTCTGTCCTCTCCACCTGTCTGTCTGTCCATCCATTCACCTGTGTGTCTGTCTGTCCATCACACTGTCTGTCCTCTCCACCTGTTTGTCCATCAACATGTCTGTCTCATCTGTCCATCCACCTATTTGTCCTCTCCACCTGTCTGTTTGTCCATCCATTTACCTATGTGTCTGTCCATCCACCTGTCTGTCCATCCACCTGTCTGTCCATCAACCTGTCTGTCTCATCTGTCCATCCACCTATCTGTCCTCTCCACTTGTCTTTCTGTCAGTCCATCCACTTGTCTTTCTTTCTGTCTGTCTGTCCGTCCACCTGTCTATGCATCCACTGGCTGTCTGATAGGAATCATTCTTTGTGAGAAATAGATAGCAAACAACATGTGTTCCTTCGCATACTGGAGTTACATGTATGCCCTTTATACTCTTAAAATCGTTTATGCTTAATCACATTATTAAATTGAGTTTTTTCTTTGGCAGCCGGACATGGATAGATATGGACAACTAGTTCAGGTGTTTGGGTCATGATCTCAGGATCCTGGGTTAGCTAGAATCCAACTGTATTCTTGTTGGTGTCAGTCTTCTATGTGAGCCATTAAAACTAAACGTACATTGTCATAGTGCATGTCATGTGAGAACTCCCACTGCTTGAGATGGATATGTTGTATGGGTCATATTTCATAAAGGACATACAGTAGGTAGTCATTGAGAAAATGAAGGGAAAATCTGGGAAAATCTTCCTGGTGTAGCATTATGGGACATGTACGAAGGTAATGATTGCCAAAATAAAGGGAAAAATCTTCCTGGTGTAGCATTAAGGGGCATGTACTAAGGTAACTATTGGGAAAATAAAGGGAAAATCTTCCTGGTATAGTATTTAGCAATAACCGGTAAACAATTTGGTACTTTCTTCTTCATTATTTAGGGAAGAAGAAAGACTGGAGAAGGAAATAAAAGCCAAGAAATTAATATCAGACATGAAAGTTATCGTGGATCGAACAGATAGCTTGATTAGTCACTCAGGCCTCAAGTTTCCAGACGCAGTGATGGTTGCCATAGAGACAGGAAAACAGAAGTATATTGACTCCAGGCAGTTAGTGACAGGCGAAATCTCTCAAAGTACACTAGATGAATTAGAAGAGAACTTGAAGTCACTGTACAAAGATCATGGACAGATCAAAGCCAGTATAGGTAATTAATAGATAGGGGTATTAAGGGCCGATGTAAGATGTGGAAGTATGTGAAAGAATTTCAATAGACTATTTCTGTTTTTGATAATAATTTGAAATTCTTGGATATTACCATAAAAAGCATGTGACTATGGCAGACATTGAGATATCAGTTATAGAATTTTTGTCATTTTAAATCAAAGTGCTAATTTGACATGTCTGAATTTTTTGTGCTTTTGTCTGTAGACAGAACGTATTAGGGTATTACCCAGATGGCAACTCAGAGGTCAAGGTCATTGTAGACTTTGATGATTTTCCTTATTACATGTCTTATTGCCCTTTAGTGATTGTGTTTTTTCCCTTCATAAAAAGGTGCTATCCTGAAATTAAGTGATGGGTAAATTTTGTATTGTAGGCATTGCTCTTTTTAATAGATATCACAGTTTCCCCATGGCGTGTTCACTTGTATTCTGAAGAATTTTGTTCAAGTACATGTTCCTGCTTACAAAGGAACAAAGCTGCAAAATAGTCCTTTCTTTACATTATATACTTAAATGGGAGTTAATGCAAAACTATTATCATTAAACCAAATGTTGATTCACGTGTAATTTGATGATGACCTTGTCATTCAAGTAATAACCATCAGCTCCGTTATACTGTGGAAAAATACCAGTAATTACCATCAATGGGTTATTATGTGGACACTTACCAGTAATTACCATCAGCTCAGTTATTCTCTGGACACATACCAGTAATTACAGTCAGCTCAATTATTCTCTGGACACTTATCAGTAAATACCATCAACTCGGTTATTCTCTGGACACATACCAGTAATTACAATCAGCTTGGTTATTCTCTTGAAACATGCCAGTATTTGCACTCAGCTTGGTTATTCTCTTGACATACATAATCAAATCTTACTCTGCCTCTGTGTTGTTTTATCATTTCTTCTGTTCAAAACTCTCCAGGGAATGTAAAAAATCTTAAAGCATTAGACTGATTTTAATGAATTTGAATGAGTCTCAGTATAGACAGAGCTCTGGATAAGCACTTTACCAGGAATCTCCTCTAAGACAGATTGTTGGTCTTGTTGTCCCAGAATCCCGGCAAGGACCGATTGTTGGTCTTGTCGTCCAGGAATCCCGGCAAGGACAGATTGTTGGTCTTGTCGTCCAGGAATCCCGGCAAGGACCGATTGTTGGTCTTGTCGTCCAGGAATCCCGGCAAGGACAGATTGTTGGTCTTGTCGTCCAGGAATCCCGGCAAGGACAGATTGTTGGTCTTGTCGTCCAGGAATCCCGGCAAGGACCGATTGTTGGTCTTGTCGTCCAGGAATCCCGGCAAGGACAGATTGTTGGTCTTGTTGTCCAGGAATCCCGGCAAGGACCAATTGTTGGTCTTGTCGTCCAGGAATCCCGGCAAGGACAGATTGTTGGTCTTGTTGTCCAGGAATGCTTGTTAGGACAGATTCTTGGTCTTCTTGTCCCTAATCATGGATTCCTGAGATTTCATTCCTCACATCCAAAAGAAAGTTCCTCTTTACTGACTGTTCAGTTATATAGTCTGTATGTCAAAATTTTAACACTTCAAGATTTATATAAAAAATAAGTGAATGTTAATCAAATTGTTTCTTCAGAGGAGCTCCAGAAAAAGAGGGCAGCAGAGGAAGCTCAGGCTAAAGCTGATGCTTTGAAACAAGCAGCAGCCAATCAGGTGATTTGTTTCATTCTGAAATCATTTGATTTTACATGTAACACACATATTGATTGGTTTAAAAAATTTTGGTATTTCTCATCCAATAAATTTTTCCCTGAGCAGGCATTTTCCTGTGTTTCATAACTGTGACGTCAATAATCACACCACCGCAGCAGAGAAATTTAGAGAAATTGAGAAATAACTCATACGTAACGTACTAATTTCTGAGAATATAAAACATGTTTGAAAGGAATTAAATGATAAGGAATGACTCTAATATGTTGTTCATGGGATGAAGGTATACCATGGAAAAAGGGACGGAAAACTTATGCATCATGCGCTATGTGCAATGATGCAGTTTTCGTATACTCTAGATAACCTATCATTTGCCAGGACTTTATTTTCCTGTAAATTAGTGATTATGACTCCACACAACAATATAGTTCTCCAAATATAGTCCTCCACACAACAATATAATCTAGTCCGCCACACAACAATATAGTCCTCCACACAACAATATAGTCTAGTCCTCCACACAACAATATAGTCCTCCACACAACAATATAGTCTAGTCTTCCACACAACAATATAGTCCTCCACACAACAATATATTCTAGTCCTCCACACAACAATATAGTCCTCCACACAACAATATAGTCCTCCACACAACAATATAGTCTAGTCCTCCACACAACAATATAGTCCTCCACACAACAATATAGTCTAGTCTTCCACACAACAATATAGTCCTCCACACAACAATATAGTCTAGTCCTCCACACAACAATATAGTCCTCCACACAACAATATAGTCTAGTCCTCCACACAACAATATAGTCCTCCACACAACAATATAGTCTAGTCTTCCACAAAACAATATAGTCCTCCACACAACAATATATTCTAGTCCTCCACACAACAGTATAGTCCTCCACACAACAATATATTCTAGTCCTCCACAACAATATAGTCCTTTAGACAACAATATAGTCCTCCAAATATAGTCCTCCACACAACAATATAGTCCTCCAAATATAGTCTTCCACACAACAATATAGTCCTTCACACAACAATATAGTCCTCCTAATATAGTCCTCCACACAATATAGTCTTCCAAATATAGTCCTCCACACAACAATATAGTCCTCCACACAACATTGTAGTCCTCCACACAATATAGTCCTCCACACCACAATTAAGTCCTCCACACAACAATATAGTCCTTGCCACTCTTGACTTAAGGATTAAAACATATTATTGTGTGGAGTTTGTTATGCATTTCACGAAAAATGGCCTCTCTCAAATAAATTCAAATTACTGTTTTCGCAAATGCCATCATTTGAATGCTTTGATTTTCAGTCTTTGTAGTATATTTTACGTGTGAATTTCTTACATTGTACTTAGGTTAGCATAGACCCTGGACAGCCACGGACACAGTCCACTCCCATTCCTGTCACATCAGCAGGAGGAGGTAGGGCCACAGCTGCAGGAGACAGAGCTGCAGTACCAATAGGTGGGGCCACGGCAGCAGCAGGTGGAGCCACTGCAGCAGTAGGAGTGTCTGGTACTCCATCTACTTCTACTCAGATCAAACCTAAAGGTAAAAGGAACTGTAATCCAGAGATTATAATTATAAATTCTGTTTCTGCCAGGTCAATTGATGACTTCAGAAATTCACTCTTTACAAACTTTTGATGTATATTCTAAGTGTTCAGGGATCCGTCTACGGCACGATTCATGATATTCTCTCGACATTTTCCAAGAAATTGCATCGGCACTCCCAGAATGCACCATAAACATCTGATAAAAAGGGCGCATTATTATTACTGAAAAGGTACAGGCATCTTTGAAAAATTTTTTAAAAAACACATCATCTGTCTGATGCACAGAAATTTATATCTGTTCAAGAGTTCCATTCAAACAATGAGGTATCTTACACTTGCCTGTGTCTACCATGTCAGGAGCCCTCCCTTTTAGTACCAGACCAGACAACCGACAAGGTGCTGGTGGGACTAATACCAGACCAAACAGCCGACAAGCTTCTGGTGGGACTAATACCTGGGGTACCTCAGATTTACCTTCATCATGTAGAAATTTTCATTGGAAGGAAACTTATAGGTCACTATCAGGGAATTGCATAATAAACAGGGTTGTTAAGGAAGTGGGGACGTTAAATTCACATTAAAACCGCCATAAACTTACGTTGTCTTGGATGCTTTGCAGACAATGAGATCCAGTGTGTAGATGTCCAGGCATTCAACCAGTATGACAAACTACAGAAGGAGATTCAAGATACAGAAAAGGCGGTACAGATCCTGTCATCCACACAGCAGGTATGCCAGTTCTTATCTGACACAGCAGGTATGCCAGGTCTGATCTGACACAGGTCTGATCTGATGCAGTAAGTATGCCAGTTCTAATCTGACACAGCAAGTATGCCAGGTCTGATCTGACACAGCAGGTATGTCAGTTCTGATCTAACACAGCAGGTATGCCAGGTCTCATCTGATGCAGTAGGTATGCCAGTTCTGATCTGATGCAGTATGTATGCTAGTTCTGATCTAATGCATTATGTATGCCAGTTCCGTTTTGATGTAGTATGTATGCCAGTTCTGATCTGACACAACAGGTATGCCAGTTCTGATCTGATGCGGTATATATGCCAGTTCTGATCTGATGCAGTATTGATACCATTTATGATCTGATGCAGTATGTATGCCAGTTCTGGTCTGATGCAGTATGTATGCCAGTTATTACCTGATGCATAACATTAGCTAGTTACAATCTGAATCAGTATGTATGCCATTTATGATCTGATGCATTATGTTAACTAGTTACAATCTGATGCAGTATGTATGCCAGTCATGCAGTCAGAACTTGTTGGTTCAATTGTCACTGGTATGTAGCATATTTGATTTGTGTTTGGCAGGCTTTAGGGTTGACTGTCCCTGGTTACTAGTATAAGGAATTAGAAAAAGGAAGTTGTTTGACTAACTGTCACGGGTTACTAACATATTGGATTAGTGTTTGGGAAGTTCTTGGGTAACTGTCACAGGTTATTAGCACACTTGATTAGTATTTGGCAAGTTTTGGGGTTAGCTGATTTATGTTCAAAGAATAGAGATTTAAATTAATATTATGCACTGATTTTGCTGTAGATACCCATAGCAAAAGTGTCCATGGATCAAACCAACAAATTTTCCTAAATAGGTAAAGTAGAGTGGTAGTGGAGCTTGTGAAAATTTATGAATTCTTACTGAGTTTTGTTTTTTCTCTCCAGTTGAAGAAGCTAAAATTTGACCTACAGAAGGTCATCAACACCAATATCAATGCCATCTCGGCCATCAGCGGTGGTCATTTACGGGAGAAATTGCAGCGACTCCTAAGTCTGTTCTCGGGGCAGTCTGTTGAAGTATCTAACCGTCGTATCTCTATAAACGACCATCCTCAGGCTCTCCAGTTTTGCAAATATCTACTCACCAAGATGATAGTGGTAAGTACAGATTCTCAGTCCACGTAGTGATTTGATAATTATATCGCACAACAAAGTTGATGGGCAGGGGTATACTAGAATCATTGTGTCTGTGAGTTTGTCTGTCTGTTTGTAGACATAAACTTGTGATAGCAACTCCTCTGAAACTGTGCGGTGGATTTCAATGAAACCTTTCAGAAAGAAGCATCACAATATAAAAATGTACAAGAAGGAAGGAGGATGTTGTTCATAATGTTTTAGTGGAGTAATTGGTCATAAGACTTTGAAGTTTTCAACATTGTAGTAACATCATTTTGTCATCGCAACTCCTGCAGAACCACTCAATTAATTTTTACGAAACTTCTTACAAAGACCATAATCTGTCAATATGCATGAAGGAGGGCAGTTGGTATACAAATTTTTTTAAAGGAGCTGAGTTCCTTTGGACTTAGAATTTTAAACCTTGGAATAAAGTAATCTTGTCGTTCTAAATGCTCAATAACCACGTAATTGATTTCAGTGAAACTTTGTACATAGAGAGATCACAATATGTCTATTTGCATGAAGGAAGTAGATTGTTGTCCAAAATTTTTTGTAAAACTTTGTTACAACAGGATATTTGTTCCAGTAGAACAATTCTAGTTTTGAATTTAAAATTTCCCCTTATATAGTTGACATGATAAATCATGGAGTCCTGGTACTAAGTCAGTGTGGCAATCATGACGCTTGTCTATGGTAAACAGTCATGGAGCCCTGAAATTATGTCACTGTGACACTCATAAAAGTGTTCTGTGGTAGACAATCAATGTGCCCTGGTGAGTAGAGGTGTCCCAGAATGTGTAAACACATGGATACTTGGTGTATTAAAGTTAAATTTAAGTTCTTATCTGTCTTTCTGATGATTGTAAATTTTTTAACAGAAAAAGGGTGAGGAGGAAGTGTCAGCCAAGCATGATGCAGCATTCGCTCTGGGGGCTGTCACTGTAGGAATGCTGTCCGAATATCCAGATATAACGCCACTCCTGATTGGTCAGTTTCATGCTCGTTGTCCATACACTGTACCGTATCATATTCCTAAACAGGATGGTCAGTCTCCTGAGGACTATCATAAGTGAGTATATCTCATGTTCTGCCTTGGTGAATGATGCAGTTTTTGTAATGGGTAGGTAGGCAATAGACCAGAATATTTTTCCCTGCAGCATCTTTTCAATAGGGAAACAAGGCAACAGTTGCTTGGAATTCGGAAAAAGTTTAGAATACATATTTTCTGAATCAGTCCAAATAAATGTTCGTCTGTCTGGTTAAGAAATTAAAAAAGTTTCTCAAAATGTACAAGTGGGACATTCAGTACACTTATACCAGTGATGTGATCTGGGATGAATAATTCCATGTTTCATCTTATGTTGCCACAGGGGTGTATTTGACCCATTAGGACAGCTCTTGTTTGTTTGTTTTTTTTTTTTTTTGACATGACATCATCTGTTAGGATGTCAGATACCTAGCCAAGTAGAAAATAACTCTGTATTACAAAAATAATGAATGATTGGCTACAATGAGATATCAGTTATTCTCCTTTATAGCATGTTGTTTATCTTAGAGATTAGTGGGTTCCCATTCTCCTTGTGCTGCTATAAGATGTTTAACAGATGTGTACTTATTTATGGATGGCAGTGCAGAAATTTTGGAACATATTCCATGATGTTACAAATCTAGTTGAGCTGGCATAGAGTAGGCAGTTAGGGCTTGGGTTGTGACTGTGAGGCCCAGGGTTAAAGTCTTGCATTTGACTCATTGGTAACATGTCTTTCAAATAAGAATGTAAAAGCCAAGGCACATGTCACAGTAGGCAAGGCACATTACAGGTCCCTCGGTGCTTGGGGTGGGTCCGTTACAAAGTATAAAAAACCTCCCTTTTTTGTGGTATATCCCCATCTGACAAAAACAAATTAAGTTAATTCTGTATCATTTAATTCCTTTCAAACATGTTTTATATTCTCAGAAATTGGCACATTCTGTCAGCACTTTTTCTAAACATCTCTAAATTTCTGGCGCTGTGGTTTTAATATTGATGTCACAGTTACAAAAACATGGGAAATTACGTCATCAATGAAAAAATTTGTTGAGATATACCGCTAATTATTAAATCAATGAAAATGCATGTCACATGTAAAATTAAATGATTAAGGAATGAATAAAATTTGCTTTTTGTTGAATTGAGGTATACTATGAAAAAAATGACAGAAAATTTACACATGCTTTTCTTCTTTTTTTTTTTTTTTTTTTTGGTAAGTTGACTTAATAATAATTCACGTGTGGAGTAGAGTTTCAAATACTGTGATAGCATTAATCATCTTAACCCTAAAATTTCCATATTGTTTTAGTCCTGTCAGTCTGTCTGTTTGTTTGTCTGTTGTCAACTTTCACCTTGGCCATAACTTTTGAGCTGTGAGGGATAGAGACTTTATATTTCACATGCATACTCGACTAATGAAGCCCTTTCGAATGACACCAAGGTCAATGACCTTTTGACCTTGACAATGACCTTCACGCTAAAAACAACTTTATGGACTGTGTTTGTTTGTTTGTCTGTTATCAACTTTAATCTTGTCCATAACTTTTGAACCCTGAGAGATATTTACTTCATATTTTACATGCTTACTCAACTAATGAAGCCCTTTCAAATGACATCAAGGTCTGTGACCTTTGGACCTTGGCAATGACCGTCATGCTTAATATAACTTTTTGGACTTTGTTGCCGCTGGGGCATTAGTGTTTCACAAACACAGCTTGTTCTTTTGGTAAAGCATAATATATTCAAGAAAGCATAAGTTGACTGTATTCATGTTTTAACTTTTGGGAAAAACTGACACATATTCATGATTTTATCTTTGGGAATGGGGCAAAATTTACGTCATGCCGATATTATTTCATTTTTATAGTGACAGCAGCTGCTTTATGCATTGCACAGAAATTTAGACTTGTGCAACAAACCAACCAGAAGCAGTGAGAAATCTTTCACTGTCTAATATCTGCCGCGACGCAAAACCTCGGTTTGTACTGTTCTTTCCAAAAGACATAACACCATCTGGCTTCTGTTGAGGTTTTGAACCCTGGATCTGTCAGTTCACAGCCCACCCCCACCACCGACTGATATATCAACCTCAAGTCCTGTATCGTAAATACATAATATATCAATTACAATGTAATACAGCTTGATCTCCTTCTGTTTCAGGGCATTGGGCTATAAGTACGATAGTAACGGACAATGTGAGAGGCAAGACATCTTCCTGAAGAGAATGTCTGGCGTGATGCGACTTTATGCGGCCATCATGATCTCGAAGACTCCGAGGGGCGAGCAGCAATCATTTGGCATAGAGCATGCATGGATCTGGTTGTCAAGGGTGATGAATATACATCCTCTTCCGGATGTCACGGCAACGATGATTTATGATATGCTCCAGGTCACGGGGCATGCTCTATACAGGGTCTATAAAAAGCAGTTTCTGAAGTTGTTAGTATTGTTCTTCAAAGACTATTTACCGAAGTTAAAACAAGTGGCGTCCTCTGGTGGTGGAGGACCTGTGTCGAGGCTGGAAGCCCTCATAAATGATAGTATACGAAATCAAGGACAAATAGCACCACCTGACGGACAACTGGCAAATAATTTTTGGTTCTCGTGAACTCAGTTTATACCCTTATGATACCCTGGAAGGTGTGGAATATCACTGCTTTGAGAGCATACTATCTGTATCTTTAATATTCTTGAGAGGCAGAAGAGGGACAAGACTTTTTGGTGCAGAGTTCAATTCCCATACATGTCCGAGCATTATAGAGGCTGATATATTCAAGTTTTTCAGGTCTCAAAAATATAAAAAAACATCAATGTTATCTGAATATGTCAACACTAGGTTTTCTTGTCTCATTTTGACTGGAAACATTTTTGTAATTATTTGAATACCAGGGACCAGTTTTACTTAAGAACTTGCATCAGATCTTAAATATCTAAATAAATAACTCATTAAACATATATATTTTGCAGAAATGATTTCTTCTCTGTCGGAGATTTGAATGTTCTTGCTAGTTTTTCGTGAAACTGCATATAATTTAGATTATCACAGGAAAATCATCCAGAGAGAAAATTTCACGTTTCTGAAGTTTTTTCGTAAAACAGGCATCTGGACACTGAATTTCAGCATCTCATTATGACAAATACATTGTTGAAAGTGGAATGCAATTTTAAGACCTAGCCGAATAAATGTTATGTCATGAATTTATTACATGTTATATGCATGGAACTTTGTTCTGTGAGTTTCCTGTATGCTGCAATGCATAGTAAAGTCTTCTACATAAAAACCAGAAAATATGCTCCAGGGTTGTCAATTCTTCAGTGATTTCTACTCGTGTATATTTATTTCTATTTTATCAATTAAAACCCATCTATATATATATATATATATATATACATGTATAATGTATATATATATACATTTTTGTACATGCTGATAATTCAGCTCTCAGATGGCCCTCTTATAAATTTTATATTGATCGATGTACTCATTTGAATTTTGCATTACAAACATGACTACAGGACTGAATCCATTTTGTTTTCCTACATTACGTGCCAGAATTAGATGATATTACGATACTTGCACTTTCTCATTACTGGATCAAACAACTAATATCATCTGTTGGAAATCCAGTGTCTTCATACAATAAGGGCTCATTACTGTCGTAAGGATTGTAACAATATTTAGTAAAGGGAAGTAAGTAAGGATAAGACAAATGCCTTGGAAAATGAGTGACCTCCTCTTAGTATACATTTCTGCCACAGCACCATCATTGATTTGAGGAATACATGTATTTGTATAGACATCAACGAAATGTTTTGAAAAAGACCTCAGAATATATTTATTTATGTATTTTGCCCAGTTTTATTCACTTTTTCACTTCATTAATGTTAATGAATATTGAAAAAAAAAGTATTGAAAAAAGAGGGTGTTGTGACAAGTAGGAAATTTACAGTAGGTCTATAAATAATTTGTTTGAATATTGATTGATGTAAAGGATTGGTAGTAATCAAGTGAATTTAATAGATAGAAAAACTGCATCATGATGCATAGCACAAAGTTAGAAATTTAATATTTCTTATTTAGTCAATATTTTCATCAAATGAAAAACTGTGAGGAGAATAAGAAAAAATGAATTTGTATTAAAGTCATTGTTGATTTTGTTTGTTTCAACTGAATAAGTGTTAGATTGTTTTGCAGATGGTACTGGCAGAATAACATTTCATATGACCGCTATAAGAGACTGCTATACGGGAACCTGATACTATTTGATTGGTTCACATGATTTTCAAAATATTTTATGTTATGTCATGATACAGAAGCAGGAAGTAGACAACACAGTAGCACAATCCCAGAATAAATATTGCCTGCACTACTAACCAAACTGTTTTTGTAAAAAGGTTATGTAGTTTTCTTATAAATTACAATTCATGATCATATGGAGTTGCTTCCTTTGTCTACTGTCTTGAAAATGAAACTGTAGGCTTCACTTCATATGCTTACTAATTTTAGTAAATTATTTGGGAAAGTTGTCTATGGGGAAGTTGACTTCTTTGAAAACAGTCCAGTGTGAGTGTCAGGTGAAAGCCGACGTTATTTGATATGTACAATGACCAACCATCCCACTTAATGGTCCAGTCATGTGTGAGAATCGGAAGAATTTTTATTTATCCTTTTGTACAGCATAGTACATCAATGTAAATGCTTGAAGACATAATGTATCATATACATGTGTAACATCTAGTTGCGGATTTAGAGGGGCGGAGTGGACGCCCCCTCCCCCCAAAAAAACTCCAAAAAAACAAAAAATAACAAAACTATCATCTTTGATTGTCTACGTGACAGACTAGTATGAATCCTATAATCATACGTCTACTTGAGTTCTGGTCATTCTGGCTAAGATTAGGCAAAACTCCGGCCCCTCCCCTTTCCTGACTGACAAGCACATACGTAGGTTGCAATATTTTTTTTCAAAACTCTCCGTCTATACTAAGATGTTTCTTACCGTCCGCCAGAAGCAATGTACATAAGAGAAAACGAAAGATGATGGCGGATTTTGCGATGCAGCCGAGTCCATTTTATTAGACAATCGTATTTGAGTGAACTATACGACAAACTCCACCACAGCCAGAATGACAAACTCCATCACAGGTACAGCCAGAATGACAAACTTCACAGGTACAGCCAGAATGACAAACTTCACCACAGGTACAGCCAGAATGACGAACTTCATCACAGGTACAACCAGAATGACAGGTACAGCCAGAATGACGAACTTCACCACAGGTACAGCCAGAATGACAAACTTCACCACAGGTACAGCCAGAATGACAAACTTCATCACAGGTACAGCCAGAATGACCAACTTCACCACAGGTACAGCCAGAATGACGGGTACAGTCAGAATGACAAACTCCATCACAGGTACAGCCAGAATGACAAACTTCACCACAGGTACAGCCAGAATGACAAACTTCATCACAGGTACAGCCAGAATGACAAACTCCACCACAGGTACAGCCAGAATGACAAACTTCACCACAGGTACAGCCAAAATGACAGGGTATAAAATAGAGATGAATAACATTACACAATGCTTTGATTACTCGGCAGTTGTAGAACTGACATAGGAGGATGCTAGTTTAGGCCCCTAAACCATCAACTAGCAGAAGCTTTCCTGAGTGGGCAAAGTCTTGAACTACATGTACCTTGGGACCTTGGCGGTCCAAAGACCCCTCGCCTCACTTCGCCTCCTAACTCCAAAACATGGATCCGCCCCTGAACATAAACAATCATATCAGGATGAATATACCATAAATGAAGCTAAAGTCAAAGCAGTGCTACAATATTATACCGTTGTACAAGTCACTTGTGAGATCCCATCTTCACTTTGCGAGTTCGATCTGATCACCCATGAGTATGAAATTAGTGGTGCAGAGAAGAGCCACCAAACAAATACCAGGGATGAAGGACCTAACATAAGCCGAATGACTTCGAAAGCTAAAGTTACCAACATTGAGCTATAGAAGGATAAGAGGGAACATGATTGAGATTTATAAAATAGTGACAGGGATCTATGACAAGGATGCATGTGGCTCTCTGAAGTTATGGAAAGATGTGGCTCCAAGAACTGGAACTAGAGGTCATCCTTTCAAGCTCTATCCACAGCAAGCTAGAACATCATTTCGGAAAAACTCATTCGCCCTGAGAGTGGTGAATACATGGAACAGTTTGCCTACCAACTTTGTAACATCAAAAACTGTGAACATCTTAAAAATATGCTGGATAAGTACTAGTCAGACCTAGAACTACTTTATGACTTTAAAGCCAAAATCACAGTAACCGGCAATGATGCAGTATATTTGGAACCAGATTCCGATGAAGAACTAGGCGCTCTAGGGACCTGTATCGGAAATCAACTATAAGTATCTATAAGTAATAAAATCTATATATTACACGTGTGTAGGGTAGTACTTCGCGTTGGGGTGGTGTGAGTTTGATTCACCAGAGTGCGTTGTGTATGCGACAAAATTATAAGTCAGTAAGAAAGTTAATACTTTTAATAAAATCTCTACAGCAACATACAAGATAGCAAGTTGGCTTCGTACGACGTGGAAAAGGGGGAGACCCAGCAGTTACGATGATCACAATGTTATATTTCACAATATAGTTCTTTCTGAATCAAATAGATCTGAAATCTCTCAAGTAATTCTTAAGTCTCAATTTTATCAAGTGATTCCGAGGTCTGAACTTCATCAAGTATTTCCGAGGTCTGCCATATTTAAACTCCCCAACTACTTTATTAAAACACTATCCATTTCCACAAGGAAAATAGATTAACCGTAAATTGACCAGTCTAATTATGATTCCACAAGGAAAATAGATTAACCGTAAAATTGTCCAGTCCAATAATGAATATTTTAATTATACTAATTTACCACGTACCCCACGAAGCCATTAGTTCACAGATTCCTAAGACTTTAAGATAAACAAACAAGATAGACTAGCCATTAACTGACCAATTCAATTATGATAATTACAAGTCTTTAAGATAAACAAGCGTGAACTTTAGTGTCTGTAATTGAATCATTCACAGGAAAAATCGTACAAGATATAATGTTCCTTAGTGGATCCATTGGTGATGTTTCTTAAAAACAATTCGTAAGTAGCGTGGTATGCCGCTACCTTACACGTGTTACTCACGCTTATACATCTGATTTCACTTTAATTTAATTGTTTGCATATCAGGGTTCGATAGTACCGGTAGCAGTCGTCCGGTCGTCAAAAACAACCTGGAATCTCTTTGGGTAACCAGAAATTTCAGTAAATATAATGGAGATCGTCCAAATTTTCTTTAAATTTGCCAATATGACGACCCAAAATGTTTTCCAATTTCGAGTCCTGGCATATTTATTGTCTTCAGTGAGTGATGACTTTGTCAGTCTTAGTTTTTTCAAAGACTAATAAACAAATTGTTATTTATTTAGATCTATTTATTCTATATTTTTTCTCCTCATTTTTAAAAATTCCTTGTGGCTGTGCATGGCTAGCCAAACAGGAAATGCTTACGTGTCACGTGCTCTTGGTTTTACTTTTGATTTAGTTTGAATGTCACAGTCGGTGACTGACCTCCGGATCTATTCCGGAAAACCGTATACTGGGTACAGTTTACTTGTTTAGATTGTATATGAAAGTTCTTGTTTCGAAAATGAACCAAAAACCCATCTACATGCATGGCTTTGAATAAGCATTTGTTAAGGTATTTAATGGTACAGATAAATATAAATTTCAAGATTTATCTGGTACATAATTTGAACAAATCCGATAGTATTCTTGATTTATTAGATGTTTTTATTTTGAAAAGAGGTCGATTAATTACCCATGATGAGCGTTGGCCTGTTCAGGCTGTTGACAGGTTTAGTTACTTGAGATATTGAGTTTTCACTGGAATGTGAGATTATGCTGGAGAGAGAAAAAAATGGAAAGAGAAAGAGAGGGAGAGAGAACAACAGGTAGAACCACAGAGAAAAGGACAGAAAAAACCAGAGAGACAGAGAGAAAGACGGATCAACAGATAGAGCCACAGAGAAAGACAGAAAAAAGAGAGAAAGAGAGAACAACAGATAGAGCCATGGAGAGAGAAAGACAGAGAGAATGACACAGAGAGAGAACGACAGAGAAAGAGAGAAATTCTTGTTGCAGAGAGTTTCGATTTCTTTGAACAGTACTAGTTTTAAGGTGAATTATTTTTTTCTACTTCCCTGTATCTGTCCTTCATAAGAGTCAGTATACATTGAATTCCTGTACAGTGTAATATGTTTCAGACTGGCATGAAATACTTGTGTACCCAGGGATTTTTACCCTGTTGTAGGGAGATGAAATCTGGTCATCCAGTCTAACACTTCTCTGAATTAGTCAGTTTGAATGTCTGATATGATGAAAAAGTTTTTTTGTTTTTTTTAATTCTCATTTTAGGGAAAATGTCATTAAATTTCACAATGCAAAGGCACAGGCCCCAATCTCGCATGAGTGAAGAAAATTGGTTTCTTGTAACCTGACTGACTAGGTTTTGACTATTTCAGCTCAGTTTTCTTCCCAATGTTTGTACGTATGTGAGGGGGGAGGGGGGGAAGAATCGAGATTTGTTGGTTATTGTATACATAAACCAAAATAGAGAAAAGGAAAAAAAAAATTGTCCGACTTACCCCAAAATTTTCACCACTATGTAAAAGGAAACATACATATCAAATATATTTTCAGGCCTAAACAAAATTTAATATGAACAATGGTGGAGCATTCAGCAGTCTGAAATCCACTACTTTGTTTAAAATGATTAAGTTAAAAACATAATTTATCTTCATCTAAAGCCATCCTTTCTTTAGAACAGAACTGTAGCATGTTGTTTTTCAACTCCTCATCTTTTTTTACAGGATTTGTCCATTATTGATGTGCCAGATCTAGACATATGATGAAGTTTGTCATTCAGAATGTAAGAAATGGAAATTGTCGTCTGGGAATCATAAAAGAAATTGGTAACCATAGTGATGAGGGGATACAGACGCCCCTATGTATGTTGTATACACGTGCAGGTAAGTATGTAGACCTTCTAAAATGATGTAATGTAGTGGAAAAGTGCAGTTGTCCAACAGACGTTTACATGTACAACCGGTTCTTTGAAATCACCTTCTGATCTTAATGGTATTTTCTTTTTTATTGACGAGCGAACAAGTGTTTTTCTGAAGCTTTATTTAGGGGATAGTTGAAAGGGAGTGTTGACATATGGAAAAAAAGGACAGGGTTCAATGTCATAATATTCTTATTAGGTATGATATTGCTAAATCAGTCGCAGTGTTCTCTGCAGGGATATTTTGAGACGTGTTATTTCTATAACATCACTTTCATGTATGATTATTACATGATTATTATTGTGCTTTCCCCTGCTTGTCTTTCTGACCCTTGCCCCTACTTTGCCCTAAAAATTCACTCTGTAGTGTTTACAATGAAAGGTTTAAACTTATGTACATTTACATGTAGAATCCTGTTTGAAATAAAAAAGAATTTAAAATTCAGTTGAGCAATTTATTATATATTACAGTTGTCTGTGAAGGATATGGACTTATTGATCTCTCAGTCCAAAGGTCTGTCTGTCCGTCTGTGAGATTGCCAGACTTCTGTTTTAATTCTATTCATGATCTTCCGTGTTCATTATGTTTTATTTTTCAGGAACAGTTCCATACTTGACTAAAGACCTTCTAGAAAAAATTGCCCGAGTGCCTCCTGTCATGCTTATTACAATGAACAGTTTGTAAGTCAGTTGATTTATAAATTTCATCCAAAGTGGATGCTGTTTCTCTCAGTTTCTCTCCGTGTACCTGCCAGCCTTTCAATCCCACTATATTATTCTCTCTGTCTGCTTAGATCTACATTGACATCTTCCCATTATTCTCTCTGTCTGCTTAGATCTTCCCATTATTCTCTCTGTCTGCTTAGATCTACATTGAGATCTTCCCATTGTACTCTCTGTCTGCTTAGATCTTCCCATTGTTCTCTCTGTCTGCTTAGATCTACATTGAGATCTTCCCATTGTACTCTCTGTCTGCTTAGATCTTCCCATTATTCTCTCTGTCTGCTTAGATCTACATTGAGATCTTCCCATTATTCTCTGTCTGCTTAGATCTACATTGAGATCTTCCCATTATTCTCTCTGTCTGCTTAGATCTACATTGAGATCTTCCCATTGTACTCTCTGTCTGCTTAGATCTACATTGAGATCTTCCCATTGTACTCTCTGTCTGCTTAGATCTACATTGAGATCTTCCCATTATTCTCTCTGTCTGCTTAGATCTACATTGAGATCTTCCCATTATTCTCTCTGTCTGCTTAGATCTACATTGAGATCTTTCCATTGTACTCTCTGTCTGCTTAGATCTTCCCATTGTTCTCTCTGTCTGCTTAGATCTACATTGAGATCTTCCCATTATTCTCTCTGTCTGCTTAGATCTACATTGAGATCTTCCCATTATTCTCTCTGTCTGCTTAGATCTACATTGAGATCTTCCCATTGTACTCTCTGTCTGCTTAGATCTTCCCATTATTCTCTCTGTCTGCTTAGATCTACATTGAGATCTTTCCATTATTCTCCCATATTCACAAAGATCTCCTAAAAAGAGGTGTGAAATGATCAGCCTGTCAAACACAGGGGAGTTGGATGACAATTTTATTATGATGTCATAAGCAACAACGTAGGTCAACATCAGATGACCTACCGTATATACTCGTATATAAGTCGGTTTTTGGGGAGTAAAAAATCGTGGTTGAAAAGCACTACCAACTTATATGCGAGATACTGACAGAGAGAAAAAAATCCGACCTTGGACTGAAGCCAAACTTTCCCATTTATTATCAGATAATGAAGACATTAGACATGATAGATAACGTAGGTGAAATTCCCGGTCCATACTACTTTAAAATACGATTCTATGACAATAATATGTATATTTTGTGACAAACAGATTCTGTACTAAAAAGTCGTAATATATCGCTAATTTGTTGTTGAAATATCCATTACAAAAGGCAGAGACATATATACGTCTCTGCAAAAGGTAAAACAAATCCACTACAGTGCGTCTACAGGTTTAGTGAGCCGTGACGTGATGGCCATTGATTAAATAATGGTCCGACACTAGAAGTATGTTAATGATACCGGTAGGTTTGTCGGTGTGGTAAAAGAGTCTTTGTCGGTTATCATTCACCGATTCATAGTAGGGTTTCACTGCGTTAATGAATTAATTACTTAATAGTTAAATAAACAAGCAATGAAGCCACGATCATTTTCATGGCCAAAAAAAAAAAAAGAAAAACCAACCATTTTCACGGCTACCAAATTATTCAAAAAGTAGTCACTGAAGCTATGAAGTAACATCAGGTAGATCGTTTTATCATCTTTTATATGTCTTTTATATGTCACGTATTAAATGCCCCTCTATTGAATATGCCAATTAAATTCCCGTAGTGTGATAACGCACGATCATCATTCTCCTTTGTATACATTTCTATGAATGAACGTCAGTTAACATGTACAGGCTTTGTTCACTCAAAAATTCCAACCGACTTATATGCGGGTCAACGGCAAATCCCAGAATTTGTGCTCCAAAACATACCCCCGACTTATACGCGGGTCGACTTATATGCGAGTATGTACGGTAATTTTTGTTCATTTTTCAACTTTATTGACAAATTAATCAATGGGAGAAAAACAATCAACCCCTAATGTCCAATGATGAATGAGAAATCCACAAACCCTCATGTCAAATTGACTAGTCCATGCCTCGGCATAGACAAAGCGAACTTGACACTTGGGGTTTGTGGATTTTTCAACCTTCACCATACATTAAAAGTTGATTCTATTATTCATCTGTCCTTAAATACATCCTTCTGTCATGCCTCGTCTTTGTAACTAAGTGATTGCCAGATCTGTTTTAACCAGAGTTTCAATATTGTATCAACATGACATCACAAGTAAATCAGTAATATTTACAATGCTAGTCTAATTCCTTCGATGAACCATGCTAAACAGACTCGGTTCATCAGCCCATGAACTTGGGTCATGGAAGTAGTACCCGGCTTATGGCAAACCACATGCGTAGTAATATAAAATTTATCTTTTCTCGCATAATTGAATTAATTAAATATAAGAATTGTAATAACGAATTTAATGCATCTGTTAATTTTGAGCAATTAAAGAAATTACCTAGACAGATAGAGTATTTTTTAGCTTTCTAGACACGCACTATATTGCATGGTGGAAGTACTTTTCCACTTCAAGAAAAATTCGGTCCTTGCCAGTTTGATAACCGGGAATTTGATAATTTGTTTTCGAAAAAGAACCTTTTAAAACGTATTGTGAATGTAAGGAATGACAGTCTTTTTTTCTAGGTTCATGGGGAATGAACTTGGGTGAGAAACAAACAAATCATTCGAGAACCGCTTCGCGGTTCACATGATTTGTTTGTTTCTCACCCAGGTTCATTCCCCATGAACCTAGAAAAAAAGACAGTCATTCCTTAATTAAATCAGTATTTGATAAGCAATTCATTGATGATGTAATATGAAAAAGGTGTGCAAACAAGTTCTGTGTCTGACATTCAGCAGTCATTCATTGATGATGTGTTCTTAGAAAAAATAATTCATGCAAATACTTAATTAGGTTCATGTATTTATTTCATCCAAACATTGCATGTATATATCATTAGCAACCCTAACAATCCTAATTCCAAAACACCATTGTAATTGTTTTTCAAGTATTAATTAAAATGCAGCAGTTCTGTTTATGGTTTGATCCTATATTGTACTAGATCTGAATTTTCTCCAAATTACCTGCAGTCCATTGCTCAAACCTGAATTCACCTGTTAAGCTAACCACAGTTTCAGGTCGGATAAATTATAAGCCTGAAAAGTCATGATATAAATATTCATGTTGCATTATTTTGCAGGTTATAAACTTGTATATAATGAAATGTAATTATCAGTGTTAAGAACTAATTTATAGTTCTATTTTTTTTCCAATAATCTAGTACTTACTAGATAAAGATTTACCACTGGTTTGATAAACCATGTCTTGTTAGTAAGTTTTGAGCATCTTAACATTGACATTCTTCTGTTTAAGGGTGGAGAATTGTGAAGCATTGATTGGATACAAGAATGGCATTGGCAACTTCTCTGCCATGAAGGTGCGTAGACATCACTTTCTGCTCTGCATCTAGGGCCTCGGAGAACTGGTAGCTGGTAGGTATGTAGCTTCTCTGGTCTTGAATCCCTATAGAGAATGAAGGTGTGTAGACATCACTTCTTGCTCTATATCAAGGGCCTCAGAGGACTGGTAGCTGGTAGGTATGTAGCTTCTCTAGTCTTGAATCCCTATAGAGAATGAAGGTGTGTTGACATCACTTCTTTCTCTATATCAAGGGCCTCAGAGGACTCGTAGATAAGTAGACTTTCTGGTTTCGAATCCTTATAGAGAGAAATTTGACAGGATAGCTACCAAAGAAGATTATTTTCTCCATTTACTCCTGTTTCTTGGTCACTAATCGCCTCTTTATAGATAAAACAAAAAATTCTTGTTCTCTGTAAAACAACAAACTGTGTACATGTATTCAAATTTACACATAGAAAGTTTTGGTCACTAATCGCCTCTCTATCGATAAAACAAAATATTCTTGTTCTCTGTAAAACAACAAACTATGTACATGTATTCAAATTTACACATAGAAAGTTTTGTATTTTGTATATCACAATGTTGGATCAAGCCATTTAAGAGAATCATGACAGCCTGCTGTTTACATGTAACAGTATGTACAAATATGTAAAGGTGCATTTCACTGTCATATACTACAAATAAATGACAAAAAGTACAGTAATTATATCATGATATACCGTGGTGTATAATTCAGCAACTCTAAGGGAACTAGGGACGTATGATATAATCTTTAAATGCAACATCATCGATGTTAAAAGCATTATTTCAACTGTCATGAAAAAGAGGCTTTAACGATCTAGCGATCTGTCAGTAAGTTGTATTGAATGAGCCACAGTATGATACATTGTTACACTTGTCAGGATTGCAGTACAGAAAGCTGCCGCAAGCAGTACCATCAAGATTCATAACCCACCAACCGATTTGTTACCCTACTAACCCATTTGTTAACCCATTAACCCGTTTGTTAACCCACCAGCCCATTTTAAATCCATCTTATAGTCTTACAGCATGTAAGATTTCTGTTCAAATATACATGATACTTAGGTGACTGAAAATCATTCTCCAATCAATATGCATAACAGTACAAATAAAACTGAACTTTAAGTCAACAATTTAAGTGATGTATATCATGATATATATTGTATTGGATCATTGTATCAATATGGTATTGTATCCTGTCCCCTCGAAGATATACATTTTTAAGAATAATGAAAAAATATAATGGGAAACAATATTTTGTTTACTTTGAAAAATAGATCTGGAAGTTTTTACAAGTCTTCTAGGCTTAGCGTTTTATCTAAAGCAAAATAGCATGGCGCCGCGCCTTGCCCTTTTTATGCGGCGCCATGCCCTTTTTCTCAGCGCCATGCCTTTATTTTCCCTAAGTTATTATGAAGATCAATCTCCATTCACGTAATATGAAACCCTCAAAAAGTTCGTTATTTACAGGGCCAGTATATTACGAATATCCCTTCCGACATGCCCTTTTAACACTTTCCGCACATTACGTAATTATCTAAGTCAGCTGTTTGACCCGCTCAATCTCAGCCTTAACTGGTGTACTGCACTGCCTGCCACTTTTCGGGTGTTAATTAGGGGAATTTAATCAATGTTACCTTCTTGAATTTAGATTAGGCTACATCCGTACACGAACAGGGTTTGACACGGTTGTCTGAATGCCGAAATAATAATTTTGCAGGCCAAATTCACATGTTTTCGGTCAGATATTAAAGAAAATTCAAGGATGTTTGTCCCTTAAAGTAATTATTCTAGGATTATACGAAAAGTATAACATTAATTGAAAAATGACTGTAATTAATATGTCTTCTCTGAATATCTTATTACCGAATAAGTTTACATAGCCGGTCACGATCGCTTAGAAACTTCACTCATACAAACAAAAACTACCCATTCTAAATGCCTTAATATCATTTAACTACTTTTCTCAATTTGACACCAAATATTTAGGATCTACTCTCCACATTTCCTCTGATAATTTTGAACACTGTTGAGTAATTCCGGCGAAGATTATATTTCAGAATATCTTTTATCATTTGATACAACAATATCAAAATAAGTAGTTGCAACAAGAGGAGCAAACAACTCACAAAGTGTAGTCATACTATCAGATGTGTCGGGTTTTTTTTCACGATCAAAGAACTGAATAGCATAACTGATTATAAAACATGACTTTTTAGTATTTCTAGAATAAATAGAATATTGTAAGTCAATAAATTTGAATGAACATTATAACCGTTATAAATTACTACAATTACTGATGTACTTTGAACTGAGACAATCACTTTGGCCAGCAATTTATTTACAAAGATTGTCATATAAAGCAGTCACAGAAGTAAGTAATAAGGTAAAGGGGACAGATACACTTTATATTTTCCATTAATGCTACCAGCAATTTCCATTAAGATTTTGACTTTGAATAATTCAAACATCAATCACACTTCATACATGTAGCAGACCCAGGAATTTATTTGTGAAGGAAAATTTGGTGGATGGGGGAGGCTGAGAGAACTTTTTGTTTTTTTTAGTAGCAAATTGTTTTCTTTATTTTCATCAAAATACTGGTCAGGTTAATTTAAAATTTATTTCAACCTAGAAATTACAACTGCACATCAAGGACTTATAAACTTGTCTATAAGTCTTTCTGCACATGCATACTGTACTTCTAGATCCCACATTACATTTTCTTTAATAACATCATCTTTCCAGCTAAAATAATGGCATGTCATTCAAATATTTAAGTCAATATGTAAAAAATAATGATACATGTCAAGACTGTCTAAGGTACAATTATAAAATTGCATTATCTCATTTTGCCAATAATAGACAGAAGAAGCAGTGCTGCTCTTGGAGAAGTTTAGATTAATTTACAAGAACATGAAACAGAATAAGTTTACAAATTGGAAATTAATGCATTAGTCAAAAGCATTTAATGATTGCAATAATGTAATTGTAACAGATATTAAGTTATAGTTCCTACAACTGTGAAAAAATTATTTTGAAGACAAGCTGGAAATAAAATTTTCAACAAAAACAATTACATCATATTATCAATATCAAGAGGAATTATATTTTACATATTCAAATATCAAGTTAATAAAACAAAGAAATAATGCAATTTTAAACTAAATTTTTAAATATATTTGGTGACAGAAATCGCTAAATTATGTGCCCTTTTTACCAAATACCACGTTAAAAAGTGCCCTTTTGATGGAGAAATTTGTGTGCCCTTTTTGAATCCTAGATTTAACACTAAGGCTTTTTGATAGTAAGTTGTATCAACCCGTGATAAAATCAGTGTGGCACAGACTTACGAACTCACATTAACTCTAACCAAGAGAAGTATAGTCTAATTAGTGCTTTCATAGGGCACCAAACTAGATGGTAGAAAAGTGGTCACTTAAAAGAGACAGCCTATTAATACAGGTTGATTTCGTATAGACCATTAGTAGTTAAGAGTGGAGAAAGGTGGTTGTTAAAAGACAGGTAACTGCTTTAAACAGGTTGATTTCATATAACCATTAGTAGTTAAGAGTGGAGACAGGAGGTTGTTAATGACAGGTGGTTGCTTAATACAGGATGATTTCATTTAGACCATTAGTAGTTAAGAGCAGAGACAGGAGGTTGTTAAAGACAGGTGGTTGCTTAATACAGGTTGATTTTGTTTAGACCATTAGTAGTTAAGAGCAGAGAAAGGTGGTTGTTAAAGACAGGTGACTGCTTTATACAGGTTGATTTTGTATAGACCAGTAGTAGTTAGGAACAGAGGAAGACGGTTGTTAAAGGCAAGTGTTTGTTTACTTCAGGTTGATTTCATATAGACCATTATTTGTAAAGAACAGAGAAAGGTGATTGTTAAAGACAGATGACTGCAGATTTGACAGTATCATAAGATATTTGTAAAACCATATACCACTTTTGTGCTGGATGAAGTCATATGTATTATGACATATTTCAGGATTACGTCAGCTTCATTTCCTGCGGAGATCCAGCTCAGGAAATTCCCTCAGGGTATAACAACGTAACCAGCTCGGCTGTGTGGTGCAAATCTGGAAGGGTCAAGGTCAGTTTATAAGCCATAGGTCAAGGATATTAAGCAATCATAATTATGAGGTAGTTTACAATTTTCCAAAAGTTGTATAGGGGCAGGCTTAGTGTAATGGTTTAGTCCTTGGCTTGTTGCGCCAACAATCCAGGTTAGATTCCTGGGTTGTGCCACTATATTTAAGAGGTTGGTTACCTCCTGCTTCCATGTTGCGATATAACTGAAAAATTGTTGAAAGTAACATAAAACACCAATCAACCAACTGACCAACCAAAAAGTTGTAACTAAACAAATACAGGTGTACATTTTTTTGGGCCCAAGTTGATAAAGCTTTTCAAATGAATTTTCATTTCGTAAGATTTTCTATTAAATGAGTTATAAGATTGATATCCCTGAGCCTTGACTAGTAAATACCAAACATGCAGTGAGTTTTATAAAACATTGGCTGAAATAAAGATTACTTGAGTTTATTTTATTGAATCATATCAGACATGGAAGGTGCAGTTTTATTGATAACTATGAAATTCATTGATGAAATCAGCTTACACATCACCTTCCTCCAGGGTACGTAACAATTCTTTGACATCACCGAAATTAGCATGTATGAATCGTCACATAAAGTGTGATTACATGTGTGGCATGAAAATAATTTATGACGTAATGTTATGACAATTGACAATTCACATACTGTGTGATAAAAATGATGGCATTATTCGGCCGATAATTGTATAAACGAACTGCATTGTTTTATATTGATTGATTTTTGTTTTAACGTCACACCACGAATATTTCACGTATATGGTGAAGGCATCTGTCTGATGCAGGGCATACAAATTTTTACCTTTACAACGGACCAACCCGAAGCAGTGAGGGATTTTAACATGTCATGCATACCACAACATGGGGCCTAGGATTTTACTGTCTCATCCGAAAGACAGGACACCGTCATGACCAGAGCGGGACTCGAACTCCGGCCTCCCGATCAAGAGGCGAGCGCAATACCACTAGGTCACGCCAGCTTCACTGCTTTATAAAGGTGAGAGTAGCAGGTTTGGTGTTGTGGTAAGTTGATTCCCATACAGTTCAGCTCCTTTCTCCTTTAATGCCTATGTTCTATGTCATAGGTAGACGTGCCTATGTTCTATGTGGTAGGTAGACGTGCCTATGTTCTATGTCGTTGGTAGACGTGCCTATGTTCTATGTCGTTGGTAGACGTGCCCTTGCCCTATGTCGTAGGTAGATGTGCCTATGCCCTATGTCATAGGTAGACGTGCCTATGTTCTATGTCATAGGTAGACGTGCCTATGTTCTATGTCATAGGTAGATGTGCCTATGTTCTATGTCGTAGGTAGACGTGCCTATGTTCTATGTTGTAGGTAGACGTGCCGTTGTTTATGAACATCCAGCAGGGGGCGACAGCCACCATGTATCAAGCCTTGTCAGACGCAGACACCGATAAATCTTCAGGAAAGAAAAGGACCTCGAAGGCGGTCAATAGGACGTTGTCCCACCTGGACCAAATCATGGAGTCACACAAAAAGTTGCAGGTAAAAGCCTGAAAGGAAACGTCTCTGATACTGAGCTTAGATTAATGATTTTCGAAAATGGAAAACTTTTAATTAAATTTTGGTTAAGTGATACTAATTTCTAAAATCCTGATTCAAGTCTTTTAATTAACTGACTGTTCTATGTTACTGTGTCCGTAAAGTAAAACATATGATCAAGAAAAAACAGTATTTCTCATGAGTATTGTTTTCTGTTTATCAATTTCATAAAAACCATACTGTCATTTCCCACAGCCAATCTGTGACTCGATAAGGCACATGTAAGTGACGCAACATGTAACAAACACTGTTCAAAAACTACCTTGTAGGTCACACTCACTGCGGATATTAATTTCATTCCTAGGAATTTTTAGCCGATCCACTGATTGGTTCACAAGAATATCACAAGCGGAATTAAGATATGGTTTTAATCAGATTGTCCACTTATCTAATGATTACATACCAATGGATGAGTTTTCAAATGATTTGTTTAAAGAAGTGGGTCTACTTTACTGGTATCTTAATGCTATACCTGGGCACTGAGTCATTGATTGGCTATGGGAAATAACAGATTCAAGACTTTTAATAAATTGACTGTTCTATTTCACTGTGTCTGTAAAGTAAAACATATCAAGAATAAACAGTATTTCTCATGAGCAATGTTTTCTACTTATCAATCTAATTAAAACCATATCTTTATTCTGTTTCTTTATTCTGGAGAAAAATCTGGTAAAACCCCATGAGAGGTCATGTTCTTGTGAACTTGGATGATGTTTCAGTCACGGAAACCGTTATTTCCCATAGCCAATCAGTGACTCGGCTAGGCACGTCATAGTGACGCAATATGTTACAAACACTCTTCAAAAACTACCTTGTAGATCGCACACGCTGGGGATGTTAATTTCTTTCCTAGGAATTTGTAGCCAATCCACTGATTGGCTGAAAATCAGAGTTCACCAGAACATGACCCCATACGAGGTTGGCCAGACCTTAATCCGCAATAGGACAAACAGAGAAGCGGATAAAGATATGGTTTTAATCAGATTGTCCACTTATCTGATGATTACATACCAATGGATGAGTTTTCAAATGATTTGTTTGAAGGAGTGGGTCTATTTTACTGCTATCTTAATGCTATACCTGGGCACTGAGTCGCTGATTGGATATAGGAATACCCTTAATGCTGTTTTGTATGGTTAAAGAAACTGGAAAAAAATAAAAATCTGAACTTTTGAAGGTACACTGGCCAACACTCTTCCTGACTGAGATTTGATCCTAGACTAGATGAGGGTTAGAGTTCACTGTGAAATCTAGCACAACCCTTGAATTGTTCAAAAAGTTTCCGTAGTGATTTTGGGGGTTTTTTGTTTTGTTTTGTTTCTTTTTTTTTCTTTTTTTTCATAATTTGTTTGCTTTACACCACATTGAGATTGGTGGTTGCACTTATATGGTGGTGTCCCCTACTGATGTATGGCTCAGAGATGTTTACCTATGCAACAGACCTGCATGAGGCAGTGAGGAATCTTTTACATGCCAACATAGACAGCGACATTGGGACCTTGCTTTATACTGTGACATTGGGGCCTCAGTTTATACTGTGCTGTGGGGCCTCAGTTTACATCGTGGCATTGGGGCCCCGGTTTATATCATGATATGGGGCCTCGGTTTATACTGTGATGTGGGGCTTTAGTTTAAACTATGACAGGGGGTCCCGGTTTATACCCGGTGGGACCTCTGTTTATACTGTGAAATGGGGCCTTGGTTTACACTGTGACGTGGTGCCTTGGATTATACTGTGGTATGGGGCCTCGGTTTATACTGTGCTGTGGGGCCTCAGTTTACATCATGGCATTGGGACCCTGGTTTATACCATGTTGTGGCACCCCTGTTTATACGGTGACATAGGGCCTCGGCTTATATATTATGGCAGTATTAGTGCTGCTCTAAGTGCGCTTATGACTACTGCGCTACAGTGGATTCTGTTTAATCTGATAGTCTATTTGCGTGAATAAAATATCAGATAAAGCGGGCTATCAGATAAGGCGAAATTGCGAAAGCTGATGTTTTATGTTGTGTAACATGTCATAGATGTCTACTCATATGGACGTTTGATAGCGGTTGTTTTCATTTAGAGATATACGACCGCTTACTTGGTGTTAAAGTACCTAAAGCCGTCAATCAAACCTACGAGGTGTGAGATATGTCTATTGTCTGTATACTGTCTGCTTCCCGTAGTAAATTACCAAGGCGATAACAGGAGTAATGTTTACAGAGTGTTATTTAAAAAGAATACAATAGAAGACTTGCGATGTGTTTATTTAGCAATGATTTCTGATTAGCAAAATGTACGGGTGATATAGTGATCTAACCTTAATTGGTTAATTGATAGTTACGCAGCAGGTAAAATTTCTTGACCGTAACGGCAGGATCATCGGCAGTGTGGCTTACTATCATAAGAATGTTAGATTAATTTAAGAATTGTATTTAACTGGACTATGCCTGCTTATAACACTCGATTCATTCATTCTTTATTATGTCTTCACCAACATGGACGATACCCGCGTACAGTTCGCGTAATTTATGTGGACACGCACGTTCATTCTAACGTGAAAAAAAAAATTAAAGCGGTCGTTTGGGACGAGGGTTTAACTCGGCCGCAATAGTTAAGAAATTTGAAGTTTATGCGAGTTTGATCGTAAATGAAGTGAACAAGAGAAAAGCGTTAATATCACACGATGAATAAAGGGTGGTCGTTCCGTGTCGCTTTTGATGATAAAATACGTAACGCGATCTTATTGTGATAGAAACACGGAAAAGTAAATTCAATTGACAACATCACCGATGAAATGACAGGTTAATTGAGGAGGTACACAAAAGACGAATCACTAAACATCAAAACAAAATCATATACATGTGCTAGGCAATATCGATTGCCGCTCGCGGTCTTGCTGTTTCATTACGAAATTGACATTATTTTTTTATTCCCCCCTCTCCCTGCGTATTAGACACCGAGTTTGACGGTTTTTCATGATTTTGGAGGTCATTTTTAGGTGCGTATTGTACTCGGGTGCGTATTATATTCGAGTATTTACGGTACATCTACTCTCAATTTCGGTCATCAACATATTTCATTAATTACGAATGACACCACAGCGATCACTAATTAAACCTGTACAGGTACTCCAATGAGATGTCAATAGCTGTGTACACAAACAATCAATTATTATTCCTTAGTCGTCATCGTATTGCCGTAGGTGTTGTTATATGCCTATGTTGTCACAGCTGGGTGATTTCACAACAATATCCGGCCTTAAAATAGGCTAAATTCGGGGTGAAATACTTTATCAACGGTAAATTTGATATCAGATAAACCGAAACTTGGACTTTTCACTATCAGATAAAAAAGACAAATTATTACAGAAATACGTAGAAACGGTTTGGTGTTTTAATATCATATCAGATAAAACGAAATATCAGATTATAGAGTGTTCCCATACAGCCCTGTTTTCCTCAAATTAGCTAGAGTTATCTCCCTCATTGGAGTACAACTCTCGGACTTTATCAATCAATGCTCATATAAAAGTGCTTGATTTAACTTAATTTTACGAAATAATCGCATCGTTTATCTATATGTTTTACAGAAATTTTTCAACTGATTGATTATATTTACTGATTAATTATGACGGAAGTCACGAAATCTACCCTGATAAATAGTTAATTTCTCAGAAATTTAATGAAGTTTACATGGTAGAGATGGAAAAAGTCCGAAACTTGTACTCCAACATGGCCGCTTATGCTAGTGGTGTGACATCACATGGGCAAACTCTATACGATATCAGATAAAATGGAGCCCACGATTGCACTAATAATTCACGATTCCCCTTTTTTAACATTTTGCTGAAATATAGTTGGCCTGATATATGTACACATACAGTATACCAGTGGACCAGCCTGCTCAGTGTGTCACACATTCTATATGTTATGTTATTTCAGTCTCTAGGTGGTACATCAGTGTTCGGTTCTCTTGTTGGAGGATTTGACGAGAGGGAGAGGTTACGATGTGCCAAGGAAACAGCCATGAGAGATGTAGAGGGTATGTCAGTGAAATTTACCAACTTTGAGGTCTGTGATTCTTAGCATGATGAAACGTAATGTAACAATTAATTTTATAAAGTTCGGTGTTCAGCATTACATGTGTCTTGTTCTCATAGCTAGGAGTAGCTGCAAGTTGTGGCCCTATTTGAATGATAGGGCCACAAATCCTTGCGTTATGTAAACTTGCAATTTTGATAAACACAGTGACCGGCACAATTCTATGCATTTCAGCATAAAATGTAGCAAGTATCAAACATAATATAAACTTTAAGCAAAGAATCCACAATAAAAACACTTGCGTAAATACATCTCGTAAGCAGAATCAAACGTGTTGATGATTCAGACTACATACAAACAAACTGGCAAATTTGACACAGGTTGGGGGAAAATATGTGTAGAGCCTTTAGACGAAAGATCAGGGGTATGTTTTTATTACCGATCATGACTTGCAGCTAGGCTAAGGTAGAGTTTTCGAGTGTAGTGAAGAACAATTGTGGCTCATCATGCCCTGTAAGATAGTTATAGTGCAGGGATTCATTTAGAATTGGTTGTAGTGTATGTTCTTTTGTAGTCGGATTGGTTTTAACTTTTCACCTGGGGTCACTGAACTTCATGTTTCAATGAGATGAAGTGATCTCTATTACTATTCGGGGCAAAGAACTAAGGTCAAGTGAACTGCATATTAATTTAGGAAATTTGATTAACTGTTCTGCTTTTGTCATGAAAAAGCAGTATTTTGAATTTCCTAAAAACAAAATAAAATATTTATCAGATATTCACCTTAATAATAAGCAAATAAAAAAAGGAATAGTCTGCAGTAAGATGCGTTGATATAATATTCCTTAAATTAAACACAATCTGGAAAATGTCTTGGAAGCAACTAGTGACATGACATAGGCATGGCTGCCTCTATTTGTGATGCGTTGCAATAGTTTTCATTTTCAGTTTTCAGCTCACTTCATCAAAGTTGGGAGGAGATTATACTAAACCCCGGGACCCATGTTCCCATCCATGTTTTTGTCCATGTCAGGTTACGGAGTTTGGGGTAACTCAGTATTAGAGAAAGTATATGTGCTACAGTTACCAAACTTGCTCCTTAGGTTCATCTTGGGATGCTGACTTCTGCGCACGCATCCTATGATGCGTCTGACCTACATTTTACGCTTCAGTAACTCAGTTCAAGGTTACAGTGTCTATAGAACTTCCTACTATTTTGGGTTTTTTTTTTTTGTTTTTGTTTTACCAAAACTGTATGGCGAGGAGCATGGTACTCTTTGATTACACTATGTTTTAATTACAAGTATATCAGGTTCAGTAAACCATGTCTCTGTAATGGGCCATTTCAGTTTAATCACCTACTAGTGATTTGCTATTTTAACATATTTTGTATCAGATTTATTTTGTGCATCATTACTCTTCGAATCTCCGAGTGATTTCCTAGCTTGTGATGAGGAGGGAGAAATTTTGTGATTGAAGTATTCCCCTGTCACGTTACTCGAGACTGCCATCATATCATATCGTGTACCCGACAGTTATTATAAATAGTCTTTAGGACAGTTCAAGGTTTGAACTTTGACTTTGATTGTCTTGTAGGTTTTGTGTTTGAGGGATTCTATAATCTTGGACCAAAATCAGAAAATGCTGACCTGACAGAAATTTCAGAACTAGTCAGAAAAATGACGGTAAGTAACTTGTTGCCATGGCAACTAGGTTTGATAACTGCAGTTCTTAAAGTTACCTGTAATTACAGTGTTTGTCTATTTGTGAAAATTCACCAGGCCGACAAAAATATCAGGAAAAAATTAGATTTCTCTGGTACAGCTTTCCATGAAATATGAAGCTTTACCACAGAAATGTGTTAAGAAGTATGTAAATACTGTCTCGGTCTTAAACAGCATTGCAATATATTTCGGAGTTATATATCCTACCCAAGCTGGAGCTAGTGATACATAGTCCTCCTTCCCCCTTTCGATCCCACCCCATTTGCTCCCAGAACTGGATATTTTTATTATGCCAACACTATTGCCTTTATATGGTGAGAGCATCTAGCAGTTGCAATGCACAGATACTTATACCTATGTAACAGACCAAAGCAGTGAGGGATCAAAAGACCCACCAGAGACAGTGAGGGATCAACAGACCCACCAGAGGCAGTGAGGGATCAACAGACCCATCAGAGACAGTGAGGAAACAACAGACTCACCAGTGGCAGTGAGGGATCAACAGACCCACCAGAGGCAGTGAGGGATCAACAGACCCACCAGTGGCAGTGAGGGATCAACAGACCCATCAGAAGAAGTGAGGGATCAACAGACCCATCAGAGACAGTGAGGGAACAACAGACCCACCAGTGGCAGTGAGGGATCAACAGACCCACCAGAGGCAGTGAGGGATCAACAGACCCACCAGTGGCAGTGAGGGATCAACAGACCCATCAGAAGAAGTGAGGGATCAACAGACCCACCAGAGGCAGTGAGGGATCAACAGACCCACCAGTGGCAGTGAGGGATCAACAGACCCATCAGAAGAAGTGAGGGATCAATAGACCCATCAGAGATTGACAGACCGAACACACCACCAGAGACAGTGAGGATCAACAGACCCACCAGTGGCAGGGAGGGGATCAACAGACCAAACACACCACCAGAGATTGTGAGGGATCAACAGACCCACCAGAGGCAGTGAGGGATCAACAGACCCACCAGAGACAGTGAGGGATCAACAGACCCATCAGAGACAGTGAGGGAACAACAGACCCATAAGAGGTAGTGAGGGATCAACAGACCCATCAGAGACAGTGAGGGAACAACAGACCCATAAGAGGTAGTGAGGGATCAACAGACCCACCAGAGACAGTGAGGGATCAACAGACCCACCAGAGACAGTGAGGGACCAACAGACCCAACCAAAGCAGTAAGGGTCAACAGACCCACCAGTGGTAGTGAGAGACCAACAGACCCACCAGTGGCAGTGAGGGATAAATGGACCAACAAGAGACAGTTAGGGATCAACAGACCCATCCAAAGCAGTTAAGTGGCAGGGAGGGGATCAACAGACCAAACACACCACCAGAGATTGTGAGGGATCAACAGACCCACCAGAGGCAGTGAGGGATCAACAGACCCACCAGAGACAGTGAGGGATCAACAGACCCATCAGAGACAGTGAGGGAACAACAGACCCATAAGAGGTAGTGAGGGATCAACAGACCCATCAGAGACAGTGAGGGAACAACAGACCCATAAGAGGTAGTGAGGGATCAACAGACCCACCAGAGACAGTGAGGGATCAACAGACCCACCAGAGACAGTGAGGGACCAACAGACCCAACCAAAGCAGTAAGGGTCAACAGACCCACCAGTGGTAGTGAGGGACCAACAGACCCACCAGTGGCAGTGAGGGATAAATGGACCAACAAGAGACAGTTAGGGATCAACAGACCCATCCAAAGCAGTTAAGTGGCAGGGAGGGGATCAACAGACCAAACACACCACCAGAGATTGTGAGGGATCAACAGACCCACCAGAGGCAGTGAGGGATCAACAGACCCACCAGAGACAGTGAGGGATCAACAGACCCATCAGAGACAGTGAGTGAACAACAGACCCATAAGAGGTAGTGAGGGATCAACAGACCCATCAGAGACAGTGAGGGAACAACAGACCCATAAGAGGTAGTGAGGGATCAACAGACCCACCAGAGACAGTGAGGGATCAACAGACCCACCAGAGACAGTGAGGGACCAACAGACCCAACCAAAGCAGTAAGGGTCAACAGACCCACCAGTGGTAGTGAGGGACCAACAGACCTACCAGTGGCAGTGAGGGATAAATGGACCAACAAGAGACAGTTAGGGATCAACAGACCCATCCAAAGCAGTAAAGGATCAACAGGCCCACTAGAGGCAGTGAGGGACCAACAGACACACCAGAGGCAGTGAGGGATCAACAGACCCACCAGAGGCAGTGAGGGGTCAACAGACCCACTAGAGGTAGTGAGGGATCGACAGAGGCAGTGAGGGATCTTTTATATGCTGTGTCTGCCATGACGTGGGACCTCAGTTTTTACTGACTCATTTGAACGACAAGTCACTGCTGATCATAACTTGTGAACTGTATGAGATAGGGCTTTGATATTTCACCTGTGTATTTTTGTAACAATACCTTTGTTCAAACCAGCATTTTGTGGTTTTGATTATGACCTTTGATGAAACCAGCATTTTTCAACCTTGTGGTTTCTATTGAAAAGACCTTCGACCTACTTTTCAAATACTTCTGTTATTTGATTTGGCTGCCATCTTTTGGAATTATTGCAGGAAAAATATAGACATCTCTTATTCTTACGTATAAATTCCAACCAAAATCCAGGTTTTATTGTGTTATTTATATTTAACATGAAACTTTGATCTTTGCAGAATTGTCTCCCTTGCGATAAACCTAGAGTAATGCTAGGACTTTGGAGGCCCGACAAGGTCCTGCAGGCCTTGCAGTTAGGGATAGACGTCTTCGACAGTTCGTATCCTTCTTCCGGAATGAACCCAGATCTCGGAGATTTAATCGCTGAATTACTAACCGTATAACCGATAAGTTGTTAAACACCAAATGTTTGGTATTTTTACATTCATTGCAGCACCACTTCTGGTGCATTCTTAATAAATTTTGACGTGTGTAATGTATGTGTTAGAGGCAGTAGGGTTCCCCCTCCATGATGTGGTACTACACATTCATCTCCCCTTAAGAAATACTACCTGTGTGGTAGTGACTTGTAGAGTTGCTAATCTTTGACATGAGGGTGGGGTTTTCCTGTTCCAGTGCAACGTGGGGGTTTAAATTTTTTTTTTATCCCTTTCAATCGTATTATTTTAAACATGTTAATATATTTATAAACAGTTATTCTGAGATGTGAATGGCAATTCCCTTTACGCAGAGTGACATCACTTTTTACTCATTATGACATCACTAGATAAGCTTCCAGATAAATGTCCTCCCGACAGAGTTGTCCCCTAACGAGTTGACATGTGGATAACTCTGTCCGGAAGAAAATAGGGGTGATAACCAACTGAATAAAGAGGCGATCTAAGAGATCTGAGTGAATTACATGACTGTTTTCGGGTTAAGTCAAAAATGAAAGTAAGACAAAAGTAAATAAGAGAGTTTCTCAAACACATTTCATTAAATAGTGACCAAGCTGTCACTTAAAATGAATTAAAGTAAATACATCGTGTATTAAACCTTGGAACACACTGTAAGCTGCCATTATTATGACATTGATGGATCCCTTGTAGTCAAATAGTTCTTAACATTGAAGATATCCAGTTGTAGTAGCAGAGAGAGGAGCAGCTCTTGTATTTAGTCTGGACTATGCTGCCAACCCTGAAGATATGGATGGAATAACCCAGAACAATGAAATGGAGATCTCATTGTCAGATAAGAGGTAATAATAATAGTAGGACTTTGTTGTGATATGTTTCATGTCCTTTAAATTCAATGCTTGTATCATAGAATTTATTATAGTTTTCATTTCTTCACGTTTTAAAATGTAATAATTTTATCTTTAATATGCATGTTCCAGCTCACCTGAGCCAAAGGGTGAAGTGAGCTATTGTCATAGCGCATTGTCAATGCGTCTGTAAACTTTTCACATTTCCGACTTTTCCTCCTATATCACAAAATAGATTTTGATTAAACTTGGTACACTTGTAATATTAGTGGACCTCTACAAAGTTAATGCTTTCTATATAGATCTGCCCATAGATAGCACCACCATACACAAAAGTATACCCAAGAGGTACCACCATTTGAAAATCGTTTTCGTTGGAAGGGATGAATGGATTTAGAAAGTAATGGTATCTGAATCTTCTAGAGGGATGTAAGATTCAAGTTTGGTTTTTTGTTCTCAATCAGAAATAGAAATTTTTACCATTTTTGACATCTTTTTGGATTTTGTTCGTGCATTATTTTTGGGTAATTTCTTCGATTTTCTCCCTGTAGTTTGCGTATCATGTATTTATTTTGCGTATTTTACAGATTTTATTGTCACAGAATATTTAATGTGATTAGAAAGAAATGGAATACAGAAATAATGTTTGGATTTTTTTGCATTATTTTAAGATTAAAAAAGATTAAACATGAGAGGGATATACTGTTAAGCTGTAATTGTTATATGTGCTAGAGTTCTTCAGAATTAGGGGCAGGCTTTGTATAGTGTTTAAGCACTTAGATTGTGGTGTCAATGATCCGGGTTCAGTACCCGGGTTACGCATCTATGTTAAAGAGGTTGGTAACCTCCTGTTTCCATGTCGCAATATACTAGTAACTGAAAAAATTATGAAAGCAATGTAAAACACCAATCAACCCACCTTCAGTACAAATTAAAAGTTTTTTTTTAGAAATTCGGTTTGTTTGAAGTACTCAAGGTTCCCTACAAATGTCGCTGTTTTAGGCTAAAGGGGTGGATCTAGTTTGGGGCAGATAGGTCCACAATGGTATCCTTCCTTGACAAACTTCTTCAAACCAGCTGCACAAATCTGCAAACTAAATGAATCAGAGTGATTTAGAGAGGTGTCTTAAGAAGCTGATTTTTTATTTTGGTTCCTTTCTGAAATTGAATTTTTGACCTCTTTATTTATTTCTTATCTATTTAGTAAGTCATATCCACATATTTTCTGTCATTTTCTTGATTTATTTATTATAGAAAAGTGAAAAAAAACATTTATTCGATAATTTTCATTAGAATGGGACCACAACTGCAAAGCAATCAAATATTTGTGTGATATCTTTTATATGCTTTTTATTTTATGTTTTGCATGTCTCAGGTAAATTTAATTTTTCATACAATTGAGCCAGGTGTCTTCTTCTCTCTCTTTTAAATCACATTAAAATTTCCGTGTAAGCGAGGCAATAGTACATATCAGGCGAATTCGTCTGTTGTCAACGTATGATAGCAGTGATAGATGATCTTGTATTTTCAGCTACAACGAGGACTTTTCTCCATTACTGAGTGGATGTGACTGCTACACCTGTAAGAATTACACACGTTCCTACATACATCATTTGCTGAACACCAAGGAGTTGTTGGCCCCAATACTTTTAACAGTGTAAGAGGATATTCATTAGTCAAATTACTTGTTTTGTAAATTCTCAGGTTGATACTGGTTTCCAATGAGACATTAACGTGTTACGGGCCAGGGGGAGTCTGACCTACATGTTTTTAGCTTCATAGAGATTGGGTGTCAATGCCCACCTTCTAAGCCATCATGGCATGGAGAAGGGTTGGCTTCTCATCCAGTGGGGGTCTGAAGGACAACCAGTGAGCTTCAAAGAAACCGGGTGTCAATGCCTACCTTCTAAGCCATCATTGCATGAAGAAGGGCTGTTGGTCATTGCCCACCTTCTAAGCCATTATGCCATGGAGAAGGGCTGTTGGTCAATGCCCTCCTAAGCCATCATGGCATGGAGGAGGGCTGATGGTCACTGCCCTCCTAAGCCATCAGGGCATGGAGAAGGGCTATTGGTCAATGCCCACCTTCTAAGCCATCATGGCATGGAGAAGGATTGTTGGTCAATGCCCACCTTCTTAGCCATCATGGCATGGAGAAGGGCTGGTGGTCAATGCCCTCCTAAGCCATCATGGCATTGGAGAAGGGCTGGTGGTCAATGCCCACCTTCTAAGCCATTATGCCAGGGAGAAGGGTGTGTGTCCCATCCAGGGGGAGTCTGAAGGACAGCCATTGAGCTTCAAAGAAACTGGGTGTCAATGTCTACCTTCTAAGCCATCATGGCATGGAGATAGCCTGATAGAAACTAGATATAACTACTGTCTTTATAAGCCATCATGGTTGGGGGGAGGGAGTGGGGGGTCAGACTCTCAGTGCTTCACACCATCGAAATGGCATATAAACTTGATTCCACTTCTGTAAAATATACCCCTATAACAAAGCCTTACAACATCTTATGATGGGCCATATTGGCATGGCCTTTTTTATTGAATGTGACCTTTGAGGTAATAGTCCCCTGTCTCGATGCTTTTCTTCAAACACCTTTACACTGCAATGTTGTATGTATCCTAGCATCTTACATAAAATCGTAAGTTTCTTGTTGTATTGTGTTGTAGAGTAGTGATACTAAGTAATAATTACTTGGTATCAGCTGCTCTATCTTGTAACTAAAGGGTCAACAACAGCCTGACCTTTCCTTTTAACCAATCAGATTATCGCTTACAAGATGTAGTAGGTACGTAGTGTACCTACCGATGCTATTCTTCATATTGCAGTGCTTTATGTATTAACAAATTCATGACAAATTCTTGCATTTTTTTTTATTGGCCATTGTTCAACCTCAGTATCTTGAGAGAAAATCGGGATCAACGAACAATTTTACAACCACATGCATCATTCCGAAATAGAAAATCAATTACTACTGTTGACAAATACATATTGTGCATGTTTAAAGGTTTTTGATGAATATTAAGTGTTTGTCTGAATTCTAGGTAAAATTGGTCCCTGGTCCTGTACTAGAATGACCTCTTTTTTATGTCCGTTTAATCAAAAAAGATTTCTGAAACAGAAGAAAAAAAGCAAAAAACAAACAAAAACAAATAACATTCGATTTTTTGTATTTTTCAGGCATAATCTTCATCATTATTTTCTATTCTTCGACGTCATCCGAGAAACACTACGAAAGGACAAATTCCAGGAGCTGAAGAATCACATAGATAAACACAATAAATCTTGACACCAGATGTCGCTGTATCTGTTTCTTTCCGTAGACTTGAAATAGCTAAGTCTTTAGCGTACCAGGGATGGGAGTGTCTCACTAGGCATTCCCGTTTTTCTGCAAAAACTTTAATTTCCGAAGTCCTTTTTCTCGATGGATGTTGGCAAATGCAAGAACTCTCAGTGCTTTGATTTTTTACAATGCATCATGCAGTGCCATATAATTAAAATAGTCATACTAAGTTTATGGATAATTTCTGAAACATTCCGAAGATGACATGGGGGATAAACTCTGTGCTTATCATAGACTGTAATGCAATTTTGCTTAACTATTTCGGGAGCACAAGAGCTACACGAGTCATAAAACTGCTGAAATTCATTGAGGAATCTTACGAAAATTGACCACCTTTTGTCCTTTTAATTTTATATGACCGTAATTCGCCAAAATGACATTAAAATCGCATTCTTCGTAGACAGCAATGTTAAATCCTGACACTTATCCCCCGCCAAATACGGCGCATTTGGGGTTATGTGACCAATCCGATTTCGAGAATAATTAACTAAACCTCATTTTCGTATGTCACCGAGTCATATTCACATACGATGGGATTTATCATCGATTTACACGAAGAGTCCGATATTTAGAAATCACATTGTTGCAAACTGCGGTTATATAAAATTTAGAGAGGAAAAAGAGGGGGTCAATCTCAGTAAGATTCCTCAATGAATTTCGGTAGCTTTATGACTCGTATAGCACTTGTGCTCAAAATATAATTCAGCAAAGTTGCATTACGGTCTATGATGAACGCCGAGTTTATCCCCAAGATCATCCTCTGAATGTTTCGGGGATTATCTTCATTTAGATCTGAGTGTGATGCCACGCCGACTTTGAAAATAAATGAATCAGTAAATAAAATGATGGAAATCTTTTCATCCTGAGACAAGATTAAATCCTCTTCCCCCTCTTCCTTTCTTTCGGATTTAGACCCTATTCATATTCGGAACATCTCGTAAGTCAACATTTATAAACTAGCTAGCCGGATATGAATCGCTGTTCGATATGCTACAGATCCATGCATTATAATTGGGTCAGACGCACATGTAGACTGGATACATAATCGGTATCCACGTAAAATATTGTTCTTCATTTGAAAAAAAAAATTGCATTTTCATTTTAAAAAAAAGATGTTGGGTGCAGATGAACGTTTGTCGAACTGTACAACAAGCCCCATTTCTATAGATAGTTTTGGAATGCATGAAATTTAATTGGAGTTACTTCCCTTTTCCGCCACTTTGGAGGAAAGGCTGGAGTTTTTGCTTCATATTTATACCAATTACAATGAATCATTGTGAGAAAGCTGTTTATATTTTAACTCCACTGAAAAAATTTTGACATTGTTCAATAGCCCTATTATTGCATAACAATTGCAAAAATTCAAGAAGCATCCTTAGTTTGGAGAAGTTCCTTACACCGTTTGGTTGATTTATGCACAAATATTCAGTAATATACCTCCAATATGGCAGGAAAGGGAAGTAACTCTAGTTAAATCTCATGCATTCGAAAACGATCTGTGTAAAGTGTCTAATGGACATTGCTATACGTGTATACCGTGTTCGCCATTTTGTAAAGTAGTTCATGATGGATGTATGAGATCTAGAAAAATTTCTATCTAGAGACTGAAGCACTTTTCACCATACTGCAGACTTGAACATCTCTATTGGGTCAGCGTAGAGTCTCAATCTCTACCAGAGGGCGCTCTCAAGCTCGGAAATATGAACTTGATAGCGTAGAGTCTGTATACATTCAGTTAGAAAACGTATTTTCATTCAGGAAGAAAAAATAATAGTTGGATGCAGATGAATGCATGACAACACTATACTGGTTGATAAAGGTAAATCCGGACGCGCGGTATTTTCCGGACGATCGCCCTTTTTGTTTTTTATTGACCATTTCAAGTAATTTTAACTGCACAACTGGAAAGAACAACATCTTTTAAAACTGTATGCCAGTGGACATTTTAAAAAGTGTTCATTTAATATGATTTTAACGAACTGCCGTGATTTATTTGGCGTAGGGATTTACCTTCCCTAACAGTACAGCAGTCCTTGTTTCTCTCCAAAGTGTCGGACGGACTAGCTTTCGTTATTTTGAGAAGCACATGTAGTCCATCATGAATGTTTGAGAACCATCGTTTTATGGGAAACGTACGATGAGTTCCGATCAAATGACATCGACACAAAATTGCAGACGTTTCTTATTAAAGAGAAATGGCAAACCACAATCGCCAGCATGCTTGTATCGTGACCTAAAGTTTCCGGGTTCGAATCCTACCTGCGGCTCTTCGGTATCTTCAATATGGAGGGCAGGTGTCACTGTTAATTGGCACGTACAAGACCCACCGCTGCCTCTGGTGAATTTGTCGCATAGTCTGAAATTTCGACAGATGCCGTATCAAAAACACAAATCCAGATGAGAGATCATGAAATTTGAAGTAAAATTAGTCGAAATATCTAAATGGTAATATTCTATCTGTATCCATTTTACCTAGCTTGTACAAGGTATACTGTACACGTATTACGTCATTGCCGCGCTGGTGTTACCCCCAGGGCATCGACACCCGGAAGACCGTGCATCTTCAGTGGTCAGTTGTCCACGCAGTAAAGATTTATACACGCATATATCTGGACATTAATGGAACAAATAAAAACAGTACTCAATCTATCCAATTGGAGATTTATCGGGGATATCCTTGTCAAACATCTCTGTGACGCCGACCACACCACCCGATGCGGCTTGTGAGTGTTTGTAAGTGGAGAATGAAGAACATTCAGCATCGTTTTCGAGGAGTGGGTCTCGTGTTTCTGATGGTCTTGGCGCTGACCGCTCTGCTGGTCATCAGGGGTAAGTCGGACTATACTGTGGTGACGGATACAGAATTTTCATTACAGGATGACAGAATAGAAATGTGTATGAAGCAAATCAAATCTTATGTTTATATATGTGTATGTGGAAGGAGCTCACAACCCTGCATTGTATAATTTCTGTGAACAGGGTCGGGTGCTTTATTAGGACATTAGGAAATGAAGTCAGAAGTAGCAGTATAGGCAGTGGCGGATTGAGAAAGGGGGACCTTTTTCGCCACAGATATGAGTAAAACTTCAGATTTCGCACCAAAAATGAGTATTTTGGCTAATACATGTACTTGACTTTCATGTGTGCCCCTCTTTTTCGGAAATACTAGATTCGCCACCGATAGGTAATTTCTATTAACAGTAGATTTTCTCATATACCATTATAATTCATCAAAGCATGCATGCAGTGGCAAATCCAGGATTTTGAAAAAGGGGGCGTGTGTCGGTCAGGTATTAGCCAAAATACTCAGCCAGTCGGGGTGCCTAATATGGAGTTTTACTGGTATTATTTGAGTATTTTCAACCTCATCGTAAATTCATAGCTAAAAGGGACCCCCAGTTCTAAATTCGACACTGCTATTGTTCTACTATTGTATTTAAGTGAGTAATAGTAATGGTACGAACATTATCAAAATTCCCAATCGGGCTGTTACGACAAACTTGCCTTACGACCAGGTGTACACATGTACGTCTTCGATCAAACTCGGTCCAGGGCATAGGTTAGTTTTCATTGGCGGATTTGGAAGGGGGGGGGCGGGGTTGCAACCCTCCTTTTTTTTTTTGGTCATTTTGGACCATTTTTAGGGCTGCAACCCCCGTTTCCAGACCGATATTGCAAAACATTTGTCATGGGAGACTGCAACCCTCCTTTCACAAATTTTTAGATCCGCCTATGATCTTTTCATGTCACAAGTCATAATATGATCAGTCATACAAGTTTAGGGATGGGTTGTCTGCCCCTTTCTGCGCTTCCTAACCCCATGAGGGGCAGGCTTAGCTTGGTGTAGTGGTTAAGCGCTTGGCTTGCGGCGCAGGCGATCCGGTTGCGCCACTATGTTTAAGAGGTTGGTTACCTCCTTCTTCCATGTCGCGATATAACTGAAAAACTGTTGAAATCGACGTAAAACACCAATCAACCAACCTACCGCCATGTGAATGGAGTGTACATGGTTTCAAATGCAAGAGAAATTTATAAGAAACGCTGTAAAGGCACATACAGGGATGCGTTACGAAGGGTAGAGGGCATTTGTATCCTGGTTTTACGTCACGCCAGAGTTACATGGTGACGACATCTACCTGATGCAATGTACTTTAATTTAGATCATAGCAACGGGTCCACCCGAAGCACTGAGGGATCTTTTACCACATAGACAGACATAGGTTGTCAAAATGCACAAATGGTGCGCTAAATTGATACACGTAGACATTTTCTGATATTCATCTTCAACATGATGGGGAAGGGGGCCTGGATTGGAGGGCTTTATTAGACAAACCTCTTGATATGAGCGCCTTAAAATTATGGACCATAAATCTCCACTTCTTTTCCCATAAATCATGGTATATATTTAGCAAATTTTATGGATATTTCCGAAACTATCCCTCCGACACCCCCACCAACCCCCTAGATCCGCGCATGCAACGTTTTTGCTCTTTTACTCCTATTCCCAGTTTCATCCTAAAAGATTACTATAAGGAATTTATCATTAAGTGGTATTCCTCAAGCTCAGAATACGACTTTGAGAAGATTAAGGCGTCTCTGCTTTAAGGGATGCATACCCCCTTTTCCCTCGACATGTTTTTCCCAGGCCTTTATGGAACCTTGCCGGTCCCATATCCATTCACTGACCGTACAGTTTATCTAGTAGTCAGAGAGGGCATTTTGTCTAGGGGTCAGTTTGTCCAGAGGCCAGCTGCATGATTGGGGCCGATATATATATTGTGGAACCTGGGACACCAAGTTTCCGGAAAATTTTTCCGCAACGGAAACCGACGGAAACCTCATGTTTCCACAAGGTTAAGGTTTCGAGCAGTTTTCCGCTAACTGAGATCAGGGGGTCTTGTTGCAGTGAACACAAATCATACAAAACTGATACCGTTTCGTATCCCCATAATAACGTTGATTCATATAGCTAGTTGTTGTTTCGTATCTTAGTCTCAATATACTAGAGTACTTGTGTAGCTAACTGCAGCTCCCTTCCCCATACTAATGCGAAGTTTTCGTTACATTTTTATTCCGTATTTTCAGAGAAACACACGAGCTGTAGAAATTGCACACTGTACTTCACGTCGTTAACCCATCAATCTGATGAACCGGTAAGTATTGTTTAAACCATTTTGAAAGTTAGTTTTAGTATTAGTGGCGGCACCCACGTGGTCCTCGAAAAAGAAGGGGGTGTTAGCAGAATTAATCTACTCTCGTCACTCATTGCCTTTTTTCTGCACAGGCAGAATATCACTCATTTTTGTTATTTCCTTTACAGGTATAACACTTACTGAGTAGATTCATGTATCTCTATCAAGACAAAAATTGGAGTCATTGTTTTAGTCAATAACACCGTTCACACTTTACACACTTTTTTATCAACAGAAATCCGAAGACAATTCTATCAAAATGGATACCCATGAAGGAGAGTTAAAAACTGACGACATGACCGTGGAAGAAAAAAGTCTGAAAATGCAGAAACCAGTAGACACACTCCAGGCAGAAAAGACAACGAAAACAATAGAAAATGGAATAGATAATAAAGAAGAAGTTATTCTCCAAGATGTCCAACATCATGCCACAGGAATACGTATGCCGTCAGTTCGGAGGTCATCTTCCCTCAGCGAAGCATGTAAAACGTTCCGAGCAGCTAATGTCGAGCAGATGTCAGGGCGGAACTACTCGGTGAATTTTGTCACAGATGATCAACACAAAGTTGTGTTTTGTGAGATTTTCAAGTGTGCCTCCACGTTTTGGAAGGATATTTTGAATAAAAAAGTGAAACCTGCCAAGGTCTTAGAGGGACATAAGCCGGACTGGTTTAGGTTCATGTTCGTCAGAGAGCCATACAAACGTTTCATGTCGTTCTACGTTGATAAACTTTACACTCCGAATACAGAGTTCTGGAGAATGTTCAGTCATTGGATACCGCGGTGTCGAAACTCCAAAACGAAGCGAAAAGGATGCTGTGAAGACGTCACATTTAATGAACTTTTGGAATTCGTACTGGACGAGATCAAACACAAGCGCCCCCTGGATCCCCATCTCACACCGATGCACGAGCATTGTCACCCGTGTGAACGGAAATTCGATTTCATTGGTCGAATGGAAAACTTCACTCACGATGCATACCGAGTGTTCGAAGAGCTAAATTCACGCACTGAAACGAAGATAATTTATGATGATTTCCGAAAGGAATCCAACATGGCGGCAGCCAAGGACTATGTGTATCGCTTGTTTCGTACGAAGGTTTGGGTAAACCGTTGTTTACCTATGTACGATGCCATGTTACGTACATGGAAAGCACTCCAAATCAGAGGAATCATAGACAGTCGAATCCAAATGCCGTTTCCGAGAGAAGGAGCGGATCGACTATCTAAATTCACTTTCCACGACGCAGTTATGAAAGCTCTCCAACAATCAACAGACAGAGATCATTTAAAAAAGGCCAAATCAGAGGCAGTTCGGGAGCTCTTTTCGACCGTAAACCGCGATGTACTGCATAAAATACAAGACGTCGTCAGACCAGATTGTGAGCTGTTTGGTTATGACCCCGAACCCGAGGATATCTTTTCATCCAAGAAATCGGATTCTGCTCCATTTTATTTCGTGTCTTTGGACGAGACGCAATACCGGAAGTACTTCGGTGGTGATCCTAGTAAACTGCCGTCCGCCAGAATACAAAATCTCATGCGCATGGTACCAGGATCCTTGTGATACGGCAGATATCACCCCGGAAATAAAGGTACGGACGTTTAGAAGATGATGAAATAGAGGAAGAAGAAGCATGCCGGTGATCTTTTTAAAGTATATTACAGCTCCCGAAGTTGATTGACCAAAGATGACGTCATTCACATGTACGTACATCTATACATGTACATGCATTTGACATTATGTCCAATGAGTATGTACAGCTGAGCGCATGCTCAAACGGTCGTCATGTAAAGCTAGAAATTGAACGTCATCGTTTCGACCCCCATGGCAGCCGCTTTATCGACCGTTACTTGCTTAGGTATATCTATTACGCTTATAAGCGAGTAGTGGATAGATGAGATTCTTACCATAGAACCCGGATATTCGAGATCTCGACTTCACGATACACTTAGTCTTGAAATCATTGCACCTTCACTCTTGTGACAACATGGGGTTCGATCAATGGATCATACAAGTCGGGAAGCATACTGGTACTTTTGCCAGTGATAGCAGATTCCTTAAATTCTCCGGAATTCTCCGACATTTTCCTTGGATTCCACGGCATTTCAGACTTTCCCAACATGTTTTTCCTCCACACCTTCCTTAGATTATCCGGACTTCATCGACAGTTTCCTTTGATAATCCGGATTTCTGCGATACTCCTTCTTCTGCCCAAACACTTTCCTCGGATTGTCCGGACTTCGATACTTTCATTGGATTCTCTAGACTTTTCCGACACTTTCCATGGATTCTTCGACCGCCGGCCTTTCCTTACACCTTCTTTGGATTCAGTGAACTGCTCGGATACTTTCCTACAGTTCTTTGGATTTCTCGGACACTTTTCAACAGTTCTTTGGACACTTTCCTTTGACTTCCCTGACTTATCAGACACTAACCGCTTTGAACATGAGAGTTCGTCCATCGATGGTTGTACTTAATCCCATATATCATCGTCGGAAACCCACGGTCTTTTGCCCTAACCTTGATACAAGAGCAGCGCGATAGGGCCTTTGTTTCCGAGGATGTCCATGTATATGAAGTGTATAAACTCCACACTCCTTCTTTGATAAGAGAAATAATGATATTCCAGATTTAAAAAATATATATATATATTTGTGTTCATTCGTTATTATATGTAAGTATTTTTTTTAGGATTTATTGTATTAGATTTAAATATACAGGAATCTGAGTTATTTATACGAAGCTCGACGAGAAAGTCAAACTACCCAAAAATAACAAATAAGGAAGAGCATGCCGATCTCGTTCTCTTATACTATCTTTCTTTTAATATTTAATCAAGCCGGTGGTAGCCCGTTTACAAGTAGAGTGATCGGCTTGTGACCGAGAAATCAGGGGTTCAAACCCCCCAAAGATTAGTCCAAAATATCAGATCCAAGTGTGTTATCACTCATCGACTCGGGTGGGTAAGTGGTGGGGGCGAGTGGCGAGTGATCTTCCTTGTCACGATAGACGTGACACATATAAGATCACGCAACGATTTGGATGGGCAAGCGGCAGAGATCTGACTGTCTATGTGACAAATCATGCAGATTCCTTCAGCATAATTGGTGTGATTTCAAATTTAAAAATGATCAAAGGACTGAAGTACAAAATGTACTTGTAATTTTAGTGAATATAATGTTGAAGTGATTTAGCTGACCACAAATAACAAAGTCACATAATTTTTCACAATTATTTATACTTTGTCATAAGTTATTATGTATGTTGCTTTGATCAATATGTTTAAAAACATTTAACAGACAAGTAATGTGTAATCTTATCAGTATCATTTAACATTGTCCGTCGTTTTACTTTCCTTCAATATACACTGTATGATAGAAATGTCTTTGTAAAATTTACATATGGCATTGTCTTTATTTGTCCCCCTTCGGTTTCCACTCCGTCTGTCTGTCCGTCAGTCTGTCTGAGACACGTTGGTTTTCCACACTTTTTAGGCAACCACTGAAGTAACTGATTTGAAGTTTGGTATGTAGCTTTGTATCAATGTGTTACAGATCAAGTTCCAGTTTGGTCATGGTTGACTTGTTTTTGGAAGAGTTACGGCCCTTGTTGACTTTGTTTTACGTTTATTACGATATATATTAAATTTATAATAGATTCATGATATCAATAATTGGTGTTTAACTTACATGATTGGTGTTTTGTACTGTAATGTACTATTCTGTACACTATCTAGAGGCATAGATCCAGGGACTTGTATAAACGTAAAGTCCCACTATTAATTGGAATTGTACACAAATGGCAAATTGCACATACATATAATATTACTAGGTGTTTTATTTATCAGATGTGGTTACAAATTCGGTTTTTTCCATTGACCATAGCTCTGGAATTGCGAAAGTTTTTCCGACCCAGTAAAATAGCAGCAGCGGCGACAGCAGATTGTAAGTTGAATGTGGCAATACATTTTGATCACTATCTTAGAGAAGGCGTAGCTAGACCGGTAGATCGAATACGGACTGCAAGGTCTCGGGTTGGAGTCCCACGTATGGCAATAGATGACGAAGATGTTGCACTGTCTCGGATAGGTCAGATACATAGGTAGAAATTTCAGTGCACTGCATCTGACAGATACCGTCACCTTATAAGTGCACTGCATCAGGCAGATGCCGTCACCTTATAAGTGCACTGCATCAGGCGGATACCGTCACCTTTTAGGTGAAATACTCTTGGTGTGACGTAAACATTACTACATTGAACCGGTATGTCATTCGGGTATTATCAATGAGGTTATAAATTTATTCTTCATCCAGAGTTGTCGTTCTTTTGCAGAGATCTCCACCTCTGATATGGAAATGGTAGCGGCATACACCATACTGTTTAGTAAAAAAGTACGTCATCGCAATGCAATAAGACTACATATGACCTCTCTTTGTTTTTGTTTATTCGTTGAAGCCGGTGGATCAGTGGATTAGGTGCTCGGCTCGTGACCGAAAGGTCCCGGGTTTGACTGCCACCATGGGCGCACCGCTACCTTGTCTTTTGGATGAGACAGTAAAAGCTAAGGAACGATAGGCGTGGCACGTAAAAGATCCTTCACTGCTTCAGGTGGATCCGTTGGAAAGGTCTAAATTCTTTTCAATGCATCAGGCAGATGTCGTCACCATATATATGAAATAATCGTGGAGTGTCGTAAAACAATAATCAATCAATCAGTGTTTATTAGTTGTAAACTCACCACACTTAAAGCAGACATTTCGATATACATGTATAAACCATAACCATTCGGAACAACTTCGCCCTTTACTTGTACCTACGTAAAAAGACTCGGATGCCACTCGGCGAAATGACTTGCATCGATTCCTTGCATCAATCGGGGCCCGGCGCCATAAAACATACTTAAGACAGATTTTGTTCTCAAACTTAAGAATTTACTCAAATATTTTTGTCTCAGTAGAATTCAACGCCATAAAAAAAGTTAAGACAAAAATCTGACTTAAATTTAAGAATTTACTCAAATATTTGAGAATGCTCAATACCATACTTAAGAATTTTCTCAAGAAAAACAATATGGCTGCCGTTCACAGAAGATTACGTCGAAACAGACGCTATAATGTTAATTTACCACGTCCAAGGGTCTTTTTGGATAGAACTAATCCTCTGGAAACACAATCTGATGAAGAACTGTACGATCGGTATAGATTTAGTCGAGGTACCATTGTTTATTTGGTCACAAATCTTCAAGATGTTTTAAGTAGAAGGACCAAACGCAATCATGCGTTATCTCCTATCATTCAAATTCTTTTATTCTTGCGTTTTTTGGCAACTGGCGCTTTTCAAATGCTTGTTGGTGATAGTTTGGACATTTCCGAGTCTGCAGCTGGAAGAGCATGTAGATGTGTTGGTCAGGCTATTGTCCACCGACTCAAAGGTAAAATTCGATTTCCCAGGAACCAAGAAGCTGAGAGAACGATGGAGGGATTTCGCAGAATCGCAGGTATGTAACGTTCATACTCACAAGTCATGTGTTATGTTCACATTATCCCTAAATACGCATTTCTTTTCCGTGGAATCTCCGTCGTTTTCACTTTCATTTCGTGAGATGTAACAGCCAAATCGACTGCAAATTTATTCGAGAAGAATACTATCGCAGATAGAGTTTTATAAATATAAAACAACTCAGACACTTATAGAATTCTTAATTATATTCAATAATAATGATTTAACAATATTTTTAGCAAAAAAAGAAGATGATATTATTATTATTATTATAATATATATATATATATATATATATATATATATATATATATATATATATATATATATATATATATATATATATATATATATATATATTATATCATCTTTTTTACTAAAAAATTGTGTGTGTATATATATTATATGTATTTGCAATTTCTATAGATCAATAACATTATAATCTATATTTTAATAGAATATTATTACTTCATGCATTACATAAATTTTCATACAGTAATATTATATGTTTTAGGTTTTCCAAATGTAATTGGAGCAGTAGATGGCACTTTCATCAAAATAAAAGCTCCATTACACAATGAACCTGATTATATCAACAGAAAGGGTGTCCACTCCCTTAATGTACAGGTGATTTAAATAAATTAATTTTGTAATGCATAATAATCAATTTATATACAGTGCGGTCTGCAAAATAAATTATTACTATGCACACTCTGATTATTGAATGATCAGAATTTATTTGTTTATGATTTTTGCTTCTATTCATTCTATTTAAGATTCACAGTGGTTTATAATATTTCAGTATAATTAATGTAAAATGCATAGGTCAATCCCAGGTCAATCCCAGTTACCAGCTATTATCAAGCTGACACAATAATATTAACTCAAATGCAAGAATGGTAAATGAAATTGTGGATGTGAAAATTATTAAAGTACTTTTTATAATGACCTGAATTTCTGTGCCACTGATATATTATTGATATTGATTATAGAAAACAAAATGATATAGCAATAAACTAAATCTATAGTCCTCATAACAATGGGATTATGGAAATTAAATTAAATTGAAATAAATGCATGGTCAGAATAAAAATGGTGAGAGAATGGAAAATATCTTCCCATCTTGTCTGATTTAAGTATTATAACATTTTTGATTCATTTGCAAGTTCACTGTTTTAATTAATTTAAACCTCCAGGCTACTACTTGAAATTAACTCCGCCACTCAGCAGTGTAGTGGATTTTATTCCATTATCAAATGGGGATGAATTTCACTGTGTATATTCTTTACAGAAATAAATTGCAGTGTAATACCAATCACGTACTGAATTGTCATTTAACATCCAGATTGATCATGCATGTATAATTGTGCTTAATTTTTCCAGATGACCTGTGACTCTATGTTTAGGGTGACATCTGTTAGTGCAAATTGGCCAGGGTCTGTCCATGATGCTCGAGTATGGAGAAGTTCTGGACTGTGTGCACAGTTTGAAAGAGGTACTTTTAAAAATAATCAATGTTTGATATTATTTTCCCCATGACAAAACATATAATTAAAAGCTGACACTTTCACTTGAATAAATTCACTGCATACTTTTATTTCCTTAATTATATAAGTTTCATAACTGCACGGTTAAAAACCATGGAATCAATTTATGCATTGCATGAACAAATGAATTTCAACTATATGATGATATTTTTCATTTGAGAAATACTGATTAATATACATTTTCTAATATATGCAAATAATTAATATATATAACCATTTTAAACATAAGAATATGAATCATTACTCAAGATTGATTATCAATTGAACCTAAAAATTGAGATAATATTATAACTTACAATTAAGCCTGGCTACCAATTAAGATTTCCATATAACTAGAGCTGTCCTAACAGGACAAATACCCCCTCCCCAACAAAACTGAAACATGCAATAATAATTCATCCCAAGATACATCACTGGTATAAGTGCAATGGATGTCCCACTTGTCCATTTTGGTTCAAGGTTGTTATACACCCTTAGGTCATGGACAATAATTGTGTAAAATATTATCTCCCTCCAAATTAAAAGGAAGAAGTTACGACTCGGACAAGAATTCTAGCTATGTATGCACTGTGACCTTGACCTTGAATATATGACCTTTGGTGGAGGTCATGACACACCATTGGACATGAACAACAAATGTGTGAAATGTTATCTAGATCCATCTGGGCAGTAAGAAGTTATGGTCCAGACAGATAATGATTTTGACAACTGTGCACTTTGACCTTGATTTTGGAGACACAATCTTGAGCCAAGGTCATGACAGACCCTTGGATCATGTGCAACAATTGTAAGAAATATTATCCAAATCCGACAAAGGGGTATAAGAATTTATGGCCGGTACAAATGTGAACAGATGGACAGACAGACAGACAGACAGACAGACAGGGTGATTCCTATATACCCCCCAAACTTTGTTTGCGAGGGGTATAATAATTTAATTTCTTTGAAGGATAATATATGTCCCAAATACACGATTACTGTGTTGTTTTTCAGAGATTTTATAGTGACCATTAAATTCATGTCAATTGAAGATGACCAGACTGGAATTTTGGGAATTGAAGTTAAACCCAAACAATATAGGCCAAAGTGTGCCTATATATATATTGTTCTGACAAAAGCACCTTTTGCACCATTTTGATAAATCAAATATAGTATATCAGAATGTAATTTAAGGCAAATGTTTTTTTCATATTTCTATCCAAACAATAATAGCAGTTAACTCTTCTTAACTACAATTTGATAAATTTAGTTTTACAAATTGTGTTATTACCTATTTTAGTTCACAACTTAGGATTATAGTTTCACAACACATTTAGTAAAATGCTAAAATCTTTTAAATTTGATATACATGGCTGTTATTGATCGAATTTTTTTTTTTATTTTAGGTGATCATAAGGGACTGTTAGTGGGAGACTCTGGGTATCCCTTAAGTCGCTTTTTGATGATACCTTTCCTGGCTCCTGCAAATGAAAGACAAGAACGTTTTAACAATAGTTTGTGCAGGACCAGAGTGCTAATTGAGCAAACATTTGGTATCATCAAAAAGCGATTTTCAGCTCTGCATTATGGATTCAAAACATCTGTGGACAGAGCAGTAACCTACATCGTTGCAGCTGTGATACTTCACAATATAGGAATAGAAAGGCATGATGTTGACATTAACAACATAGAGAATTGTATAGATATTAATCAATGTATTTTCCATGATTTGACCAATCTTGACAGATATGATGGCCAAGCAAAGAGAGATAGACTTGTTGAGAGATTTTTTTCTAACTGAGATGTGTTAATTAACTAGCAATTATACACTACCCTCCATAAATAAGTATAAACTCTTTTTTTTTTCATATTTTTGAAATTAATTTGACAAAAATGAAAGAAATAGAAATAATTCAGGCATTTTGCTGTTTATATTCAATGAAAGAACATGTTTTATACTGAAAAACTGAAGTTTAACAAAATATTTCCTAAAAATCATATACAAATGCAAAACTAATCTATAATGCACATTTCAGTCCAATATTTTATGTACCGTCCTCTTGCCCTTATCACAGCTTGAATATGTGTAGGCATGCTTTTAAGTGCTCTGCATCTCCTGGCAGACAAATTGTCCCAATATTCTATTAGTTAAAAACTAACAACATAAAATATTGACTTATTATTTATTGTACGTCTTTATACATAGAAAATTCCTGGGGTTGGTACTTAACTCATGGAGGGTAGTGTATTATTTTATTGATAAATTAAGCTAATGTATCTAAATCTGTATGTATTGCCGTTCTTTTCAAAAAATAGAGTTATTTCCCAGGTATCTGACCTCGAAACTATTATGATGTCATATACATTCTATGGAAATTGATGCATTAATTACTGCAGGAAATGTACAAGTATATTGTATAATTAAATTCAACATTCATCCTGACTTTCTGATATGAGAGGTGCTAATATAGGGAAATTTGACATATTAGACAAGATTTGAGTTTTTTGCAAAGCAATGAGTTCTTTTTTTTCTTTAATTAATGATATTTCAGCTTGCAGTTTCTCAATCTCTAGACCAATTCTTTTGTTGTCCAATTCTAAATTCCTCTCTTCCAAAGCAGCTAAACTCTTGCGTTTACCTCGTGATTCTGCAGTCATAAAATAATTTGTTAACATAGGGAATAACATACATACAAAGTTTAATGCAATTGTTTTATCTTAACTCATTGATTAATTTTACCTTTAAACTTCTCTTTAATTACAGATTTTCACTCACTGTACCTTTCTATAAAAATAGGGCACCGCTAATGGGTGCATGATACGCCCGCATCATGTTTTAATGTGTTGGTAATGGATGTGTGAAAGAAGAACTATTAGTTTTCAAACTAACCACACCCTTTCATATATGACACCATCAAAAGTTTTGTTCTCCCTTTAGTTAAGGAAGAGAAGACAGGACAAGCTTTTACAACCCCGCCCATTTTCCCCCACCCACAGGGGCCTGACCCAAACTTTGAAACCCACATGTACAACTACAAGCCACACCCTTTCATATGACACCATCAAAAGTTTTGTTCCCCTTTTAGTTAAGGAGGAGAAGCCCGGACAAGGATGGATGGATGGACGGACGGACGGACGGACAGACAGATGACAGCGTTATAGCATGATACGCCCACATTTTTAAATGCAGGCGTATAAAAAATAGAGGTAAACTTATACTTGTCCTTAACTTTTGAACTATGAGGGAGAGAATTAATATTTTTAGCATGTGTTCTTCTATAATGAAGACCTTTCAAGAGACACCAAAGTCAATGACCATGTGACCTTTATGCTAAAAAAAGATCAAAGCATGTCTCAAAACAATCATGCACAAAAGCTAATATCCTTGAGAAATTTAAATGATATTATAATACAATAAATTAATAACACTTAAAATATGAACATGATGCATTATTAAAAAGGTAAAAAAATCAAGGTTATTTTTATATACTTTGTCTTCCTTACCTTCTTGCTAAAAATAGTTTTTTTGACTCTATACTGTTGTCAGGGGCATAGTGCTTAACAAACACAAACGCATCAATCATTTATTTACCTTTTGTCTTCTTCTTTTTTGGAGCAGATTCATGGTCAGTAATTGAATGGCTAGTAGTGGCTATACTCTCTGGTCCTGAAATGTTTTTGTTTTAAATATTTTACACCAATTTCTTTCATGTACATATCATATAGTACATCAGAACTTGTAACATAAAACATAAGCTCATACATTCATGTTTATTGCTTGGTATTGGAAATATTAATAAAATGAAAGGAAAATTACATTCTACATACATGTATTGATAATTTTCAAATATTTCTTTTTTCTTTTAAATGAGAAGGTGCATTTAGTTGTTAATCCAATGGAAACTAAGATACATAGGGATCACCATGTCTGTCAGTCTGTTCATCTGTCTATCTGTCACCAAATATTATCGATGAAACAATGGTGTGTCATGACCTTGAACCAAGGTCATACATTTAAGGTCAAAGTCACAGTGACCACATGGCCATAATTTCTGTGGGGGACATAAATTCTTCATGTTACCTTGCAGTGACATTAATATTATAAAAATTTGCTCTCCATGACTTAACAAGGTCATATATACAAGGTCAAAGTCACAGTGAAGTTATGACTAAAGTAGCCAGGGTCCGGCGCCATAAACTGAGAATATACTTGTCATAATTTCATATTCTTTTGTTCATCAATGAATTAATAACTGGGATTTGGATTTTATTTACTTTTATCCTATTGATAAACAGAGTTAAACAATTCTGCATCAGAATTTATTTGAACGTTTGATAATGGAATAAATTAAAATGAAATATTTGACTTTAGTATATTCTCAGTTTATGGCGCTAGACCCCGGTCAGTAAAAATATGAAATGGATCTGCTTCATACAATTGTTACTCATGACACAAGGGTATATCATGATTGACCCAAGGTCACAGTCAGTTTATGACTAAATCTGTTCTTAAGTAAATTTGCTACTGTGGGGGCGTTACTCCTGTTATGACTGTTATGGTTATTATAATTATTATTGTTGTTATTATTATTATTATTATTATTATTATTATCATTACTTTTATTAAGAAAACAATGTTCAACATGTATTGATTTTGCATATTATTTGCATATAATAACAATGGATTCAATAAAGTGTCTTTTCTGTGACATAATCTCCTTTTGGGATTTTTTATGATTCTCTTTTTTACTGAAAGATATTTCTATAACAATATGGGGGTTTATAGTGAAACTACAAATCATACATCATTGATGACACGGTCAATGGGTACATTTCTTATGTAAACATTACCATTATTATCGATAAATATCACACAGTGTATGTAAACAATAATAAATAATTAAAGTTAAATGTTGTAACTAGAGCTTAGTATTTTTGTTGCTAATATAATACATGTACGTATGTACTAACAACATTTTGCAATCATAATTATATCTAATCAATACCTTCTAATTCATTACTTTCCTCAACCAAATCAGATGCAATGTTTTCCGGTTGTGCTGAAAGATGAGAATTATTGTAAAGAATAAATAAAATTCCATATTTTGTTCTGTATTACCAATTACTCTAATTGTTTATTCCTTCTTATAATCTATGAAATGTGATGTCATTAAAGTTAGTAATGAAAGAAGGAAGACTTTCATTACAAATATATATTCTTCATCTGGATTATGTAATTTATTTGTAAAAAAAAAACTAGTAATATACATGAACAAGGACATTATGTTAGAGGGGGTGGAGTGTCAACAGGGTTAAATGGAGAGGAAAGAAAGGGATGGGAGAAGGGAGGGAGAAGGGAGATGGGATAAAGGGGGAGGGAGAGGGGAGAGCTGTACCAACCTGTCTACCCCCTCATATTTGCTTCTACACTTTTAAAGTGGCATTTCATTTTACCTTCAGAATCAAATCCCCCGAGTGACTGGCCAAGTCCTTCCATCTGGGGTTGCCCATCCATGGCAGCAACAAGGGCTTCCTCCGAAGCTGACATAACAGGAGCTGGTCCTCCCTCTGTTTTTGGTTTTCGTTGCAAATCATATTTCTCTTTACCTATGCAGTGAAATATATAAAAGACAATTTTATGCAATAACAGTAATTGGACACCATCACTAATGGTCATTTTCGGCTCATATGAGTGAAAGGCTCAAATAATAGTACTTCAATTTTCAAACATTTGACTTACCATATGAAATCAATAAAGGGTTTACATTGAAACATAGTAATAAACAGAGTTAAAATATATTTACCTCTCTGTTTGATGTTATAATACTTCTTTTTTACTTCATTTAAGTCCCTTTTTTTGGTATCAAAGCGACTGAATCAAGAAGAAAAAAATCAGATTATGTAAACTTTAGTTTGATTTTAAAGCTTTATTTTGTAATGGAATATATATGTAAGCTTTCAATTTACATTTCAACATACGTCATGTATGACACTAATTTTAGAAATCCATTTGATATTGTTTGGGAGATGAAAGCCGGCGTGGCTTAGTTGATGAGGTGCTCGGCTCGTGACCTAAAGGTCCCATGTTAGACTCCCGCCCTGGGCACATTGGTGTTCAGTCGTTCGGATGAGACAGTAAAAACCGAGGTCCCGTGTCATGGTTGGTGTGGCACGTAAAAGATCCCTCACTGCCTCGGGTGGGTCCGTTGCAAATAGAAATTTCCATGCAATGCATCTGGCAGATGCCGTCACCATGTACTATACGTGAAAAAAGTCGTGGAGTGACTTAAAACAATAATCAATCCATCTTTGGAAGGGGGGAGGGGTTAGAACTTACTTTCTTTTTTTTTTTCTTAAGGGTATTGATGTAATAATGTAATACAAAATTTTGCCGAAGGTACACCAGAAAAAAAATCTTCCTCATTCTAAACTACATTTCCTACATGAAGATTTGTGAAAAATTAATTGTCTCAAAAGCAAAGAAAAGCTTCAAAATAAACCATTTGTATATAACTTTTAACTCATAGTAGAGTATACCTTCCGCCCATTTAGATACTGTTACCATACCCTATAAGCATTAATCATCAAAATGGTCTTTAAGTACTGATTTGTTATGAAATATCGTTCTATAATTTAAATATTAGTCATTGCCAGTGGCATTTTGTAAGTTTGAAGTAAGTATTCCAGTTTCAGTGAATCTTAAACATTGTAAATCATTGTATCATACGTAAATTGTATTCATGGATGATTAAGTTGTTAATTAAACATTGATCAAGAAACTGTGGAACAAATTCATCCCGTGTACCACAAATTGTCCAATAACTTGCAATGATTTTGGAACAGACGTGGGGCTGGGGTCGCAGGCACCCTACCCACTCGTGTATTGAGCAGAGCCGAAGTAAAAACATACCAATTTATATACTGACCCTATATAGTGAAAAGCATACACTTTTAATATAACTTAGCATGTCTATTTAAATTTCCTTATTAGGCCTATTTCCATTGAAAAAGTTTTCTGCATTCCAGATTCAAAAATATCTTCTCTTGTAAACTTTTCATACGTTTTACCTATTTGTGATTAGAAAGATACTCATTGATAAACACACACACATACACGCACGTACGAACGTACGTATATATATATATATGCTTGTATATATATATATATGGAGGCCTTAAAACATATTGCAGCAGAGCTTCTGTACATGTATACATGTATTAATGGAGTTACCCCCGACACCCCAATCCCCGATCCCCCATGGCATTAATAAGTCATTTGGTTTACTATACATTAGTTTATATCATATAGACAAGTCTTTGTCTCTGAAAGAAGTGCATTACAAAGTTTTTGCCGATCCTGCCCAGGCGCGAACTATCAACCACCAGATTACAAAACATACGCGTGCGCTCCCGATACATGTACATGTTGCCATAAGATCTATAGGCCTATTGCTCTGTCACCGTATATGGTGGGTTAAAAACCCGGTAATTAAATAATTAATCTAGCTATTGTTCAACTAAGACTATTGTTTATTATAGTTAATAAACATACGCATTAAGAACATCAACTATTTCCATCCACGCTTCGTTTCGTAGATGGTTCACTTTCCCCTGGCACCCACTACCCCTCATTTTCCCAAAAAGCCTCTCTTCTCTCCTTTTGCACTCTTCCACCACCACTAGCTCCTCCTCCTGCGTCCAGTTTTGGGTTCTTTTTCTAATACTCATAATTGTTTATATATGAATAAAATTTAAAGAGATCTACATATACAGTATAATTTTAAAGAGCAGACGATAATGTTTATTTATATGTTTATTTATGTTTACAATACTTTTCTTACCTTTAAGACAAGAGAGTTCCGGGGATTCCCTGGATATTCCACTTCTCAAAATAGCACGAGCAAATTCACGCGTCTCAGTTGAGAAAATTCTTAAATGCTTTTATGGCGTTGTGTTTTAAGAAAATTCTCAGCTGAGAAAATTTTCATTCTTAGCTAAGAATATTCTTAAATCTTGAGACAGAATTTAGTCTGAGAATTATTTTTGTTTATGGCGCCGGGCCCGGTTTCCGGCATTGTACTCAGTAATATATCGGCGATGTAAAATGTAATCCAGTACACAATCTATGTCATCTATGTCAAGGAAAGTAATTACAGCTGCAATACACCGTTCCACTTTTCAGCATAGAAAGCGATGTTTAGCGGATTTTTGATTGTTATAGTTATGACGTCATAATCAAATGTCGGACTTGTCCAACCTTGCATGACGTCATCATAGTCAGATTTTGCGCTAAAGTGCTTGACTTTTGACGAATGTGGAACGGTGTATAGTTCGGAATTACTGTTTAACTCAGGTCATTTGAATCGTGAAAGTCTTCTACTGTCTTCATTACACGCCAAGCACTGACCTATTTGTCTGGAACACATGCGAGCATCCATAACTACAGGAACTATTTTTCAATAATGGCTACGAGTGACGTCCGATTTTTTTTTACGCAGGAAAAGGACGAGGATGTCCGAATGATACCATAACAATAAAGTGAGTTGTCTGCCCTTGATTAGAACTCTCTCACAATTCATTGTACAAATTTTATACCATTCCTTGCTTCTCTTCAGCGAACTACCTTAATGAACAGGGACAGACAACTCACCCCATTGCAATGGCCTATATATATGTATATGCAGATAAAGCACACGATACAGGTATTTGACGTATTTATTGATACTTTGGCATAATACATTGTAATTCATGTTAGATGTGATTACGTATTATCGTCACGTGACTAGTATCATATACTTTGATCACGTGATGAACTATTATATTTATTGTTCGCCTGTAGCACATGCATTTAAAATAAACAATATATATCATGATGATGTATATGTTTTGGCACTATAATTGTATTCTATCATGGCACGAAAACCAACAAAATATACAAAACAATTCACAATTTACAACATAGCACTATTCACAATGTACAACGAAACGTTCCTTATAAAATACAACGCTATGCAATCACTAGATACAACACGTGGTACGGAGGTTCATTAAGTATAACGTTTTGAAGTTCATTTTGTACATCACTATTCAGTTTACTAAACATGTTTTATACATGTACATATTCACTTTGTACAACACAATGCATAGGCGGATCTAGAAATAAAAAAAGGGGGGGGGCGGTTTGCAGCCTCCCATGATTAATGCTTTGCACTATTCGGTAAGGGGGTTGCAGCCTTAAAAATGGTCGAAAATGACCTTTTTTGGTAAAAGTTTCCAACCAAAGTGGGGGATGCCAACCCCTGCACGCCCCCTTTTTTGAATCTGCCAGTGCAATATCAAACCGCTGTAAAACAGTGATGTAAATGTGTTTGTTATGAGTTGCATCATAGTAAAAAGTGTTGTACCATTACTTGACGTTATCGAAATAAATTTTGTAAATATGACTCGGTTCAATGAATACCTATATATGGTTAACCGAGTACAACAGAATGGAAAACATTCAGAGTGTACAAAATTGTTATTCGATTCAGAGCACTTATTTCACACAACTCGCAATATCTGAGTTCCGCAGATGTATATAAAATTCTTTACAAGAAAGCCGAAAAACGAAAAAGAAAGAAAAAAAAGGGGGGGGGGGAGAAGGTATCTACGGTTGAATTGCGAAAGGATTGTCCGGGGTAAATATGGACGCGTCAGGTCAATTTACACTCGTCCAGATATCACAGACAAGATTCAAGACTCGAACACTCCTACGCCAAACAAAGAACCAAGAAAATTAAAAATAACAACATAATGTACGACTTAATAAACATGGGTACAGCGATTTCTACATTCATACGAGGGGTTTTCGTCAGGGATATATTTTTAGGTGTTAGTCCTTTGTGTCTGGAGGGCATACAACGCCTGACAGCGTTTCTGATGCTTGCTCTAGCTCCGTTCCATTTTCCGGGTCCCTCTAGACGGAACTGAGCCGGCAGACATGGACCAAAGTAACATCTTAAAGCCAGCCACGGATCCTCTCGGAATAATTTCGTTAGATCTGGCTTTACTCCGATTTGCTCGGCTATCTCGTCCATAATATCTATCCAAAATGTCTGAAATAAAAGATATAAGAGTTATCTTCCTTGATGAAATAGATTATCTATGCACTTTGAATTATCTTTCTTTGGGAATTATAGAAAATGCAATCCACGTACGTGTTTCAATATTTATGTTTGTGGGTACTTATGTATAGGAGGAAGGCGCCTTTTTAATTTACCCATGATGTACTATCCAGAGTGACGTAAGATAGTATATGCATACCTGTAATGTGTGTCTTCGCGTTTTGACATAGACATCATTCATGGCGGCCTTCTTGGATAGTATGTCCTGCATCATAACACTAGAGCTTGGTAAACGGCAGAGACCTGAAATACATAAAGCAGAAGCAAATTAGCCCGCAAAAAAGTGGAGGGAGAAGGAGGGGTGGGTGGGTTTTGGTTGGCAAAATCATTACTATTCCCATAAAATGACGTCAGAGACATTCTTTTTTAATATGACCTCAAAAATTTACGGGATAAATTACCATTTGCCAACCATACCGTCAGTCCCCCAATAACAGCGATAAGGTCTATACCGAAAATCACGGGTGCAATTTTGAGTGTTGTAAAATTATTGAACTTTGAGTGAAAGGAAATTCAAAAATACTTGTAGCCCGCTCAGTTAAAAGGTGGAAGAGAGAAAGGGGGGGGGGGGGGGGGGGGGGGGGGGGGCTCTGTAGCAAACTCATTATAAATGGTTAAAAATAGTTCATTTCAAGAATTAGAATGAACTCCTATATTTTGTGCTAAATCCGAGAATTGTTTAAATCGGAAATAGATAGTTTTCACTGAGCCTGAATTTATTGGAGTTACCTCCTGTAGTCAGCCTTATATGGGGTCAAACAAAAGATTTTCATTCATACATGTAGTAGTATCAATTTAAAAGACATTTGTTTGGAGAAGGTATTCATAATTTTGAACCAAGATCAACAGTTTCGAAATAAATTACATCTTAATATTTATTACTTTGTAAGCAACTTATATTTCAAACATTATTTTAAAGATATGCAGTTTGTATTTTTTGTTGGTTAAAGCACAGAACTTCACACTTTGACCCAGAAAATGGCTGACAACAGGAGATAAGTCCTGTGAATTATCTATAAGAAGAATCAATCACTGCTTAATTTGGGTCTGTTGAATGGGCCAATTTTTTATAAAGCAATGCAACAACCAGGTGCCGACAACCTAATTCCAACCAATAAATCAATCTCTCAATACACAAGATGTAAGGGACCAGACACGCTACTTTTTGTCGGTACTGCATTCCGCTACTTTTTGTCGGTACTTGCATTATGACTCAAGTGCCGTCATATTAAAATGACACAAATTTTGACGGTAAATTATCATAATTATGTCTAGCATGGAATGAAATGTAAGATCAATAGGAAAAAGGTTCATTCTGTTTTGAGAGAGTAAACTTTATCCACTATAAATGTGCGTTTGTTTGTTTTGTTTTGTTTTCAAACTTCGCTTTAGGATTATTTCGATAAATATAAGTACATACCCTTGATAACCCTAGTGTACCATCGACATTGAATCTCTGAGATGGGCATCACAGCGCCTATAGCTTGTACCAATCCCACAATGCCTAGCGTCGGATGCCGATGGTGTGGCGGGAACATGAATTTATAGAGATTGGTGTCATTGTCAGTGATTCTGAGGACACTCTCGTCCACAAACGGCACGGTGTATGTATAACCCGTAGCGAAGATTATTGCGTCGATATGTTCGATACTTCCGTCGGCGAAGTGCACGCTCTTTTCCTGAAAATGATGTACATCCGGTTTCATCTGTACAGCTCCGGTCATGATCCGGAAAGGAAGTTCGTCGTTGATCGTCGGATGAGTTTGGAAAGCCCTGTTGAGATAAAAAAGAAATGTGTGGGGTTTTTTTCTTTTTAATTTTCAGTGCGCATTCGATTAACTTCGCCTTTTTCCGTAGCGGGCTTGAAACTTCAAGAGCAACCAGAGAGAGAGAGATGTCAAGATTTCTATTGTAAAAAATATACTTTTAACATCTTGGTATTTTCAAATTATTGTTTTCAATGGGACTATTTCACTGTACGTATCCGATTTGGGTTTTACATGTAGCAGCATTCTTTTGTGAGTAAAGGCGGGAGGGATTCCGAATGCATGAGGGGGTATGACTTTGGTTTTATCCCAGGCCATAATGCAATTTTTCAGTCATTTTTTACAAATCCTGTTATAAATATTTTGAAATCCACATTTGAATTCAATGAAGATGTATACATAGATTATAAATATTTCCTTATTTTCTCATTTAAGATAATAATCATGGTAAAACAAAAGATTAAAAAATAAGATTTTACTTAGAAATTGAAGATAAATCTCGAGGAGTATACCTCATAACAAATCACGAATCTGGATCATCTAACCGTTTGTGAAAATTCCCCATTATTTTCCATTTACTTCTTTAAGACACAAAATTTGCAAAATATGAATATTATACTTTTATTTACTATTTTATCCAAACGAATAAATAAACCAATAGATAAAATAAAAAAAGTCGTCAGTTTGAATTTTATTTTGAACACCCAGTACCTTAGACGTAAATCATATCATTACAATTTATGATTACTACAATCCGGATAATTAGATGTATGTAGTTACAATGTTTAGAATTTTCGTAAATGATTATTCATAAATCTATACCGTGAAATACATGTATATACTAACATGTAAATACCCTTCTCTGTACGTGTCAACATGTAAATACACTTCTCTGTACGTGTCAACATGTAAATACACTTCTCCGTACGTGTCAACATGAAAATGTTTTAATCTGTGTATTATTAAGTCGGCGTGGCCTAGTGGTATCACGTCGGACTCCTGATCGGGAGGCCGGGGTTCGAGTCCCGCTCTGGTCATGCCGGTGACATGTCTTTCGGATGAGACAGTAAAAACCGAGGCCCCGTGTCGTGGTATGCATGGCACGTTAAAGATCCCTCATTGCTTCGGGTGGGTCCGTTGCAAAGGTCAAAATTTGTATGCCCCGCATCAGGCAGATGCCGTCACCATATACGTGAAATATTCGTGGTGTGACGTAAAACAAAAATCAACCAATCAATTAATCAATCAATCTGTTCACTTATTACATGTAAATGTATTAATCTGCGCATTATTGCATGTAAATGTAATTTTCTGTCAATGTCAATGTCTGCATGTTCACATGTAAATGTAATTTTCTGTCAATGTCTGCATGTAATCACATATGTTCACATGTAAATGTAATTTTCTGTCAATGTCTGCATGTAATCACATATGTTCACACGTAAATGTAATTGTCTGTGTCGTATTGTTAATAGAATATATCCACTGATTAATATGATCACCTTTCAATATTATCTATATAATATAATCATCGTTTAATATTATCATCTTTTAGTATCATCTATATTATATAATCACCGGTGAATATGATCACCTTTCAGTATTATCAATATAATATAACGTATTATAATATAATCATGGTATAATATGATATATAATCACCTGTTTTGAGGTTTAATGCCATATGCTTCATGATCGAAATTGAAGTTGCAAACTTTTTCCACACTCCATTGCAGGACAGATTTAGGTAAGGTGAACAGGAAGCGACTGTTAGCGACTGCGTCGGCTGGTAACCCCCAGAATCCTTTGCGGCTCACTACCCAGGCACCTCGCCGCGTACTTAAGTAAACCTGAAAGGAAATCAATGATAAATGATAAAGACTGGTGATTAATTTAACACGTGACACAGTTAGTTCGTTCTTTTACGTCACATCAAAGCAATTCCGCTTTTGCAGTTAAATTTAAACTTCCTCTATTTTACAACGATTAAGAAACAAGTTAACAACTTATATACATCTTAAATGAATTTTGCAGTTACAGGCCGGGCTTTGTAATATACAAACTGTTACATATAACGGACATAACCAAAGCGGTCAGGGAATTTCTTACGTTGCAACGTATATCGTGTCACGTGACCTCGAGGTGTTTTTGATTTCATCTGCAATACATGATACGGGCGAGTCGGTGTTGACGCTCGAATCCGTGTACTCTTGTCTCTGATAACGTTACAACTTACATGTGACACTGGTGTATGACCTTCTAACTAGTAGCTTAATTGTGGCACTGGTGTATAACCTTCCAGCTAGTAGCTTATATGTGACACTAGTATAGGACCTTACATCTAGTAGCTTACATATGACACTGGTGTAAGACCATCTAACTAGTAGCTTACATGTGACACTAGTGTAGGACCTTATAGCTAGTAGCTTACATGTGACCTATTCCGTGACCTCACAGCTAGTAGCTTACATGTGACACTACTGTCTGCTCTTATATCTAGTAGCTTATATGTGACACTAGTATAGGACCTTACATCTAGTAGCTTACATATGACACTGGTGTAAGACCATCTAACTAGTAGCTTACATGTGACACTAGTGTAGGACCTTATAGCCAGTAGCCTACATGTGACCTATTCCGTGACCTCACAGCTAGTAGCTTACATGTGACACTACTGTCTGCTCTTATATCTGGTAGCTTACATGTGACACTAGTGTATGACCTCCCCGCTAGTAGCTTTCATGTGACACCGGTGTATGACCTCCCCGCTAGTAGCTAACATGTGACACTAGTGTATGACCTCCCCGCTAGTAGCTAACATGTGGCACTGGTGTATGACCTCCCCTCTAGTAGCTAACATGTGGCACTAGTGCATGATCTTAAAGCTAGTAGCTTACATGTGACATTAGTATATGAACTAGCTAGTATCTTACATGTGACATTGGTGAATGACATCCCAACTAGTAGCTAACTTGTGACACAAGTGCATGACCTCCCGCTAGTAGCTAACATGTGGCACTAGTGTATGACCTCCCAACTAGTAGCTTACATATGACACTAGTGTGTGGCCTCACTGCAAGTAGATTACATGTGACACTAGTGTATGACCTTCAAGCTAGTAGTTAACATGTGACACTAGTGTATGACCTCCCAGCTAGTAGCTTACATATGACACTAGTGTGTTGCCTCACTGCAAGTAGATTACATGTAACACTAGGGTATGACCTTCAAGCTAGTAGCTCACATGTGACACTAGTGTATGACCTCCCAGCTAGTAGCTTACATATGACACTAGTGTGTGGCCTCACTGCTAGTAGATTACATGTGACACTAGTGTATGACCTTCAAGCTAGTAGCTCACATGTGACACTAGTGTTATTTACTCCGAGTTTACCTCTAGTCCCTTTCATGTAATGCTAATATTCGATTTAGTTATAATAATGTAACGCATAGTAGTTTCTTTATTATCTTAGTATAAGACTAAGTTAGAACGACGTTATGTCTGGTAGCTTTCCGGTTACGCTACTGTGTGATTGATTGGTTGATTATTGTTTTACGTCACTCCACGGTATTTCACGTATATGGTGACGGCATCTGCCTGATGCATTGCATAGAAATTTAGACCTTTGCAACGGCCCCTTCCGAAGCATTGAGGGATCTCTTACGTGCCACGCCTACCGTGACACGGGACTTCTTTTTTACTGTCACATCCGAAAGAAAGAACACCGGTGTGCCCAGGATGGGAATCGATCCCGGAACCTCTAGGTCACAGGACGAGCACCTCATCCATTAGGCCACACCGGCACCGCTACTGTGTGACTAAGTCACAACTATTTACATTATATTCACCAGTGGTGCTTTGTTGACTGTGTACTACTTTATTACACCACTCTAAGATTCTTTATATTATGGTGGCACCTGCCTGGCGCACGACCGTATGACTTCCTACCATGCAGTGGACCCATCCGAAACTGAAGAATCTTGGCAGGCGTCGAAGTAAATCGTGACATGGAGCCTCGGTTTACAACGTCTCATCTAAAAGTAGATCCTGACACAGAGCCTCGGTTTACTATGTCTTATCTCAAAGTAAATCGTAATAAGGAGGCTTGGTTTACTACATCTCATCTCAAAGTGAATCGTGACACGGAGCCTCGGTTTACTACATCTCATCTCAAACTAAATCATGACACGGAGCCTCGGTTTACTACATCTCATCTCAAACTAAATCATGACATGGAGCCTCGGTTTACTACATCTTATCTCGAAGTAAATCATGACATGGTGCCTCGGTTTACTACATCTTATCTCAAACTAAATCATGACATGGTGCCTCGGTTTACTACATCTTATCTCAAACTAAATCATGACATGGAGCCTCGCTTTACTACATCTTATCTCGAAGTAAATCGTTGCACGGAGCTTCAGTTTACTACGTCTTATCTCGAAGTAAATCGTGACACGGAGCCTCGGTTTACAACGTCTCATCTAAAAGTAGATCCTGACACGGAGCCTCGGTTTACTATATCTTATCTCAACATGAGACAGAAGCTGATATATCACCTTAAAATCCGAGATAACAGACGGAATCCAGGCCCGGTCTGCAATGACAAATGGAATCCAGTCCCTGTCTGCAGGGACAGACGGAATCCAGCCCAGGTCTGCGGGGACAGACGGAATCCACCCCTGATCTGCAGTGACAGACAGAATCCAGCCCCGGTGGCAGTGTCAGACGGAATCCACCCGGATTGCAGTGACAGATGGAATCCACCTCCGGTCGACAAATTAGAATTCCAGTGAAATATCCAGTGGCGGATTTAGAAGGGGAGTGAGGCGACCCCCTTTTTCGCCACAAATTTACAAAGCATATATAGATGATAAAGTTGAAAACAATCAAATAATATTGTGTAAATTGTAGATTTGACACCCAAAATCGCTGAGTATTTTGGCTAATACTTGACTTTCACACATGCCCCCTCCCCCCTTTTTTTTCTTCGAAAATCATGGATCCACCACTGAACCTGCGTGTCCCCCGATTATCTATGACCAACTTACGATGGTCTTACATCAAGTAGTTTACCTGTGAGGCAGTGTGGCTAAGGTCCACAGCGATGTCCACCCCTGAGTTACCGACACCTGCAATAACATGACAACATATTGTCTTTGTAACTAGATATATCACGCAATAACCTACGCTCAATTACATTGAAAATAAGAAAAATGAAGATCGGAATTCTCCTCGTTCTTTTAAAGTTTGCCACTTTTTCCCCTTCATTATTTTTTTTTTCCGATTTAAGATTATTATGAAAAGGCATCGTCAGACCTGTAATCAATCAACATGGTACAATGTCTGACCATGTATCACCTACTTCATTTACTTGACTTTTTAAATGAAAATGAAATGATCGATTTGATTCCTTAATTGATACTCTTACAAACATTCTGTGGTACATGTAACATACAATAAATATTTATCTTATATTTACATACAGTATATATTTATGTCATATCAATATTCACATTCTTCAGCTCTTTTTCTTTTCAAATTGATTAAAATTCAATATAATTACAACATTATGTCGTAACCGAATCTTAAAGGACACACAGTTATTAAACTTGGCAAATCGAACACGCCTTTTTATCACATAAATTGCGTACTATACGGTAATCGATTAATCAAACATCTATTGAATTCTTTTTCTCTTTATTCTATTTCAGGCATATCTAATGTAAAATCCAAATATCAGTTGAGCAGGGTTTCTTTTAATTTCTATTTTGGTCGATGGACATTGTGGGTGAACAAAGTTCATGTTCGATATTTAGATCTATTGATAGGTATTTGAAACGGGGTTTTTCCCTTCCCTTTGGAGGCTGCATAGAAGAAGTTTGACTGAAATTGCAAATCGATATTAGACACCCACGATTTCGTAGTAAAGGTTTGAATTACAAGGAAACTGTCTTTAATCATTTTCGTTCAAAAATGCACTGGTTTTTCTCCCTTCAAATTTGCAGCAAATTCAAACTTGCATAAAATTTCTATTTTTGCGAAGAATACATTTCGCGATTTCGTCGACCAAAATTAACTCTCCTCGTTTGATATTCGCAATAAAGACAATACTGGAATTGAATTCTAATAAAAGACAACACTTGATACATTTGATTTCTTGTGGCTTAAGCACTGAAAGAAAACAATTCTCCCCTATTTGCCAATAATACAAAGCTAGCGATTTACAAGCTTGCTATCACTGCAGAATGACATGAAAATGACTTCTTTATTTTTCAAGAAAAAAATGTGTTGAGTAAAGCTAAATGACGTACTTACCAACGACAAGAACGTTTTTGCCGGCGAAATCCGTGTTTTGTTTATAACCATGAGAATGTAAAGTATGTCCGGTATAGGTTCCGTATTTCGACAAATCCGGAATATACGGATGGGTGTGATGACCTGTGCAGATTAAGACCCCGTCAAACGTTTCTGTGATTTCCTCGGAATTGGCCGAAGACGTCGTCACATCCCATCGTCCGGTCATGTCGTAATCGGGAGCCGGTCGTACATACTTTACGCAGGTCCGGAAGTGAATAAAGCGATACAGATCAAAATTTTCGGCGTACATCTTAAAATATTTGAGCACATATCGGTGAGGCATAAAAGTAGGAAAATGTTGTGGCGGTGGGAAGTCGGAGAACGCCATCATCTCTTTGCTAGTGTTGATTGTCAGGGACTTGTATGCACTGCCCTTGCCTATGGTCACTTTGTCCGAATAATTCCACAAACCGCCGATATCTGAATCCATTTCGAAGCAGACCGGTTCCAGACCTTCGTCCAAACAGCATTTAATGGCTGCAAGTCCACTACATCCGGCTCCTATGATAGCTATCCGCTTCATAGCTGTACGTTATGTATTCTCTCCAAATCCTTAAAATTTCTATCTATTACTCCCTTGATATCGAACAAATTTCAGACTGTGAAAACAGCTGACCGGCACGTGTACTTGTTGTGTATTTATAGCTTTGGAAGTTGTCAGTCATTCTGAAGTCCCTCCCCCTTCCCGCTGTCAGATGATGATTGCTTGCTCAAGCGGACACTGTCGGAGTGTCTAATTAATTTGCGTCGGATACGGAGGTGGATGGTATTCAATGAGGATAGAGAGGGTAGAATGAGAGAATGGAGTACAGTGTAGGCGAGGGAAGGATTGAGGAAAGAAGGGAAGAATTAAATTAATGTTGCCTTTGTTAGTAATTGGAATAGAGTGTGGTGAGAGAAGGATGGCAAAAGGAAAGAATAGATTAATGTTGACTGTTGATAATCGGAATGAAGTAGAGTGTGGTTGAGGGAAGGATGGAGGAAAGAAGGGATGAATAAATTAATGTTGAAATTCATAATAGGAATGGAGTGGTGTGAGTGAAAGAAGGATGGAGGAAAAAAGGGACGAATAAATTAATGTCGACATTGTTAATTATCGGAATGGAGTAGAATGTTGGTGAGGGAAGGATAGAGGAAAGAAGGGAAGAATACATCATTGCTGAAATTGCTAATGGAGAGAGTCCTTTTTATATACATTTTCTCGACGCTTCAATACACAAGAATGATAATGAGTTGTGATAATGAAGTTAATATATTGTATAAAAAGTGGAAAGCTGAATAAAATCAATTTTAATTCTAAATAAGCATGAAGAACCAATACTAAAGTGACCAGATGTGTACACACGATACTCTGATGCGGACAACAGTTTTCAAGCTGTGCTGTTGTCTAAACATTAGAATTATCACAGGGGAGGAGGGAGGGGGTGTTAATCAAACTCTGTGAATTAATTAGATATGTCTAGCTGTCACAACTACGTATTTTGGCTAGATTTGGAATCAGCTCTAAACTTATGACATTGTTCAGGGGACAGTTTGGTACAATAGTGTTGCGCTGGGCTTCAATTCTGAACATCTGGGTTCGATTCCGACTGTCCACTAGGAGTTAAAATCTTTTTCAGGCGATTTTCTTATCTTCTGTCCTTCGATAGAAGCATAAACCGAGAGTGTGTCACTGTACAGGATGGCACGTAATCGACCCCTCCGTGCTTTGGGTGTGGTCCGTAGAACAGGGTAAAGTGGAGCATTGAACCAGGGTGGTGCCGCCATCATACAGGAACAATAATTTTAGAGTGACGTATATAACAATTAAAAAAACAAAGGGGAAAAGGAGGGCGGGGGAGAGAGAAAAGATAGGAGAAAGAAAGAAATGGAAACGAATGAACATCGCATTGACAGTTCAGTCGCACCTGTAATGTGAAAGATTTTAGAGGTATTTTGAAATGATCAACTTTGCAATATTAAGTGAGTGATCTGTTTGACTGAACATTTGAAAGTAAAAGTGATGATATCTTTAATGAGCGGAGATTAAGAGGGCCAAGGAAAAAGGTTGCCTGTACTTACTGCCTAGATTATCATTGGAATTTATCATATACATATATATATATATATATATACATATATATATATATATATATATATATATATATATATATATATATATATATATATATATATATATATATATATATATATATATATATATATATATATATATATACTGTCAAGATCAATTAGAATTCGTCTTATTCTGCCAAGGTAAGTTCTGTTGCTAAAGTAATTCAATTTTACACTCTATATCCATTTCTCAGGCCGAAAATCATAACACGCGCACACATATACACACACCCACACATACATACACACACAATTTGTCTGGTCTTTAGTCGGTCTAAGTGAACAGGTGTCATTTATTGTCGCATATCATTTTGTAAAATTATGAGCACTGCAGAATTAATGGCACAATCACCAGCCTCTCAATACGATATTGTGATTAACTTGTCACGTATCAGGAATATACTGTTAAATGAGCACATGACTACTTAGTCCAGCGATGACTTAAATTTTGGTAGAATTTGAAAATTTATCCATGAATAAAGCATCGCACAACTACAATATGTTTAAATCGCGGGAAATTAGAAAAATAAATTATATGTAAATTATAAAATGGCTGTCTGGGAAGAGAGGGGGTTGGTTTAGCATATACTTGTAAAGTGGTCGCTTTTCACAAGTAGATAATAATCCTTTCCCTTGCACCCTTCTCCTTAACTTTCCCTTACACCCTTTTCCTTATCTTTCCCTTACACCCTTCTCCCTCCCTTTCTCTTACACCCTTTTCCTTACCTTTCCCTTACACCCTTCTCAATACCTTTTCCTTACACCCTTCTCCATACCTTTCCTTTACACTCTCCTTCCTCTCTTTCCCTTACACCCTTCTCCCTCCCTTTCCCTTACACCCTTCTTCCTCCCTTTCCCTTACACCCTTCTTCCTCCCTGCTTTACACCCTTCTTCCTCCCTCTCCCTTATGCCCTTCTCCTTCCCTTTCTCTTATACCCTTCTCCCTACCTTTCCCATTCGCCCTTCTCTCTGCCTTTCCCTGACACCCTTCTCCCTACCTTTCCTATACACCCTTCTCTCTGCCTTTCCCTGACACCCTTCTTCGCCCTTATACATGTACTCTTCTCCCTACCGTTCCCTTACATACTTCTCCCTGCCTTTCCCTGACACCCTTCTCCTTACCTTTCTCTTACACCCTTCTCCCTCCTTTTCCCTTACACCCTTCTTCCTCCCTTTTCCTTACACCTTTCTCCCTCCATTTCCCTTATACCCTTCTCCCTTCCTTTCCCTTGTACACTTTTACACACATTCTTTTCCCTTACACCTTTATCCATTCCTTTCCCTTACACCATTTTCACACTCTTTCCCTTACAGTCCCTCTTCATCCCTTTCCCTAATACTCTTTTCCCTCCTTTCCCTTTTTAAAAATTTAATATTAAGGGGGAGGGGCGAATAGCTTGAATTTATTTTAAAGAGAATGTGGAAAGGGGGGGAGGGGTTCTTCGCATTTTTATTTTGTGTTATCAAAATTTTTATTGTGTATTTATCTGTTTTTATCAAATCCTGCTTTGTTTATAAGGAGGAAATGTTTGACGAATTTAATTTAGATTTTTATTCAAAAGAATGCGGGGGAGAATGCGATTTTACGATAAAAGATAGACTGACCCAAAACTTCCGGGTAATCTACGTATGAGACACATATTTTTAAATTATAATAAAATATGAGTTTGATGTAAAGGAGAGGGGGCGACATGCACACCTGCGCTTGACCCTACCTGTTAATATAAGGAAAAGATAAACACGACGTAAAAGACACTTGAAAGTTCAGACTCTCCCATCGGCAGCAGACGGCTGATACGTACGGCTTGTTCAATCATACGTAATTTTCATTCATGTATTAATTTTCCCATAAACTGAAATTAAAATAAGTTTATTGTTCTACGAGTATACAGGACTGCCTACGCTCGTTCGATGTAACAGGTGGCGAAATGAAGTGAACGGGGTGCGTCTCTGCGCATGCGTAACTCCGCACCTTGAGCCGGTGGCGCAGGAAGAATATGTACCAAGGCCGCTGAATGGGATCAGTCGATCATAGGGTTTGCCATTCATAATTACCCTGTGATCGATTTTGAAAACGCGGTCAATTCATATCCGGATTCAATGATCATATCAAAGGATAAAAATTGACCTATTTTATCGATCACATCTTCTCCATGGAGTGGCCCGTGAATGCGCGTGAACTAAATAATTAAATAAATTTTACATATATTTGATAATTAAATTTCATTTTGCGATGCATCCGTTTCGTATTCACACTTGAACTCCAAGGGGCTTTGACACACATAAAAGATATATAATCACGTGACTTTGTTTTCAATTATCTTTTTTTTTTATTTTCATTCATGTTTTGTATACACTATTTAGGGGTTACCATGCGAGTATTTTAGAAAAACTGACTGGCTATCGGCGAATACCTTGTCAGAAATTGAGTTTCACTGCGAGGCGTTAGCCGAGCTAAGAAACGGAAAGTTCTGACAGGGTATTCGCCGATACCCTGTCAGTTTTTCTAAAACACTCGCATGGGAACCCCATACTAATTCCATTTGACAAAAATAATCACAACTAGAGGCACATAGTTATGATTTTCTGAGCCAAGTAGCTAATCACAGTCATATCAAAAACTGTAGGATATCGCGACGTCACAAATCAGAAACTGCAGGGTATCATGACGTCATATAGAAAACTGTAGGGGTATCGTGAATACCCTTGCAGTTTTAAAATCGGACAGCCAATGATATCGCGTGTTACAAACAAATTGCATTAGAATTCGCCCTATGTGCATATTATATATTCATTCATTCATGTAATTTTGATTGTACAAAAGGATATTCATGTCGGATGTGGCTAGCCAAACAGGGGACTTCTCACTTGATCTTAATTCTGGCATGAGCTGATAACTCCTCCCGAGCACCTGGTCTCACCTCTGACGGGTGATACACCTGCCAGACACCTGACCTCACCTCTAACAGGTGACCCTTACTCCTCCCAGGCACCTGGTCTCATATCTGACATGAGATAATCCTCCCGGTCACCTGCTCTCACCTCTGAGAGGAGACACTTACTCCTCCCAATCACCTGATCTCGCCTCTGACAGGAGACATTCCTCCCAGGCACCTGGTCTCGCCTCTGACAAGAGACACTTACTCCACCCGGGCACCTGACGTGGTCTCACCTCTGACCGGAGACACTTACTCCTCCCGGGCACCTGGTCTCACCTCTAACAGGAGACACTTAATCCTCCTGGGCGCATGGTCTCACCTCCAATTTCCAGGTGTCCATAAGTGTCCTCCTCAAAACGTTGTTATTAAGATTTGAGAGGGCCGACGTACTTCTCACCCGCCTTGTACCGTGTCAGATACACAAACAAACCTTTTATTTCGAAGAGATCCTCCCTTGTTTAATTTTCCGAGAGGGGGATCCAGCCATGTCGGTGGGTGCATTTTATCTTTATTTTTTCTTTTTCTTGTTTTTTTTTATTTATTATTATTATTATTATTATTTTTTTTTTTTTTTGCATACTTTACAAAATATGTATGGGGTCCGGCCTTGCTGGGAAAAGACATGGTCCTGTTTCGAAAGTAGGGCCACAATTTCTCGCGTTTCGTAAACTTGTAATTTTGGTAACAATATCGGCCGGCAAGATTTAGTGTGTTCCACCATTAACTGCACAAAATGTTAAAGATACATAAACATTCAGCAAAGGGACGGAACTATTACCTGATGATATTTGTTCCACTAACAAAAGAAACCAAATCGTGTATGAGATAGTTTGCTAACAAAAGAAACCAAATCGTGTATGAGGAACTTACTAACAAAAGAAACCAAATCTTGTATGAGGAACTTACTAACAAAAGAAACAAAACCGTGTATGATGGATCTATTGTATCAAAAGAAACCAAACCGTGTATGTAGGCCTTATAAACAGAAGAGACCAAAACCGTGTACGAGGGACTTATTAACAAAAGATACCAAACCGTGTTTGAGGGATCTATTAGCTGTAGTTGCTAAACATCTGACTTGCTACAGAGGGATTCGGGTTCGAATCCCGGATTGTGCCTCTATACATGTAATAAGCGTCTGTTATCCCCTATCTTCACGTCAGTCCCAGAAATTGATAAAGTGTTGAAGGCGTCACAAAACCCTCACACAACAGTGCATTTCGTCGGATTGCTATTTCTCCCTTTTTATTCTTTATGATTCCCTCCTTTTCTACATTTTCTGTTAACGGTAATTCTGCAGCAAAAATACTTTTAAGAATTACACGGCAATATATGGCCCTTGTCATGTCAATTTCTATACAAGGGTGTCACTGTGCCCTGATCATTTGCTTGACCACTCGTGGGATGATGTCATCGTTTGTACTAGTCAATACACATCGCTATTAATAGTACACGGACAGAAAGTATGTCAGCAGGATAACATGACATTATTATTGATGTACATATGTATTGCGCAATGTTATAAATAGAACTTTGGAAATTATATAACAGGTTAGAGGTCAAGGTCATTTGTCACTGATGAAGACGCTCACCCCTAGATTTCTTTCTTTTAGTACATACATATGTATTTCATTCATCTCATTTTTTTATTTGTTTATCTGTGTATTATTCATCTATCTGAATTTTAAGAAAATGGAAAGAAAAGAAAAGAAAACTGAATCTTAATGAAATAAGAACACCCCCCCACCCGAAAAATAAATAAATAAACATAATTATTATAGTGAATACAAAGAGATAGATAAGTAAAGAATAATAAATATATAATAAAGGTATAAAGAAGAGGACGAAGAGAACAAAAAGCTTTTAAAAGAAACAGAAAAGCAATACTCAAGGAAATTAACTTCGATGCTTACATTAAGCGGGTAAGTCAGTGTGACCTAGTGAATGAGGTGCTTGGTTCGTGACCTTAAGTTCCCGGGTTCGACTCCCACTCTGGGCACACCGGTGTCCTGTCTAAATCAGACAGTAAAAACCGAGGTCCCGTGTCACGCTGAGTACATGTATTACAACTAAGTGCACACGATCAATTTTCAATTTACAGATATTTCGTGTTGAATACAATACAAAACAATCAGTCAACGGATAATGAAATTCAGTATCAATAGCTATATTCAAGTTCACAAGCTATTATGATATATAATATGCAAATCGCCTAATGTCAGTTTCTGCTTCAAATAGATCCAATCTTAAAATACCACTAATCGTGGTCAAGTTTGAATCTTCGTTGTATGAAAGTGTAAACATGAACTTCAAAGTAGTTAAAAACGAAAGCTGTATCAGCTTGGTGGACATCGTTCTCGTTGTCCGCTATCGATTCAGAGGACTTCGTATGAACAGTGTGTGATTCCATATTCACGATAACTACTCTCCAACCTGTTATAACGACCACCTGTAATAAGCAACCATCTGTTTTTAACAACCACCTGTTTCTGTGCTTAATTACAAATGGTCTGTACGAAATCAACCTGTTTACAGCAGTCACCTGTCTTTAACAACCACATTTCTTCCCTGCTGATACGAAATCAGCCTGTATTAATCAGACATCTGTCTTTAACAACCACCTGCTTCTGCTCTTAACTACTAATGGTCTATAAGAAATCAACCTGTATTAAACGACCACCTGTCTTTAACAACCACCTGCCTCTGCTCTTAACTACTAACGGTCTATATGAAATAAACCTGAATTAAGAGACCACCTGCCTTAAATTACTACCTTTTTATACTCCCTTTGCTGGTCGCTTAAGACAGGTTTGAATATACTTATTTTTCAAAGGAGGATCATGGGTAATATGTTTCTTCGATGTGTTAAGAGTTGGGACGATTGTCAGAGGAGCGATGCAGCCACGTCGTTTTGTCAGGCTGTAAAGTGAATCATGTCAACACGGCAAATATCTTACCTCTGATATCATTACAAACGAAATGAATTAAAAATTAATTTCAATTCCCCGTTCTCATTCATTTACTCCGCTACTGTACCCTTACACTTAAAAATGTACTCACATATGGGCCCAAGAACAAGGTATCTTGAGACCTCTTCTATCACCGCTGACAACCCCCCCCCCCCTCTTATAATAAACAAAGATAAAACCAATCCCTCCAAATATTAATTAAAAAAGAATGATCAACAACCCCCCCCCCCCCTGAAAACAACAACAACAACTAAAAACAAGCTGTTTTTGTGAAACACTAATGCCCCCGGCGGCAGTAAAGTCAATGTCATTGTCAATATCAAAAGGTAATTGACCTTGGTGTCATTTGAAAGGGCTCTATGTGAGTATGTGTATGAGTACGTTGGTTGGTTGGTTGATTGGTGTTTTACGTCGCTTTCAACAATATTTCAGTTATATCGCGACATGGAAGCAGGAGGTTACCAACCTCTTAGACATAGTGGCGCAACCCGGGAATCGAACCCGGATCGTCGGCGCCGGAAGCCAAGCGCTTAACCACTACACACACACACCAAAAAAAAAAAAAAAAAAAAAACAAAAAAAACCCCAGGAAATGAATAAAATGTGGAAAAATTCCCTCTTTTTCAATCGAATTTCCGACGTTAACAGAAGGGTTGATGTTCATCCCTTTAGCGGAATTAATATGCTTGAACCCCTGGTTTACTATAAGACCGCTTCACTTCCGGTGCTATAAGTGTGACCCGGAATTTAGGCCAAAGGTCCATACTCCTAACTCGGATTCGGGAAGAAGACTTTTCGTGATATTTGTATAAAGCAATCCACATCTAGCCTGATATAGCTTTAGTACATTTACACCCAAGGAAGCACAATGTTGAACCATTCGCCGAAATTTTTCATTCTGAAAATTTCTGAGTCAGCCCCTGCTACCTCATAAATTAACCTAGCCCTTACTCTAAATTTTACAAAACTGTTAGCATTACTCATACTTTTTTGTCTAAATGTAGGTCAGTGCGAATTATACCTATAGATAACAAAATTGTTCTACTTTAATTATAAATCGAATGCTATTCTCGAGTGTACCTGGAAGAAAAGGCACAGTGTACAAGCTGTTGCATGAGGTCTTCAGTAACATCAATGAATGGAATGAATTACTTTTAGGAGAGTCGAACAATGGTGAACAAGGAATGGGGTTGGTGAGTCGGTGAATGCGACAAGAAAACATGGTGGACAGGGAAAGGGGTTGGTGGGTTGGTGATTGCGACATGGAAACATGGTGGACAGGAAAAGGGGTTGGTGGGTCGGTGATTGTGACACGAAAACATGGTGGGCAGGGAAAGGGATTGGTGGGTCAGTGACTGCGACATGGAAACTTAGTGGACAGGAAAAGGTGTTGGTGGTCGGTGATTGCGACATGGAAACATGGTGGTCAGCGACAGGGGTTGGTGGGTCGGTGATTGCGACATGAAAACATGGTGGGCAGGGACAGGGTTGGTGGGTTGGTAATTGCGACATGAAAACATGGTGGGCAGGGACAGGGGTCGGTGGGTCGGCGATTGCGACATGGAAACATGGTGGTCAGGGACAGGGCTTGGTGGGTCGGTGATTGCGACAAGAAAACATGGTGGACAGGGACAGGGGTTGGTGGGTCAGTGACTGCGACATAGAAACTTGGACAGGAAAAAGGGTTGGTGGGTCGGTGATTGTGACATGAAAACATCATGGTGGGCAGGGAAAGGGGTTGGTGGGTTTATGGGTATGTGAGTTGGTGGATCGGAGGGTTGGCGAGTTGAGAGGTTGGGGTGTTGGTGGGTCGGAGGGTTGGTGAGCTGAGAGGTTGGGGTGTTGGTGAGTTGAAAGGTTGGGGTGTTGGATGGGTTGATGGTTTAGTCGGTCGGTGGGTTTTGGGTCGGGGTTTGGTGGGGTGGGTTGGGGTTGGTAGATTGGTGGTTGGTGGGCTGATGAGTTGGTAGGTTGGTGATCGCGACATGGAAACAGGAAGTAGGAAAAAAATTATATAACGTAGTGGCACAATCCGGCAATTGAACCCGGATCCCCTGTGACGGAAATCTAAAGTTTCACTATACCAAGTCTGTTCTAGATATGAAAGATAGATGAGGTGCATTTTTCCATCCTTCCACTTTTTTTTTAAACAAGAGGCCCAAGTGGGCCTATATCGCTCACCTGAATACCTAGATGATCAGTCATGCATGAAGGAAGAATTCATTTATTTTTGCATTAATGTGACTAAGTCAACACAGATGTTGAAAATATGTCAAATTTTATTTCAGGCTAGAATAAAAAACAACACTTTTTTGCACTTCCACTCAGGTGATTTTGATATTAAGCATTTCCATTGTCTCTGCAAGATGTGATTCAGGGCAACAAGTTAGTCATTTTCTTTAGGTGGGGCCTTTTGTTGACTGATTTCAAGTCTGGGTCATGAACAACAATTGTTTCAAATATTGTCCAGATCTAACTTAAAATTGCCTAATTTCATATGTTGAGTGTTGAGAAACATCTAAAAACTTATTTAGATGTGTAAACAAATGAAAAAAAATTTTTTGACCACAGCTGGATTTGAACCGCTACTCTCCATATTTCAATTACCAAGTGGTATATGTACCATTGTGAGAACTGCTTTTTAGACATGGTGACATTATCTGTTAACCAATTTGGATGAAATTTACCATATTCATAGAGGACCTTTAGTACTTCATGTATTCCATGTTTCATTAAAATCTTTCATGCGGTATAACAGCAGATGTGAAAAATGTGATTGAATTGTTCCTATACACCCTCATTTGGAAGTCTTAAAAAATTCATAGAAAATCCAAAAATTGAGATATTGACAAAATTCTTTCAAAGTAACAATCCTTACCATAATTATGATCACAATAGTCCATAAGAAATCATCATTATCAATTAACTAGGAAATATGACACTTTTTTTCTGCCTTGAATCACCAAGTCCAAAGAAATGTCGAAAAAAAATTCTAAAATTTGATTTTGGAAGGGAACCAAAATGACAATACGTCTTCACTCATCCCTCTAGATCATTTCTATGCATTCTGTTTGTCTCTGTATACAGCCCGTATGAAAAAGAATATTGTTAAAGGAGGGAACTCTTTTGTGACTTACTTTTGACTATGGTGGCGCCACCTGTACAGAGGTCTGGACAAAAACAAAAGAATTTGAAGAGGATCATAAGTGACTTCTTTCTACCAAGATTTATTAAAATCCTTCAAACAGTTTTGTAGAAAAAGTTGAAAATGTGAAAAATGGCCCCCCCCCCTTTTCTTTTGGAAGTCTTAAACGTAAAATTCCTAATTTCATATGTTGAGTGTTGAGAAACATCTAAAAACTTATTCAAATGTGTAAAAAAAAAAAAAAATTTTTTGACCACAGCTGGATTTGAACCGCTACTCTCCATATTTCAATTACCAAGTGGTATATGTACCATTGTGAGACCTACTTTTTAGACATGGTGGCATTATCTGTTAACCAATTTGGATGAAATTTACCAAATTGATAGTAGACTTTTAGTACTTCATATATTCCATGTTTCATTAAAATCTTTTATGTGGTTTCGTAGAAAAAGTTGAAAATGTGAAAAATGGCCAACCCCCCCTTTTTCTTGAAAGTCTTAAAAAATTCATAAAAAATCCAAATATTGAGATAATGACAAAATTCTTTCACAATAATATTCCTTACCACAATTATGATCAAAATAGTCATTAAGAAATCATCAATATCAATTAACTGAAAAACATGACACTTTTCTTCATTGAAATGACTAAGTCCAGAAACACGTCAAAAAAGCGTAAATTTCTATTTGACGGATCTTAATCCCGAACACAATTTTTAATAACCTATCTTTATAGATTGTTGAAATGCAACTAGTTTCCCCATTTATGTACTGGTTCTGGAGAAGAAGATGTTTGAAGAGGGGTACCCTTTTGGGCACTTTTGGTCCCACCCTGGATCCACCCCTGAGGGAATCTGGATCCCGAACACAATTTTAGTAGGGGACCTTGAGTACATCATTTACACAAAGTTTGATCCAAATCTGCAATGTAGTTCCAAACAGTTTTGTAGAAAAAGTTGAAAATGTGAAAAATGGCCCCCCCCCCTTTTTTTTTTTTTGGAAGTCTTAAACGTAAAATTCCTAATTTCATATGTTGAGTGTTTAGAAACATCTAAAAACTTATTTAGATGTGTAAAAAAAAAAAAAAAATTTTTTTGACCACAGCTGGATTTGATCCGCTACTCTCCATATTTCAATTACCAAGTATTATATGTACCATTGTGAGACCTACTTTTTAGACATGGTGGCATTATCTGTTAACCAATTTGGATGAAATTTACCAAATTGATAGAGGACTTTTAGTACTTCATGTATTCCATGTTTCATTAAAATCTTTCATGTGGTTTCGTAGAAAAAGTTGAAAATGTGAAAAATGGCCAACCCCCTTTTTTTCTTGGAAGTCTTAAAAAATTCATAAAAAATCCAAAAATTGAGATAATGACAAAATTCTTTCACAATAATATTCCTTACCACAATTATGATCAAAATAGTCATTAAGAAATCATCAATATCAATTAACTGAAAAACATGACACTTTTCTTCATTGAAATGACTAAGTCCAGAAACACGTCAAAAAAGCGTAAATTTCTATTTGACGGATCTTAATCCCGAACACAATTTTTAACAACCCATCTTTATAGATTGTTGAAATGCAATTAGTTTCCCCATTTATGTACTGGTTCTGGAGAAGAAGATGTTTGAAGAGGGGTACCCTTTTGGGCACTTTTGGTCCCCCCCTGGATCCACCCCTGAGGGAATCTGGATCCCGAACACAATTTTAGTAGAGGACCTTGAGTACATCATTTACACAAAGTATGATCCAAATCTGCAATGTAGTTCCAGAGAAGAAGTCGAAAATGTGAAAAAGTTAACGACGGACGACGACGACGGACGACGGACGGCGCACTATGACTATAGCTCACTTGAGCCTTTGGCTCAGGTGAGCTAAAAAGAGTGTTTTGTTTATTTTGGTTTCTCTTTTGTTTTGTTGTTGCTATCGTTGTTATTGTTGTTGTCAATGTTGTTTTTCTGTGTAATTTGATCTTTTTCGATTATTTTTTTTACTTATTCTATTATTATTATTATTATTATTATTATTATTATTATTATGATCATCATCATCATCATCATCATTATTATTATTATTATGATTATTATTTTTTTTTTTAATTTTTATTATTATTATTATTATTATTATTATTATTATTATTATTATTATTCTTATTATGTTTTAATGCTTTTGATTTTGTTTCGGGTAAATGTTTCAGGGTTTTTGTTTTATTGTTTTGTTTTTTTATTTCATTTTTCTTTTTGGTTTGTGGTTCTGTAAATCTTCTTATTTGTAGAATTTTATTTACCTTTTTCATTACTTATTAAGTATTAATAAGTTGTACTGCTACTACTGCCATCTGATTCAATCTTATTTGTTTCCTTGAAGTTTAAATCATTTCAACTATCCTCAGTATTTGTTTATTCATAAAATTAATATTTTTGTGCAAAACTTCATATTTAGATGTTGTGGCAGTAATCGGCCGGGTCCAATTTTGTAAATGATATTTCGATATATTAAGGGGGTAATGTTTATAAACTGGTAATTATATGAAATGCATACGAAGTTTTGACTTGATGAAAGTGTAACTGTTAAATAAGCCTCACATGAATGTTGTTAAAACTTCCTTAGCGATTTTATACAATGAGCAACGTGTCAACTGATGGTTGTACTATATCCCCGAAACACAGGGACAGACTTAATATAGAGATTAAGCACTTAATAATCGGCATGTAGTACAGACACTTCGATTCCCACTTTGCGCCACTATGTTTAAGAGGTAAGTTGCCCTCTACTTTAATGTCGCGAAAATATTGAATACTGTTTTAATTTAGTGACGTCAAACTCCAAGTTAATACATGTATATCTATCCCTTACTCGTTTATAGAAGTCAGTATCAATGTATACTCGTTTATTTTCAGAACTTTTACATATATGGTATACATGATGCATACCATGCGCGAATCTAAAGGGACGGACCGGGGGAGGGGGGGGGGGGGGTTGGTTTCTGGGCCAACCCTTTTGATTCGGCGAAAAGTACTTTTCTTCTTATCTTTCGATGTGAAATCCGCAATTTCACACACAACGATATGGTTAGACCCCCCTCTTGGACTTTTCCTTTGGGGTGGACCCCTCTCGACAAAATTTAGGGATCTGCGCCTGCATACTGTAGTGTATCGATGGTAGTCGTTTATCATCCAGTATTTGCCGGCAGCAGTCTTATCTGACGTCTATTCGGTACACATACCAGCATACCTCCCTTCTCATCACGTAGCCCTGACTTTGGTATTCAGGTGCCAACATAAACACAAGTCGGATAAGCAGTTGCGAAGGGCTATTGTGATTTTAGACAATACAGACGCGGTCAGCACCTCCAACGGTCAGCCCCTCCAGCGGGATAATTTACCGAATTTTTGACGCAGTATTGTGTCAGCGAGTGAGAGAGAGATAAATAATTAAGTGAGGAAGGGAAAATAAGTATTTCAATAATCTGAGAAAGAGAGAGAGAGAGAGAGAGAGAGAGAGAGAGAGAGAGAGAGGTGTATGAGGTATGGAGGGAAAGAAGGAAGGGAAAGGAGGAACGAAAGAATGAAGGAAGAGAGGAAGGTAAAAAAAGAATTCTTCATGTACATTCACACTTCATCTCATTTTTAATTAAGATCAGCCACTATACCTTCAATCATGTACCTATGTCTTGTTTATCATCATTCACTTTGTTATTTTGTTGATTTGGCAGTGAGGAACATTTCTTCATTCTTTTCTCTGAATTAATCGTTTCACCTTTAAACACCACTGGCCATGTTTATTGTTCCAGAATATGTGTTGCCAGATATAGCAAGCGACCTTGACCTTTGTTGAGTGTCAAATTAGAGTTACAAAACCATGTTTCCTTACACAATATACGATATGCCATAGAACCAGCATATGGATAACTAGATTTGTGGACATCTTTTGCATAACAAAGTATATAGACCACTAGAGTAGTTGACATCTCTAATTATCTAGACCACTAGGGTAGTTGACATCTCTATCTAGACCACTAGGGTAGTTGACATCTCTAATTATCTAGATCACTAAGGTAGTTGACATTTCTAATTATCTAGATCACTAGGGTGGTTGACATCTCTAATTATCTAGACCACTAAGGTAGTTGACATCTCTAATTATCTAGATTACTAGGGTGGTTAACATCTCTAATTATCTAGATCACTAGGATGGTTGACATCTCTAATTATCTAGATCACTAAGGTTGTTGACATCTCTAATTATCTAGACCACTAGGGTGGTTGACATCTCTAATTATCTAGACCACTAGGGTAGTTGACATCTCTAATTATCTAGACCACTAGGGTGGTTGACATCTCTATCTAGACCACTAAGGTAGTTGACATCTCTAATTATCTAGATCACTAGGTTGGTTTACGTCTTTATACATGTATCACTAGGGTATCTCACGACACTTAGCATCTGGATCACTAGGGTGGTTAACATAATTTATTATCAGGGTTACTAGGGTAGTTTAGAGCATCTAGCATCACGTACGTAGAACAAAGATCACTAGGGTAGTTGAAATCATATTGCTAGCAACAAGATCACTAGGGTAGTCAACGGTATCTAACTTCACGTAGCACCAGGATCATAAGGGTAGTTGCGAGCATCTAGCATCACGTAGCACCAGAATCACTAGGGTAGTTGAGAGCTTGTAGCACCAGGGTCACTAGGGTAGTTGACATCACTTCATACCAAGACCATTAGGGTCGTCTTGGCACTTTGTGTACATGATGTAGTATTTTTAAAATGCACTAAAAGTCAACAATTCAAGCGATTATACAATGAAACATCAACAAAATATTTTAGCACCGAGACGAAACAAGCAGACTTGTTTGAAAAATAACTTTCCGCATTAAATCATTTCATACTAGAGAAAGTTTGAACGATTGAGAAAGTATAATTACAATTAGGTCAAGTCCATCCCTTCTGAATTTGTTCTGACCGTATTCTGTGGGTTTATCCACTGCTTTTTGTCTTTTTAACATTGTATACAGCATATCAGGCGTAACATGCGGGGATGAAATCTAGACCATGTCAGTGACCTGTACGATTACATGCCAACTATGTAAATGGTCAGACTGGGCCGGAGGTGGTCAGCTGTCCAGATGTCTGACGGATGTATGTACTTTATTTCACGTTAAGTAAGTAACGATGTATGGGGCCCCGAGAGGAGAACAAATTCGCCATTTTTATGAAACGTTTCTTGAGTAGTCAGTGTTTCTTGTCTAGAAATATATCATAAACTATCATAATATCATTTTTTATAATATGTAGTTTTACTACTTTTATTTGATGATGTACGACATTGTATTTTAATTATATGTATTATACGTAACACCATGAGAGAGCCTGTGTAGCACGGTTGAGGTGCTCTGCTCATGACCGAGGGATTCCAGGTTCGACCTCGGCAGTGGACACATCATTATCATGTCTTTCGGATGAGACGATGAAAACCCAGACCCCGTGTCACTGCTTCGGGTGGGGTTGTTGAAAAGGTATAAATGTCTATGCTATTCATCTGGTCGGTGCCGCCACCAAATACAAAGGATCATTGTGGAATGACGTAAAACAATTATCAGTCAATCAGTCAATCAACCAATAAAAAAATCATATTGTATAATATTATATAATATTTTATTATGTAACATCAAATACTGTAAGCGTGTGATTCTTTTGTGATATTTGTTCCTTCTGGCGAGCAAGAACCTGGGGCGTGGTGACAACTCTTGTTCTGAATAATCCTGCATAATATTTCTAAATATAATTCTGTATCATATGCAAACTAAAGCTATATATTTCGTATTAATAGCATTGTATTATATTTGCAGTTATCTATTGCATATTTTAACTGTTTTACATCCTTTTGTTTTATTTTTGTTTTATATAATATTGATGTTTGCTTTATATTCTTTATACTTTTTATTGTATAGTTGAGCAGTTTGTGTGACATATCGTCCATAAATTTCTACCTTCGGTATAATTGCAGAGTTGGCAGTGTTTCCTAAAGGAAGCAGTAAGCATACACGTGCGATAAAAGGACTTCCGGTCTTAAGACTTCCGGTGTTACGCGTCATCTTTCACATCAAATCTTGGTCCAAACCGTGTTTATAAGTATTAATTCAAAGAAACGTGAGAAGAATTGCGACTTCATTTCACAAGCCCTATTCCATACTTGCTGTTGATGAAATAACAGGCCTATATCTAATTAATAAACAATATAAAAGGAGTTGGTTCAACATACTACTTGTACGTAACATTAGTCACACTTGGACGTTAATACCGGTATATAGTAATTGCGGACCTTCTCGGACTTTACATTGGACGAGAGCAATTTTGCTCGGAATACGCATGTCCGAACTTCCATTATGTTGCGTCCTCGGGTAAAGCATTCAGTGTTACTTTGTATAGGATTACGTTATCCAGAAATTCCTCTTCGACATATATTTAAAAGTAACAAGAACCACTCTGTATCCACAAATTTTGGGCCATTTGGCCTTTTAGAAGTGGAAACATTTGAGTATTTCTGTTTCCACTTCTAAAAGTCGAAGTGGCCGAAAACTTGTGGACAAATAATACTGATAAATATTTGTATTATTAGGGTATTCAGTCCTTATAAAGTATTAGTTAGATCAAGTCCGTAATAGATAAAAAAAAAACCAATTTTTTTTTTTTTACAAATTTTCGGGTTCTTGTCCTTTATCAGGTGTTGTTACGGTACCCAAATAAACTATGATATCATGTTAGAATTTAACGTCGTTTTTTTTCACTTGATAAAGGCCAAATGACCAAGAATTTGTGAAAAGATATTTTTTACTATTATTATTATCAGTATTTATTTATCATACTACGACTTCAAGGTAGAACATTTTTTCGTGATTTAGTTCGCAATAAATATGAATTTTACTTTGAAATATATGATATACCTCATTTGAAGCATATTACAAAAGAAGACCTCTTACTGCGAGGATTTTAAAAAATAGAGAGTTTTTTTCTCACACAAATAAGAATAATTACAGTTTTATTGAAATTTATAGGACTAACTTGTGGTTTGTTTACATTTCTTTTTTTCACAAAAGAGAAACTTTAAAAAGTCATGGTGAAAAGTTCTGGAATATTTTGATTTATCAAGTTTCATAACCAATGTTAAGTGCACCGAGCAGAAATCCTGCACTTTTTTGAGTTTTTAGTGTGTATAATAAGAGGAGATAACTCTGTAAAGGACATTCGTATTGTAACATCGCAAATGTTACATTACAATCACTTACATCAATACTATCAATGTGCATTAACGACCAACCACAATGTAAATATTTATGTATATGTCTTACTTTGTCGTTTGAGGTTTATCATGGATTGAATGCCTTAAATCAAGATCATCATCATCATCATCATCATCATCATCATCATCATCATCATCATCATCATCATCATCAACAACAACAACAACAACAACAACAACAACAACAACAACAGCAACAACAACAACAGCAACAACAACTGTTAGATTATGAATTTTAATTTCATAACGAAGCGCATGATGATAAGTTTTCCGTCCCTTTTTTCGTAGTATACCTCCATCCAACGAAAAACAAATGAGATTCATTCCTTATCATTTAAGTCCTTTCAAACATGTGTTATATTCTCAGAAATTGGTACGTTATATCTGTACTATTTCTCAACATCTCTAATCTTCTGCCGCGGTGGCGTGAAATTATGTCGTAAGAGAAAAAAAATTCTCAAATGAGATATACCAGTAATTTTTAAACCAATCAAAATGCGTGTTACATGTAAAATTAGAAGATATCGGAGAAGCTGAAAGACATTTTGGTATATGGATTGCATAAATCTGAGATGCAGAAGGTTGTGTAAATATTGCTAGAAGTTAGGTAATTTTACATTGGACCTAAAAGAAACAGGAACTGTGAAGCCTTGATCAGTGTCCTCCCTTGTTTCATGTACCACGCACATATTCCAACAGAATTAAGCGTTCAGGTTAGGATTTCGTTTTCCAGTTAAGGAATCTAACTTGGTGTTCCGGATGGTCATCCCCTGTGATAAGAGTACGGCTTCGTATTTTTTTTTCTAGGAGGTGTACTGTAAGTGGAGGTTGATCTCCCATCGGCGACCCCATCCGTTACAAAACGGATTATATATACACGTATTATATACATATGTATCCATTGATAATGTCAGTTAGGGAGTACTATTTATATTTCCAGACAGAGTTATTTGTAATGATGTCAGGGCGACCCACACAGGAAATCGTCCATAACCCGCATGGAAACAAATTGTTTCAGGGAGTGCTAAAGTGGACCAGCTGTGCGTGGATCTAGGTGGATCCATGGGATGTATTCTCAAACGTTGAGATGATCCAGACAAGTGACTTTGCATGGGTATATATACCCCTCGGGATTTATCTTCAGTCTTTAAGTAAAGTCTTATTTCTCTAACTCCGATTCTACTATAACTATTGCATAAAATGAGAAAACAATGACAAATATTTTCTCTACGTATGCGTCTTCAGTAGACTCAAATGCTTTTTTTTTTACATATATTTACATTGATTTTAGTAATATATGACTGATTTGCACTCTCGCTTACGATAAAAGCTAATTAAGTCATACTCCATTATACATTCGGAATGTTTCGGATCTCTTCTCATTTAAGGATCGGGTACTATGCAAAACTCGAAGCAGAAGCGTATAAGCTGGCAAACCCCACTGAAAGATAGAGCACTTACATCTAGGTGGACCCATTTGACGGTGGGGGCACTTACAGCAATAGAGATCAGCCGTTAGTGGTGAACTGAGGTAGGCCAATCGAATGGAAAAACAACTAAAAGTTCTGAATGTGGTCGGTTGTAGGTGGTTACAGTGAAGGGAGTGATACTTACAACTTTAACATGGATCGCCTGTATGTGGTGAATTTAGGTGGTTCAATCTGAAGAAGTGGCACCTATAGTTTTAAAGTGGATCAGCTATATGTGGTGAATTTAGGTGGTTCCATCTGTGGGAGCCACGCCTCCTTTTTTCCTTATTGGGAAAGTAGCCCCGCCCTTTTTTCCTTTTAAGGAAAGTCTCTTGGATGTTATCGTTAATATTCGGAAATAAGTTGGTTTTTGTGGTGAGCAAATCTTTTTTTTAAATAAAAAATGTGAACACTTTATAAGATTTATTTCTAGAAATCTCAATATTTACAGCAGAATTATGTGCTAATAATGTTTCTTAGTACTAGCTAGATTATTACCCAACATGCCACGCTAATGGAGTTTGCACATGCGCTCTCAAAGCGACACATTATTATCCGTGGCCGATTACAATAATGCACAAGTATAAAGCATCAAATTAGGACCTGTCCAGAGTATCTAAGGAGAATCACTGGCCATGTTATTCAACTTAACTGCAATAAACCACTTCTATCATTTGGAATCAGTATTTTACATTACTACATATCCAATAGCGGAAAGCCGGCGTGGCCTAGTGGTATCGCGCTCCTGATCGGGAGGCCGGGGTTCGAGTCCCGCTCTGGTCATGCCGGTGTCCTGTCTTTCGGAGGAGACAGTACAAACCAAGGCCCCGTGTCGTGATATGCATGGCACGTTAAAGATCCCTCACTGCTTCGGGTGGGTCCGTTGCAAAGGTCAAAATTTGTGTGCCCTGCATCAGGCAGATGCCGTCACCATGTACGTGAAAAATGGTGTGACGTTAAACAAAAACCAATCAATCAATCAATCCCACAGCGGACGAACATTTCTAGGACAAAATGGTAAACGTTCGAAATGTTAAATACCTGTACCTAAGTCTTAAGACTATTTCACATGATCTTGTTACCATGCGGTAAATAAAATGGATCAGATACAGTTTATCAAGACAACAAATAAATCTCATTATTGTGGGAGAAAATAGCAACCGCCTGGATACACTGCTGGTCCGGATTTCCCCAGCATGAAACTGCATACATGTAAAACTTATAATTGGTAAAATTGATTTCATCAAAGATGTCATGTCATGAAAATACAAAATGAAAACATGATGAATTGCATGAATATGAATTATTAAAGATGAAATTGTTTGAAAAACATGAATTAGAAAAGGACGGAAACATAAAAAATGGTATGAGCATGAAAACATAACAAATACCTCGAATGTAAAACATGAATAAAATGAATATGAAGGATATGAATGCCATGCATATGAAGTAACTTAAATCAATACAGAATATAAAAATATACACTGAGGAACAGGTTGGTATAGTGGTAGCTTAATTGGCTCCAATTCTGAGGATCCGGGTTCGATCCCAGCTGTCGACACGTATTCCCAGGGTAATTTGTCTTCTGCCTGTCTGTCCTTCAAATGAAACAGTATAAACCGAGGCCCAGTGCCCCGGTATACGTTGACACGTAATGAGGCAGTATAAACCGAGACCCTGTGTCACGCTATACGTTGAGACGTTATTAGACAGAATAAACCGAGGCCCAGTGTCCCGGTATACGTTGGCAAATAATGAGACAGAGTAAACCGAGGCCCAGTGCCCCGGTATACATTGACACGTAATGAGGCAGTATTAACCGAGGCCTCGTGTCACAGTAAACGTTGACATGTAATGAGACTGAGTAAACTGAGGTTCCGTATCACAGTATACGTTGGCCCGTAATGAAACAGTATGTATATATAAACCGGGGCCCTGTGTTATTTTATACGTTGGCCCGTAATGAAACAGTATGTATATATAAACCAAGGTCCCGTGTTATGGTATACGCTGGCCTGTAATGAGGCAGTATGTATATATAAACCGAGGCCCCGTGTTATGGTATACGCTGGCCTGTAATGAGGCAGTATGTATATATAAACCGAGGCCCCGTGTTATAGTATACCTTGAGACGTAATGAAACAGTATGTATATATAAACCGAGGCCGGTGTTATGGTATACGTTGGCCCGTAATGAGGCAGTATGTATATATAAACCGAGGCCCCGTGTTATGGTATACGTTGGCCTGTAATGAGGCAGTATGTATATATAAACCGAGGCCCATGTTATGGTATACGTTGGCCCGTAATGAAACAGTATGTATATATAAACCGAGGCCCTGTGTTATGGTATACGTTGGCCCATAATAAAACAGTACGTATATATAAACCGAGGCACCGTGTTATGGTATACGCTGGCCCGTAATGAGGCAGTATGTATATATAAACCGAGGCCCCGTGTTATGGTATACGTTGGCACGTAATGAGACAGTATGTATATATAACCCGAGGCCCCGTGTTATGGTATACGTTGGCACGTAATGAGACAGTATGTATATATAAACCGAGGCCCCGTGTTATGGTATACATTGGCCCGTAATGAGGCAGTATGTATATATAAACCGAGGCCCGTGTTATGGTATACGTTGGCCCGTAATAAAACAGTATGTATATATAAACCGAGGCCCGTATTATGGTATACGTTGGCCCGTAATGAGGCAGTATGTATATATAAACCGAGGGCCCGTGTTATGGTATACGTTGGCACGTAATGAGGCAGTATGTATATATAAACCGAGGCCCCGTGTTATGGTATACGCTGGCCTGTAATGAAACAGTATGTATATATAAACCGAGGCCCTGTGTTATGGTATACGCTGGCCCGTAATGAGGCAGTATGTATATATAAACCGAGGCCCCGTGTTATGGTATACGTTGGCCCGTAATGAGGCAGTATGTATATATAAACCGAGGCCCTGTGTTATGGTATACGTCGGCACGTAATGAAACAGTATGTATATATAAACCGAGGCCCTTTGTTATGGTATACGTTGGCCCGTAATGAGACAGTATGTATATATAAACCGAGGACCCGTGTTATGGTATACGTTGGCACGTAATGAGACAGTATGTATATATAAACCGAGGCCCTGTGTTATGGCATACGTTGGCCCGTAATGAGGCAGTATGTATATATAAACCGAGGCCCCGTGTTATGGTATACGCTGGCCCGTAATGAGACAGTATGTATATATAAACCGAGGCCCCGTGTTATGGTATACGTTGGCACGTAATGAGGCAGTATGTATATATAAACCGAGGTCCCGTGTTATGGTATACGCTGGCCTGTAATGAGAAAGTATGTATATATAAACGAGGCCCCGTGTTATAGTATACCTTGAGACGTAATGAGACAGTATAAACCTAGACCCAGTAACACAATCAACGTTGGCACGTCAGGGATTCGATTCTGGTTATTGACCAGGATTTTCTAACGTTAATTATCATTTTCTCTCGCACTATATGTCCTTCGGATAAGACAGGCCCCGTGGGGTCCCTCACTGCTTACATCGTAAAGCACTACACCAGACAGGTGCCGCCATCATATAAGTGCAATAATCTTAGAGTGACGTAAAACAAACAAACAAACATATTGAAAATTGCATGAATATAAAAACACCATCAACATGAGTATGAATATGTTAACGGTTAATGGTTTTATTGAATGATAGAATTGTTAAAAGCAAAATTTCCGATGTAGTTCAGATATTTTTTTTAAGATTCGAACAATGGAAGAAAGAATGGGTAAAATCTCCTATTGTTCGTCACGTGATGTTTCGATAAATCACGACGCTGAAGTGCAGCTGTCCTTGAAGTCGAATTTTCTCCGTTCCAGGCGCGAATGCAGGGTTGGTTGAAGGACCAGAGAATCTAGAGCAGGTTGGAGGCGTTGTCGTTAATTGTCATCTTTTGTGGTTGTCGTAAACCAACTAGTCCGATGCAGAATTACCTGTATAATCTATTCATGTGTCGTAAGACTTGGTTTTTGGTTTGCAGTGCGGGATAACCCGGGTTCGATTTCCGGATTGCACCACTATGCTTATCAGATTGATCCCCTCTCGCTTCCATGGCATGGTGGGACTGAAAAAATGTTGACAACAACGTAAAAACCCTTCAAAACAAAACCGAACTTAGAAAGTCAAAATTTGAATAATTAGTATCTATTCAAGGGTTTTAAGTTTGATTGTTCAACTGTTCAGGGCCATAGGAAGCACTGCAAAAGAATGTGTGTGAATGTGGGGGAGGGTACCTTGAATTTCGTTTCGTTTCGTAACGTGATGAAAAAAGATTGGTCCATGATCGGTCAAAAAAGTCCCTCAGCCTTTCCGGTTCCTATGGCTTGTACATGCCGTAGTTCTCAAAAGTTAATGTTTTAATGATGGAACATGTAACTTGAGTTTGAAGTTTGATTTTTTCTTTTTGCAGCTGTACAATCAGATAAAATAATGGCGAGTGGGGAACAGGGGGGGGGGGTTGAAATTGTAATGCCAGTTTTGTTACACCTCTGAAAAATTTCATGAGCTATATGGGAATGAATTGTAATCTCCGTTACATAGATACTAGGTTCAAATCTAGTCGACGCTACAAGGAAAGTCTGTGATTATAACTGCCTGAAATTTTCTCCATTTCTTTGTTTTCCATAAACATCGCAAAATGTACGCTGTCATACGAGGAAAATGATCATGGTAGACTGTTACACAACAATTAAGGAAATAAATGAATGATAATATAAATTAAAAATAAATAAATGAATAGAAATAAAAGTGAGGAGTAACGATGATAAAAAGGTAAGACAACTCGAAATTAAACAACGAATAAAAATATAAGAAAAACAAATATATAGATAAATAAAGATGATTTAGCACAGGTAATCCTGATTGTAGGTTATAATTCAAAGTGGAATTTTGTTCCGCTTCTGAAAACCTTCTCGTGAAAAATAATAAACAATGTCACTAAGAAGTGTCAGGTATCGCGTTAACTTGTTTTTTGGCCATTCTGACCGGTCCGTGACCGGCAGTGTACATCCCGCCTGTCTGACCTACAGCTGCCCTGCATTCAAATTAAAAAACATTCTGTGTTGATCAACAAAAAGTAATACGGACAGCGGTGTTTCTTTGTGCTTGGTGATGCATGGTTGAACTGGATTTCTTTTCTAATGAAAAATGCTAAATTCTCAAACTGAAAATTCACACAAAAATGCCATCGTTTATAAAATGTGTAAAATATTTTCTTTATTGTACTTAAAGCTCTTTTGTGTGCTTGCACATCAAACAGCTTTGACACTGTTTTGATCCATACATCTATATCCTTTTCGGCACCAATACCTCTATATATTTATTACATACATCATTATTTGAATTTTTCCAGCCTCTTTCCTTCAAATCCGCTCATCCACATACAAATTCTTTTGGTGTGTATCTTCAAATAGGTGCAATCAATGCATTGAAAGGATAGTAGCTAAAATGAAGTTCTCTTATTGATGTATAATGATGATATTACTTTCTTACTTACTTTCTTCCTTTTTCTTTCTTTCTTTCTTTCTGTCTGTCTGTCTGCCTGCCTGCCTGCCTGCCTGCCTGCCTGTCTGTCTGTCTGCCTGTCTGTCTATCTATCTATCTATCTATCTATCTATCTATCTATCTATCTATCTATCTATATATCTATCTATCTATCTATCTATCTATCTTTCTTTCTTTCATTCATTCATTCATTTTATTATTTGGTAGCAACCAATGTCAGTATAAAGCTTTATGACTCGGAAATAGCTTGATTTTCTGTCGATACTTTTAACTCCGACCCCTTCCCCCTTTCATTTTTATTTTTCTATTTGGTCGGATGTTAGAATATTTACTATTCAATGGATAGTCAGGTGTAGTGGATGCAATTGCTCTCTCGGTTGTGACTGAGAGATTGGAGATTCGAACTCCACCGTTGACATATTGATTCCCAGGTTCGTTTGAGTGCCTTACACGTCTAAATTTCTGTGCAGTACGTAAAATATATGGCTGAATTATCTCCGTAATATAAAGCAGTAACATTACAGTTCAAAAAAATAACATTTAATCATTCCGCCCATTTTGAATCAATCTTTATCTACAAAATGGTGTGATGTAAACCTGCAATCAATCAATCATTCAATCTATCAATTAATCAATTAAATCAATGAGATCAGCAATATCAATCAATCAAATCATTGAAATCAATCAATCAAGCGATCAGTTTATTTCTTTTTTATCTCATTTTGTCTGTCCAAGTAATTTGTGTGTTTGTTTTTTTGTTTGTGTTCTTTTCTTTTCTTCGCACAGAATCTAGACTCAACTGAATCGATGAATTAGATATCTATCTATATATATATATAAATATATATATATATTTCTTTACTATTAAAATAAATTAGTGGTTTCGATGATGGTATTAATTTTGTGGTTGGTAGAATGGTGGTCCAGTGTACACAGTTACCACACCAATTAAACTGATGTTTCACTTCCATTGACCGTCCTAGGTCGGTACGTTAACCGCTGTAGAATCCACAATATTTGACGTATTGGTGTTATTTTTAGTCATGCACGTTCGCGGCGAGTTTACTCAATACTCATTTTTTTAATGCTGATGGAGTTATCTTTCTTTTCTCTGGCTCATGGTTTTGCCTTTACTCCTCTGGTGTTAAGATTCATCACAAATTGCATTTATCCTTTAATTACATACAATTGCTTTTTTTACTGCTGCTTTCCATGTTTTTTTTTTTTTTTTATTTTTATTTATTATTTTTTCTTCAACATTTTATTTCCAGAGCATATGTACACGTGTAATTACATAATAAATATACAAAAGAAAATTATTGAAATAAAATATACATGAGTTAGAGGATATAACGCAATAACAATTTATAGATCTGTGTATACCCCGTTTTCGGCATGTAGAAAACTTTTTATTAAATACATACGAATATACACAATACCTAAATACTTGATGAAATTCTTATAGATACACATATTGTTGCAAGGTATCACTGCTAGTGTCAGAGATCATTTTGAAGAAGTCAATGTAGATAAATTGCTTATATAGTTTATTTATCATAAGTAATACTGCTCATAGATATACAACATAGATAACATATAAATGAATATATAAAATATTAATATTTGTACTCAGTAGAGAAAATAAATATGCATATGATATAAGTATAAAGATAAACAGATAAACATATTTTGAATTGGCATGTATATAAATCAAATATGAAGGTTTCGAACAATGAAGGCATGTCTTATATATTTACCCAGATTACACAGTTCTTTTACATTCTGAGTAGAAAATAGTTGACTCAATTTAAAGACAGAGGGTCTGAAATAATAGTATTTTTTCAAAAATTTTGTTCTGATATCATTATGGTGGGGACAAATTAACACAAAGTGATATTCATCTTCTATATCTGTGAGACAAAGAGGGCATTTACGTCTCTCAATAGGAATATTCTTATACCGACCAGATTCAATGGATAAACAATGAGAAGAAGTACGTAATTTACATATTAATTTCTTAAAATGAATCGGGAAAGGCTTTAATAGATATGATTGGATTGTAAAATTATCCACAATGTGTTTGTAAATAAAACACTTCGAAGAACCGTTGATATCAGCAAAAATATTTTGTTTACAAATATCAAATATGCGTTGCTTGGCAACTGCTAAAATCAATTCTGTTTTATCACAATGTTGGTTTTCCCATAAATGTAATAAACCAAACGTAGATAATAAATTACAAACACTTGCTGCCCAATTTTTAGAATTAGGTTTTTGCAGTTGTTCATTAAACATAAAATCATAGCAGCCTTTCAAAGTACAATTATCACTGGAAATAATTTTAATCCAATATTTCAAAATTCTTAATTTGCGTATAATTCTAAAGGGAATCTACCAAGTTCGCTGTAAACAACTGCATTTGGAGTTGATCTTTTAACTCCAAGTATATTTTTACAAAAGTCGATGTGAACTTTTTCAACTTCTTGGGCTGAGTGAAAGCCCCAAACTTCACAAGCGTAAAGTGCAATACTGCCGACGTAAGTATCAAACAATGATAATAGCGTTACAAAATTTCAAATTCATATTAATACATTTCCTTTTCAGTGCAAATAAAGCCTTTTTACATTGTAAAGCAAGTTGTTTTTGTGTAATATTGAATTTCCCGTTATAATTTAGTAAAAGTCCAAGATAACAAAACTTGTCAACAACTTCAATATTTTCTCCATTATAAAACCATAGATTGTCGTTTATAAGAGTACCACCATTTCTAAAAACAATAATTTTAGTTTTTTTTCTACATTGACTGATAGTGACCATTTCTTTGAGTACATTCAAGTGAATTTAACATAGATTGTAAACCTATTGCTATTTCGGACGAAATAACCATGTCATCAGCGTACATTAACAGAAAGAGCGATAACTCTTGTAACTCGATGGGAACATTTCCATCTAATAAAATTCAGTTTCACAATCATTCACATATAATGAGAATAGGAGAGGCGATATTGTCTCCCCTTGTGATACACCTAAATTATTCACAAAAAAGTCAGAAAGTTTACCATTAAGTAAAACTGCAGATTTTATATTACTGTACAGTGAGCGTAATGTTCTTAAAGGTTTACCTCTAAGACCTAGATGTGCAATTTTATTCCACATCTTGACTCGATCAACAGTATCTAAGGCACGCTGGAAATCAACGAAACAACAATATAAGCGCTTTTTACTAGAAAGATATTTGTTAATAATAGTTTGTAAAGCAAAAGTTGCATCAGTAGTACTATGACCTGGCCTGAACCCGAATTGGGCGTCTGTTAAAACATCATTGTCTTCTGCCCATGACATAAGACACTTATTTAACACAGATGTAAAAAGTTTTGTCAAGCAGCTGATTAAGCTGATGCCTCTATAATTACCCGGATCTGTAGTACTAACTTTTTTATGGATTGGTACAATCAGAGCTTTGCATAAAGTATTTGGGAAACACCCTGTATCATACATAGCGTTGAACATTTTATGCATAAATGGTATTAACACGTTTTTGAAATGTATAAAATACCCATTAATAACAGAATCGAACCCATGGCTTTTACCAGCACGCAACTTTTTAATAACATCTTCAATCTCTTTCACACTAATTTCTTCTTCAAGTTCAGTAAAAACAACATCATTAGTTACATTTACACTAGTATCGGTATCATTAAAATTTACATTATTTGCAAGTGACTTAATATGATAATGCAATTCACTGAGGTCAACATTAACTCGATTCGACTTCTTTTTGACAAATTTAGAATAAAACAATTTTGGATTTGATTTCCTAATGTTTTCTAAAGCATCACCTTGCTGGTTCAGGTATTAGCGTTTCACCTTCCTCTCATAAGTTTTATATTGTCTTTTACAATGTTGTAGAAAAGCATGATTTTCTATGAATTGATGCTTGTTAAAATTATTCAATGCATTTCTATAAGATTTATGTAAGCGTTTACATTCCAAATCAAACCATGGTTGATCATGAAATACATTAATACGTGAACTATCACGTTTACATGAGCTGACTGTGACTGGCATAGGTACTTTATGGAAATCAGACATCAAGGTAGACAACTTGTTCACAAAATATGTCACACAATTATCTATTCCCTCGCTAGTAGTAAGATCGTTATCATTAACACATTGATGTAACTCTTGTATGTTACTTTTTAAAAATAATAAACTTTCATTTGCCATATCATTATTCCAGCGATATCGGACATAACTTTCATCACCAACATTAGAATCACAGTCGGTGCCTTTCTTTGTGGCAATATTTTTTACAGTTTTAAATTCAGTATGTAATGGCGCATGGTCCGAATATGTATTGAAATTACTGACAATGAACTTATGAAAATATGGAAAAATATCAGGAGTGCTCAAAACATAGTCAATAACACTACAACTATTTGCACCACAGTATGTAAAATTGTTGGCCATATTATCAGGGTGCCTACCGTTTAAGATACGAAGGCCACTTTGAATACATAATTGAATTAACTTAAGGCCGTAGGTATTAACAGCTTTATCTGGACACACACGTTCTTTCATAACTTCGTCAAAAGTGTAATTGCCAAGGGGCGATAAAAAATCATTGATGCGTTCATGCATATTATCGCAATCAATATAGTCATGAATGAAGGAACATCTACTATTCAGATCTCCCATAATTATAACTGTACCATTGTCAGAAAAATCTGCAATTTGATTTTCAAGTTCATAAAAAATATCAATGTTATAAAGCTTGAAAAATGAAGACTTATCGGGCGGAATATATGTAAAACAAATATACAGATCACTGTCAAGGACCAAAGCTACCTTATCCACTTTCAGCCAAACAATTGTATCAAAATATATGTTTGAAATCTGTACATATTTTTCTAGGTCATTTCTAATACATAAAGCTATACCACCTCCTTGTTTACTTTTGGATAATGATCTATTTACAAATTTACAAGTAAAATCAGGTATCACATATCAAAATCTTTCTCAATCCAGCATTATAGTTTGTTCTTTGCATAATTTGATAATAATTTAAAAGTGAGTACTTCATGAATGCATCTGGTTCAGTGATAGTCATATTTTTCTCTGTCATCCGATATCTCGTTTTATACTGATAGATTTTAAACAAGGTGCAAATCCAAGATATTGTTCCGAAATCCACAACTCGAAGTCGAAGAAACACGACAATACATATGTAAATATAATATAAACAATCACGAACCTCTGTTAAAACAGAGGTGGGATCAGGCGCCATGGAGGAGTAAGCATCCCCTGCCGACCGGTCACACCCGTCGTGATGCCATAAGTATAAGCGAAATAGTATTATTCGCTGTCACAGAATTAGGAAACGGCACAGCCGTAGTCAAAATAGGTATATGTCATAAGCAGTAAGAATACTGCTGTATAGTATAGGTAATACAGATGGTTTAGTTACTGTGAAATAAGGAAGTCAACATGTCAGACAACGATACATCATATGAGCAAATAAGGTCTTTATAACGACCGTAAAATTTGCGGAATGTTGACAGAAGTCGTGATATCTCATATTCTTGTTTAAGTAACTTTAAATGTATAAAGTAAGAGTAAACTAAAAGTCTTTGTCTTCCTATCGTCTTCAAGCTGCTTTTCATGTTGTTAAATTCATTGTTATTATGATCCTGATTTCCTTTGTTTTAGTTTTAGTCAATTAATGTTAAGGTTGCAATTGTCGCTTCATATAGCGCGTGTGTGTGTTTGAATAGGTGTGTGTTTGAATAGGTGTGTGTGTGTGTGTGTGTGTGTGTGTGTGTTTGAGAGTGTGAGTGTGTGCTTGAGTATATGTGTGTGTATGAGTATGTGTGAGTGTTTGAGTATGTGTGTGTTTGAGTATATATATATATATATATATATATATATATATATGTGTGTGTGTGTGTGTGTGAGGGTGTGTGTGTGTGTGTGTGTGTGTTTAATTTTATTCATTTAGTATTCAAATCCATACGATATCAATTTATTCATACCGAGAGCCACTGTTCAGTTGTGCAGGCAATCGATCTTTTTCGAATACAATGACAATCTCAATGACTGAAATTGGGAAACCGTGTGAAATGTGACATTCCAAGATAATATCCAGTGATAATCTGAAATGTCGGAGAAGTTTGTGACGATTTGACGAGATTGAGATTGATTGATTGATTATTGTTTTACGTCACTTCACGGTTATTTCATGTACATGGTGACGGTATCTGCCTGATGCATCGCATAGAAATTTCTACCTTTGCAAAGGACCCAACCGAAGCAGTGAGGGATCTTTAACGTGCCACGCCTACCGCGACACGGATCCTCGGTTTTTACTGTCTCATCGGAAAGACAGAACACCGGTGTGCCTAGGGCGGGAATCGAATCCGGATCTCTATGCCACGAGCCGAGCACCTCACCCATTGGGCAACACCGGCTTACGAGAGGAGCACGCTGTAATGTCGAACGTATTGTAACATTATCAGAATTGTTTTGACGTTCCTCGGGCGTACATATTTAATTACATTTAGTTTCAATTGTTAAGGTTTTCATCGTATGGTGACAAAGAAACATGCCTCATCGTAAGAGGCTTCAGAGAGAGAGAGAGAGAGAGAGAGAGAGAGAGAGAGAGAGAGAGAGAGAGAGAGAGAGAGAGAGAGAGAGAGAGAGAGAGAGAGAGAGAGAGAGAGAGAGAGAGAGAGAGAGAGAGAGAGAGAATTTTGATGGTTGTACCCATCTTCGATAAGCAGCATTTCACAAAAATCAGAGTACTTATGGGCCATATTTTAAGGTGTCAAGTGGCTGTACTTTTCTAGAATTGCTGGATCCAACACTTGCTCTCACCGGTGCTTGTGTAATAAAGTTTTAATATAGAAATAGAATTAATTTCCCCAACGAATCTAGCTTTGTGTATTGCAACGACAGACTCAAAAGGCAGTATCGGAAGTAAAACCGACCGCAAATGCACCCTCGTGTTCCGGGCACCCGACGTCATCATTGTTTGATAACTCTTGTTTCCGATATCACTTTTGACTTTAATCTTATAACTCGCTATGTACTGGTCTTGCATCATTTCGTTCTGTTAGGTTTCGTCAGTCCATTGATTTAGAAACACAAATATTTTTGGCCTATTAATTTCTCTTAGTTTTAATAATCCAGATTATACATGCATAAATTTTGACTTTATACGTTAATTGTCCAATCAAAATGATTCTTTTTACAAATATTTTATACTTAATACTATGTGACTTTACCTTATGGAAGGGAATTACCGCCAAAAGTCTATGTACCTTGCTTGTATTCTTATGATGCTTACTTCTTTATTCTTCATTACATTTACTCATGTATGTAACTTTATTGTTTTCATATCCATGCTTATCAAATTTCACTTTCATTCTTTTTCATCCTTTATGTTATGCTTAATTCTAGGTTGCATTATTCTTTTCTTATCCGTGTCAATTTTCACTTCTTTCTTTTATATTCGTTATAATTCGTCCTATCATAAACGTGAATTCGATCGCGCAAACCATGAAGCGATTACAATGAAGACGAATGCAAGTCGTATGAATTTAAAGCTGCATTATAACGCCAGGTGGCAGCGTGATCGCTACAATTGCTGCTCCGGAAGAGACAACTTTCACTTTCACGAACACAATCAATATGAATATGGGGACGAGGTAGGTGAAATGACGGTAAACGATAAACATGAAAAAGATGTACTAAAGGATTATATATGCAGGTTACTAATTGTGATACTACCTAGAATATGATGTTTTATTTGCTAAAATATTTATAAATATATATGTTGTAATCTGCCTTTTTACCTGAATAAATATTATTATTATTATTAACGTTCTTCATAATATACATGTATCATGATACTGATGAGCCTACCTGCCTACTAGGGATTATATATGTTTCGGTACCTGGTCCTGGATGTTTCGGCACTCGTTTTGTTTGAGGCCTAGGGGTTGGGGGAGGGGTGGGATTCTGTATAGATAGGCACTGACTCTGTCATATGCACCCTACCATATCATGACATGGACAATGACTAACTACAAGTGGTCATTGGTGTTTGATTGCAATATAGGAGAGGGTGGACAGGAGGGGTACCCCTCTCTCACCTCCCGTCCCCATGTTCACCCCACCTGCCGTATCCGGTGCAATATTGTTGTCGGAGTTTTTTTTAAAGAAGTATAAGACCCTCCCGCGACTATATATTTTTTTCCTTTCTTCCCCTCCCGCCCCCTTCTCCCGCCTCCCCTCTCCCTTAAGATCGTCCTCGAAGTGGTCAGCTACGCGTAACGACTAGACGTCAAGACGTTTTCATACGGCAACGCCATCTACGTGACAGGTTTGCGTCAGCCGTAAGCACGTCAAGAGATGCGATAGGTCACCACGGTAGGCGAATCCACCCCAGGACAGTACGCCGACGATTGAAAGAGCAAGGATTGCTATGCCGTCGCCAATGAAAGGCTTGATCCTAACTCCTCGCTACCGAAGAAATCGTCTGACCTGGTCCTGGAACATGCTCGCTAATCGACGTAATTGGCATGACGTAGTTTTCAGCGACGAATCAAGATTCAATTTGTCCATGGCTGACGGAAGACAGCGCATTTATAGTAGACGCAATGAACGTTTTGTCGCAAACTGCATAATTGAGCGTAACAAATTTGGCGGTGGTGGCGTCATGGTTGGGGAGCCATCAATCAACATTTCAAGTCATCACTGGTTATTTTGAGGAACACTCTTACCGCGAGGCGCTACATCGATGACGTTTTACAGCCTGAGCTCCTTCCATTAATTCAACGTCATCAAACTGTCAACAATCCGTTGACGTTTCAACAAGACAACGCACATCCGCACACGACTAGAGTCACCTTAAACTTTCTAAACATCCAGGGAATTAATGTGATGAATTCCCAGCACGTTCACCCGACCTCAATCCTATAGAGCACATGTGGGACGAGTTAGGGAGACGCTTACGTAAACGTCACCGTCAACCAAGAAATGTGGATGAGTTGACACGTGCTCTTCCAGAAGAGTGGAATAATATTCCTATGAGAACAATTCGAACTTTATGTCAATGCATGCGGTCCAGATTGCGTGCATGCCTTAAATCAAATGGGGAGGGGGGGGGGGGATACTCGTTACTAAACAAAACACATGAAATTTTGGACGTGGTATACATAACTGATAAAATCAAATCATTTCTTTTTTAAAGAAACGTGTGATAGTATCAATCATATTGTCAAATATAATTGAAGTTTTCGAAATAAATCAAGTTTGATGCAATTATTTACCCTAGTTGTTGCTTAAACTATAATGATATTAGATAGGCGTTTTTAAAGTCCCTGAGTATAATAATAATATCTATTCAGGTAAAAAGGCAGCTTACAACATACAATATAAATATTTTAGCAAATAAAACACCATATTCTAGGCAGTATCACAATTAATAATAATTATAGCGATCACGCTGCCACCTGGCGTTATAATGCAGCATTAAATTCATACGACTTGCATTCGTCTTCATTGTAATAGCTTCATGGTTTGCGCGATCGAATTCACGTTTATGATAGGACGAATTATAACGAATATAAAAGAAAGAAGTGAAAATTGACACGGATAAGAAAAGAATAATGCAACCTAGAATTAAGCATAACATAAAGGATGAAAAAGAATGAAAGTGAAATTTGATAAGCATGGATATGAAAACAATAGAGTGACATACATGAGTAACTGTAATTAAGAATACAGAAGTAAACATCATAAGAATACAAGCAAGGTACATAGACTTTTGGCGGTAATTCCCTTCCATATTACCTGTTTGGATAAACTGTTAGGCAGAAAGAAAGATAACTCTGTTTTGTACCATATTAAAGTTCATTTTTTATTTTTCTAAAATAAAAGTAAAGCAATGGACATATATCTTAACTTGAATTCTGATTTTAAAATTTAATTAATTAAAAATTCGTTGACGAGTAGGAACGCTCTCGGACTTATAACTTTATATATATCTTAACAGAAAAGAACGTTCTATAATACAGATATTGGCTGACGTTTGAGGACTTGCACTTAACTATCATTGGCTGTTTGATTTTGCTCTGTTTGAATCATATCTTTATCCTTATTACTACATACATACATACATACATACATACATACATACATACATAACACATTATGACGGACAGACATTGTAATTGACATGCATACAGACAGACGGATAGGTAGCCAATCATTCAAAGTAATGGTCATGCAGAATGGTTAAATTCTATTTACGAGTAGAATAAACTCAATAAAATCTAAAAACTAGTTATGAATTCGTTACTGAACAGAAACATTTGAAAAATGATAATACAGCATTTTCTCAACTGATGTCGTCGAACACTAAAAATAAAAACATGTTTATTCGAAGTATATGGCACCAGATTTACTCTCATATACTATTTCCCGGATGTGATATAAATAGATGCGACAGATGTAAAACAATTGGTAACATTTAAGTATAAATATACTGCAAAAAAGCAATCATAACATCTATCACGACATCATCGGAATGACTCCCATGGTCAGAGTTATTATTGTGGTATTGTGTCTAGGGGTAGTGAGTGTTCATACTGAAAATAAAAAAGGTAAGATTTGATTTAAACATTTATATCCAAACAATAATCTTTATATATATATGAATTCCAATCATTCGGACACGAGCATCACCGAAGAGACATAAGTTGTCGAAATGCGCATCTGGTGCACAAAATTAAAAGGCATATATTTTCTATATTTATGTATATCAACATTATACGAAGAATTACATTACATTACAAATCTGAAAACAAGTAAATAAATACTTATATTAATTCATCTCTCTATTGATAACATTATAAACATGAAAAATATTATCGCAAGAGCGCACACAAGATGGGAGACAATTTATATACAAAAATACATGATAGATAGCATGCAATTGTGACATTTATGATAATAATGGAAGGGAGAAACTTGAAGAATAAATGTATTTGAAAAGAAAAAGAAAGAAAAAAAATCGGCAAGCATCCGTTAAATCTTGAAAACACTGGATGTGGTAAAAATAAAGAAGATCTAAGTCTTATTTGTGTACAGATACACAAAGTGAGAGACACACAGATAAAGTTTGGTTTCAATGTTTAAGAAAAGAGACTTGTATTGTATTGTTACATGACTTTCGAATTTCCAGTAGATTGCCTGAATTTCAGAACATTTCTACCATGCATTGGACATGTTGCAAAGTGAAATACATAAGTTCTATGACTATAACATATTTAAGATTTTATTTCATTTTCTTTAAACCTTATTGAATTATGGTTTGCCTACAAATGCCAAGAAATAATGAATTCACTACATTCAGTTAAGGCAGTAACAGCGTGTATATTACCCAGTCTTTACTGAAGTAGCTCAAGAAGCGTAGTGAAAGCCGGAGTTTAATTTATCAAAAGATGTTAAATTACACAATTATCAAAGGCAAAACAATTTAATCCTGTGTCATAATTTTCAAACAGGACCAAAATTACTTTATGTAAATATATATGAAAACTTGAACGACGTTCATGAACCATGTACAAGACGTCGTGGATGTTATGAAAGACATGAAAATATGTAATATCAGTTCACATTGCATAAATCATCAAACCCAGGGGGAAAACAGAGATGAAAAACCTTGTGGTTAAAGGCTTTGAAACTGGGTAGGATAATTTATCCCATACTCTCATACAAAACTAAAACCTTAGGTGTGTACAGCTTGAGAAACGAGCTAGAACGGCTGATAATCTACGCTGTATTATTCTACTCGACCCTGACTATCACGTGACCAGAACACACGAGTGTATGAATAGCCTCATAGGCCAGACTAAATAATTTCTTTCGAACCACAAAGACAAATATTTTCAGCTATGCTACGTAACGGAGAAAACATTTATTATCCGAAAGTGGGGAGTGTTTCTGGTTTGGTAAACCATGCCTGGCGTCATAGCAGGTCAAAGGACTTTAAAAGTACAAAGTACCTTTCAAATACCAGATAAAATTTACAATATGGATCGTAATACAGCCTCATAACAGATCCTACAGCCATACAAAGAGCAAGACCAAAAAGGTATATTCAGTGGGGAAGGGGGAGGCAACAAAAAAGAGTAAATATGAGGAGCAATAGGTCTTACCACTGATCGATACTCAGGGGTCCATATAATATACATTATATTACCAAATATTAATCTCTGTATTTAATGTTTTAGTGTATGGCCCACAGTGGGAACTGATTTTCCGAGCAGTGAGCGGAAACGGGCATCCAGTAATGCCGATATGGTTCGGAAGTTCTGCGGGACAGTGGTGTCAATGCCGAATGAAACATGGCTGTATGCCATTGCACCCACATACTAGTGTAACTGCTTTAGCACCGAAGAAACATCTCCGAAGTACCATTATCGATAACTGGGCGATAGCGAAGATAAACAAGGTTTGGTTTTATGTTCATTCCAGTCATTGTGATATCGTCGTGTGTGAGCGAGGCTTAAAGCCTTAATAAATTGGAACATTGCCAATACGGTCAGACCTGCTTAAAACAACCACCTAAGGTGGAATATTCGTCACCTAAGACAGCGGATTCTTTATACAGGTGGCCGTTGTATGAAATTTGGAGTAAAAGGCAGAAAAGGGATGTGGTCTCTTAATTCAGTTGGTCGTTAATGCTGAATGAATTGAAGGAGTTCGATCAAATCTAAATCTAAACGATCAAACTTTATAGTTTTATTTCATTTGAACATTTATACCTATATCATTAATGCCGAACATAAAATTATTATTATCATTACTGCTACTACTAGTACTACTACTACTACTACTACTACTACTACTACTACTACTACTACTATTACTACTACTACTACTTAGGTGAAACTTGCATTGTACAAAGATGGAGAAGAAGTTGTGAATGTCATTTTCAATGGCAAAGGCTCAACAAATGAAAACTGGTTTTCTGCTTCGCGCCTTCTGGAAAGCAGCTGGTGCGATATGACAAGAAGTGGACCTTTCAATGTGTTCAGTATCAAAGGGTAATGTACATACTATTAGTTACTGCTGGTCATTATGGCGAAATGATGACCCGGGATCTAACAATCGAGGTAGTTAGCACTGACCGAAGCCAGGGGTCATGTGACAACTAAGGACTTCGATATTTGGGACGTGCAAGTGATAAAATAGCAAGCTGTTAATAAGTAAAATAATTATTGTTATGTTACTATGTTTATTTTTTTTTTAAATAATTACCAAGCCATTATTGAAAGCACACGATTTAAATATAGTTTCAATCCATTGAAATCCATAAAAGCATTCAGTCTCTTGAAATGCATGTCAAACACTTCTGTAACATTTCTGAAAGGTATCATAAATAAATTAATTTGATAAGAAATAAATGATGATGATGATGATGATGATGATGGTGGTGGTGGTGGTGGTCATGATGATGATGTAAACAAAATTCTTTTTTGGTCATGAGATTGTAATTCATGATTTAACAATCGAATTAATCTTAGTTTAAAGATTAACTGATTTTTTTTATCCAATTAGGGCTTCTGGCACATTGAAAAACAATCTCAGTTCTCGCTAATCAGAAAATCTACCTTTCAGATGACCCGTAAATTCTTTGACCTAATAGTGGTTATAATAATAACAATAATGATAATAATAATAATAATAATAATAATGATGATAATAATAATAATAATAGTAATGATGATGATGATGATGATGATGATGATGATGATGATGATGATGAAATATATAATTAATAGATATCAAGAACGAAGAACATTTCACATCAATAAAGAATATAAAGGATGTCCAGGTGATATTGGATGGTTGACGGTAATGGATAGGCAACCCTATTGTAGATGGGATACGAAAGGACCGTTTCCACAATTCCTTTACTCTCAACATGATAAAGCTACAACATGGAACAAATTAGGCAAGTCAGCTTGAACTAAATGTATGAGGACGTGGAACAATATTTAGCATGTTGTAGTTTTAATCTGAGCAAATCGATTCAGAATTCTAATTGACATGGTCTCATTCTACCTAAACTGTTGCAGGAGTTTTGCAACGGGTGTTGCATGCAAACAGGGGACGCTTACTCTTCCTAGGCATCTGTTTTCACCTCAATTTAAATTGGGGTTCGGAATTACTTTAAAGTAAACTTGACATCAAGCGCACATGAGTAAACTTTATGACTGGTTTTCAGACCAAATAGAGATTTGCACTTGTCAAATGCACTTGAATGTAAGGTTAGGATTGCACCCCCTGTATCTGTCTTATTAAATTTAATATACTGTAATGTTCTTGAATTACTAAATGTACTTCGACTATATATCCATTTACCCAAGGATCTATAACATTGCAACATACAGAAAAAGAAAATGCTCGCATATTAAGCAATTGTCAAACTGAAACATCCAATTCCACAAAACAAAACTGGTAGAAGGAGCAGTCACCGAAATGTCCTGCAGTTTTGCAAAATATGTTAATCTTACTCTGTATACAGTCTATTGTTATTTGCATTCCAATTCGCAGTGAGATAACTTAAATCCACGTATCACCATAGGGATGTGGTTTCACTATAGATTGCTATATGCATTTTAAATCACAGTGAGATATCCTAAATCCATGTATCACTATAGGGATGGGGTTTCACCATAGTTAATGGGGATTCCCTCAAAGATCAGTCGGGGTTTTCTGTTCTACTTTGCATTCAGGAAATGTAGGTACATATTAAACGAAAAATATCAAGATAATTTATCGTCATTGAATATCTTTTATTTCAGATTATGGCAAGGCTGACGTATTGGCAGTGTTCGTAGAAGTAGACGAGTGAACTTGTGCATGTATATCATTTATTTAATAAACACTTTTTGTGTTGAATTCCCTTTTTATCAATTTTTAACAACAACACTATGATCTTAGAAATTATAGTCGAACCTGTTTTATACAGAAACCAGTGGAAGGCTGAAAAGTTGCCACTTACATCATGTGACCTTTTAAACAAATACGTATGAAAGGTGGCCTCCTTGATGGAAAACGCTTTTTTTAAATGAGATTGTCCTAAGAAGAGACAAAACATCTAGTGACATTGTATGGCTAATGAAATACCCGCTGATGGGTAAAGTGCTGGATTACAATCTCAGTGTATATCTTCCCTGGAAATCTAATAATACCTTTCAGTTCCTATGGTGATGGGAAAATGATAGCTCATTAAAGAAAAGGGCATAAAAGCGTTTAATTCATTACCTTTCTTTCAATGCATAGAAAAACCCGCGATAAATACATTTTGCGATAATGTAAACATTATGGCAAGTACAGTGGGAGCAAAATGATATTGTGGCTAACTTTCAAACTCTTCTCTTATGAAAAGGACGTATGCTTATTGTGATTGAATAAACATTATTGAAATGCACGTATGGTTCAATAAATTGATACTGGTATTTATCCGTGTATTCATTTAATAATTATCTACCACATCAGGAGAAATTCATTAATATGATGGCGGTGTGTGCATATGATTTGAAAATTTTCATCAACAGAGCCCCCCGATGGAGTGAGGGATCACACATAGTGCCATATGTCATTCGAAGTAGAAATATAACAGCAATTTCTCCCATATTCACAGAGTTTTCCTTACAAGAGTTGTGAAATGATTAGCCTGTCTACCTCAAGGGTGTCAGGGTTGGATGACTAGATACACCACCTATTCTGCACTAAATTTTATTATGAATTTATGAGCAATCTGGACGTACGTCAACGTCAGGCGACTCTAAATTTTTCAACTTCACGAAAGGGGAAGAAAAAAAATTTAAGAGACAAAATAATCGATGGCGAACCCCCCCCCCCCCCCCCAAAAAAAAAAAAAAAAAAAACCAACCTTTATGTTCGTTGATAAATGAGAAATCCACAGACTCTCGAACCGCGTTAACTAATCCATGCTTCGCCAAGCGTCGGCATAGTCAAAGTAAAGTTTACACTCGGATTTGTCGATTTCTAAATGATTTATATAATTAAAGGTAGATTCTCACAATCTTTACCTTTTGACGTTTCTAGTAAAGCAATGTAATTTATGTATTGGCTTTGAACATCTCTTGTCATATTGTGAAAACGTATTTAAAAAAAAGGCATTTAAACAGTATTAATGTAGTAAGTATTGCAATAATAAAAGAATGTTGATTATATTTACATGAAGCTATGGTCATGACGCGAACCGATAACAACGTCAATGGAGAGCAATATTCTGCGTAGTCATTGCAGAAATGAATGTATGGGCGGGGATGCTATCACGTGGTATATACCGTATATTATTGTGGCTATTAATTAAGGGAGATTCATCAATGGTTTGGATCTAAGTCCATGAACAATTGAACAAAGCAAAAGGTACGTATAAATTCATATTACATTGTGTTAAAAATATTTAGAAAATTAAAATTACATTGCTTTACTAGAAACGTCAAAAGGTAAAGCTACATTTTGTGTACAGGAGAGTGATTGGTTATTTCTATATTTATTAAAGACTTCTACATATTTAATATAACACAAAACACCACACCATAAGCTGAACTTAGTTGTCACCCAAGACAGACATCTACATTTTTAAAAATGAGAGATTTCAAAAACTAATAATTAAACAGTGACAAGAGTTTATTGTTCCTATATTGCATTTATTACTTATTGTACTATATGGGGTTTGGCGATATTTGGCCATGACTGCATTAATAAAAGAGCCAAGACCCCAATTGGATCTTATGGGCATCCAAATAAAATAGTAGAAAATTGAGATTAAAATTATATTGAGATGATAAATGAAACCTATGATCAGCGATTCATTATGACACCCAAATAATGAAATGAAATTCAAATTGAGTTATTTATAAACAATAATTATTGAAATGTCAATCAATAGTAAATCTGTTCCTGGTGAAAGCGCAAAAACTGGCAAATGGCTAAAAATCTAGCCAGTGCAACCAGAAACAATCAAAATTGATAATTAGACTACATTGCATCAGGAAATGAATTAGAATTCAATGAATTTCGAAATTTATGAACTCATAAAAGAAATTCAGCTTTTCATCAATACAAAATAACTGCAGCACGCAAATTCGGTTGCAAAATTAAATCAATTTAATTGTTTATCAGTTATAAACAATCAAACCAATCCACAATTGAAATTTGTAACAACTGCATATATGTATCTCAAACATAATAGGTAACTTCAGTTATATAATTAATTTGGCAATCATTACCAAATATATTGTCAATGCAGCCAGTGAGCAAACTTGCCCTTATCTTATGATACATACCTGATTGTAAAACTTGCTGAAGTCTATAACGATATGATACAAACCTGTCTGATATTAGAATTGTTTGTAAAGCTTGCTAAAATCTATGACAAAAACATCATTATGCCTACAGTATTCAAATGAACTTTTATACATGCCCCACCAAGGCTCATAATTTGAATAATTTAAGATGCAATTCTACTGTTTAATCATACACGAATTTTGTTAGTTCACTTTCTATATCACCTCTCCTCCAACATGAACTTATCAGATATTTTGTCCGCACATTGTAGTATTTGGAAATCAATTTTCATTTCATACCTGTGTAATGTTCTTTGCATTAACGTTCTTAACACGATAGATTTCTCTTCAGTTTAAGAAAACCTTTCATCGAAGGATGTTATTCCACTGACATAGAGGTAGTTAAAATTTTGTATTGATACCTATGGAAAGTACCTATGTTATTTTTCCAATTTTTTTTTTTTTTTGGTTCAAAAAGAGCAAAACTTAAAAAGAAAAATCCAGTGACAAGTTCAGTAATATCCTTATTCGTCAGGATTTGGGAATAAAATTTAAGTACTCCCTGCACAAGTTCTGCAGCAGTTTAAGTCTTTATATTTTCAACAAGTTACAATCACTAATATCAATGCCGTCCAGGACAACATAGATATCACTATGACATAGAACCATAATGCAAAGCAATTATGTTGATGTCTTATTTAGTTAATTGAGGCTCATTACACACCTCAATAAGATATACCAGATGCCTTTCATAATAGACCAATGGGCAAGAATTTAAGTTATATGATTCATTAGATGCTATAAATTTTGATAGCATTTATTTTGATATGCAAAATGAATAAAGTACTGGTAAAGCATTATTATACATTTCCGAAATGTTACAAGGTACACATACAGTCAAAATGTGTTATTCTTTGAAGCAAAACCGTTCCAATTGTCTAGCAAGAGCATCATCTAAATAATTTCTTTCCTTCGATGTAAACTGATTTGAATTAAATATTATATAACAAACAGTTCATATTATTTTATATATCATATATTAAACCTTTATTTAGAAAGTGATAACCAAATATGAACAGCTAATGAAGTCAGAAAAGTCAGAAAACTTAATATATCCTTCACAGCCATTTATTGTACTAATCACTAAATCAGTATAAAGCAACCACAATCGATTCAAATATGAAACACATTCTATGTCATTACCGCTGTCTACCCTGTATATAATGTAATATACATATCTCACCAAGTGTTAGTCAAAGAATAAATTCGAAAGAGTGCCACTGGATATCCGAAATTCGAAGTCCAAAATAAAACACTGCAAATAAGAAGACTTTTGGAAAAAAAGAAGAAAAAAAAAACCCCAATTAACCAACCATTTATATCTTCTTTCATTACAATTCTTACTCATTTTAAAAAGCAGCTTGCAGTGTTTCCATAACGACAACAAAAGCATACTTCCAATTAACCGTGAGAAAAATTTGTAAACTATTCTAAAATTAGACAAATTATGCAAAATAAAAACGTTACGGAAACTGTACTGCGGTTACGAAACCGACTTAGGACGGTCAGTTGAAGTAACAAACGTCACTCAATTGGTGTGAATAACCGGTTTACGGGCGCCCACCTTCCCACTCACCGCAAAAGCAGCACAATCAAAGGACACACACAAATTTAAAAATAATCCTTCATATAGCAAAAGCCAAAACGGGAGCTATTATAACAGGATTTTTATTTTAATATAAGCAACACAATACTTTTTTAAGTCGAAAATTTAACCATCTTGTTATTTGTATTAATGTCAAGGCTTAATGTGTGAATACGGTTCAAGCTCAATTGTTCCGATGAAAGTACACATTGTTCATTACACTTACATGACACTTATCAATAGAACAAGGCACAACACATATACATGTACAGTCTTCAATAAAACAACCCATGACTCTTCCCAAATAAACCCCATTCGAAAATGCGTTGCTTGTATCGCTTTCATGCAAATTTATAGTTTCAAAGATATCACTTTCTAAAACTTCTTTATGACCAATGAAGCTTAAAAATTTATTCTTTATAAAATTAGTGTTATCTAGAAAAATACTATGGGGATTCATTTAAAAAAATTACACACTCAACGTGTCGTCAGTAATGTTAATTGTCTTTGATGGCTTGCTACCTTTGTTATTTGCTATATTAACCCCATTTGCAGAAAAAAAATTGCCAGATATTACCAAAACCTACTCTGCATTTCATAGATAGATTTGGATGTGAATATTTCAAACATGTAAAAATATGGACAAGTACCTTTATAGTTATTCCCATAGCACCTGCACTTAAAAACTTAAAATGATAATACCGGAGACAATTTTGCATTTGCTTTACAGATTTATATAAATGTAACTGACCATAACCATGCAGAATTATTTTAAACCTGTAGTGAACATCGTTTCCCCATTCTACAACTCCACACGCAATTAAACATTGAATGGATATACTTTAAAATCTCTAACCATTGAGATAAAAAACAAATCAAAAATTCTGATACATAAATACCTGCTAATCTTGAAAACGCATCAGTTCACTATTCAATGTTATTATTATCTTTAATTCTTTCTTGGAGTCCTTAATAAAACGTTCATTACAGACAAACATCTAAATGTTCAAGGTTCATTATCCAAACTGAAAATTACCTGCATTACAATCTTGTGTTACCAAGGTTATTGCTGATCATAAGGTTCCATTTTTAGCCCGAACACCATGTCTAGAACGAGCTATAGATTCATTTTACACTTAGCTTCTCATACAGCGTAGTCTAAGCTTGGTTAAACTCAATGATTAAAAAAAAAGTAATATAAATCCATTATATACATATACATTATTTAACATTTTCTACATAATCACATAAAATATACTAGATGTATGTAATTTAATTAATATAATGCTTTGATTCAATTAACTTTATCACTAATGTTACTCTTAACGTAATGATTGCCATTAGAGTGTTCGAAATATTTCTCTAGATTCAATTATCCAATGTGGAATGTTGCTTTAATTGTTGAAAAATGCAATACCTTTTCATCTTTTTATCTTTGGAATATTAAAACAGAATTTCGCAATCTCTGAACTATGGTTGATAATTTCACTATGGCGAGATCTGGCACTCTAGATGGTTTAACCACATTGAATGCCAGGAGTGGGGTCACGATTTCGCCATCAACTGCTTGGAATAATATACTCTTTTGTTATACTTATAATATTCTAAGATGAGTGTGTGAATAACTAATCCTGATAATTTCATTCTGGAGAGACGATGACTGAGATCTGTCACTGTTGATGGTCTAAGCAACTTGAATATCAGGTGTGGGGTCATAATTTCGCCATCAACGGCATCATCATTGATAATTTACTGTTTTGTTATACGGAAGGAGTTGATATTTAGCAAACGATGACCCGTTCATTTTTTTCCAGTAACGTGGTATGAGTACAGTCGCTTTTGAAGGTTGGTTATTATCAATCGGATTGCAAGGATGTAAGTAAAAACGAAGAAGTACCGAAGGGTAAACCATATCTCATAGTCCAGGGAATAAAAGGACAATATCGCGTATAGTGTCATATTCAGACAAACGCGAACCTCAATAAAACTGAGGTGAGACCAGGTGCCCCGGAGGAGTAAGCGTCCCCTGGATTGATGCAAAACCCGTCGCAAAAGTCCTGCAACAACCTTTCAAGTCGAGGATGTAAATACATAAATATACAGGCACGAACACACGAAGGAGACAAACACACGAAGTCAAATTTTCCCATTGAAGGCAAGAAATGCTGCCTGACTAAAATTCCGTTGTCGGAAACGCACATGAAGAAATATTTGTATATATATACGTATTATGTCAAATCAAGTGCAGTCAAAAAGTTAAGATGGTTATTTTGTATGGTCATGTCCCAAAATATCGGTTAACATTCTTGAAAGAGGAATCTGAAATGAAAAGTATAAAACATGAAATGAAATTAAGATTTGTTTTATTACAGATATTAGTTTGACGACGACGACGACAACAACAACAACAACAACAACAAAATAACAACAACAACAACAAACATAATGGGTAACTGGAGTGCTAAACATAATCAGGAACGATTATTTCAACTTCCTTTCACGATTTCTGCCTCCACCTTAGCTATTCTCGGAGTAGTGGCGAATGCGCATGTCCTCCATATTTTACGGAAGTACTACACCAACACGACATCAGCCTACACAACTGTTTTAACATACCTAGTCGTGAGCGATATGCTGAATTGTGTATCTATGTTTTCGAAAGAGATAGGTGAAAGAATATCATATCCAATAGAATACAAAAGATTGATTCTGTGCAAAATAACCAACGCCTTAGGCTTCAGCTTTGGACAATGGTCAGTATGGTTAATTATGATTATCACTTACGAACGCTATCGATCTGTTTGCCACCCACACAAAATGCAAATATCAAAAATGAAGATGGGAATAATTTGCATAATATCCCTCTTTATTTCTATGACTTTCGCAACCCCTATATTGTATATTTATGGCACCAAATCTTTTATATTAGAAGGGAGAATCAATGGGACGGAATGTGGCCCAAGTGACTCCATGAAATCTTCAATATTTCCATCTGCTTTTTACGCATTGATCTTGGTAGAGGTCATGGTAATAGCAACTATTGTGGCTCTCTCATATTATAGAATCTGGAGGAAAGTGAGGAAGGCAGAAGCTATCAAAGAAGCCATGACAAAAAGAAAATCAACACAAACCGATATCGGAGTAGGAATCGTTACACAGGACGGGATCGATCTGAAAGAAATATCTTCATCTCGGGAAGAAAAGATTGAAAGTTCGAGTCGAAATACATCAATCGCTAGTTCTAACAACAGTATGCAAACAAATCAGGAACAGACATTGGAATCATCGAGAACCAATCAGATCAATTGTATAACAAGAGTGGAGAACAAAACTCTGGTATTTACTAAAACCAGGATAAGTGTGGGTTCTAAAAGTAGCATTCAGGGCAGTAGGTCAAATAAAGTTACAAGAATAGCCACGATTATAACAACGGCTTGTATTATAACCTACACTGCATCACTCGTGCCAATGGCTGTTTTATCTTATAATTCTGATGACAGCGAAATGTCGCGGTTCGACTTGATGTTGTATCGATATATCTTTGATATCGTATTTATCAACAACATATTGAATCCGCTCATCTACATGGTAAATGACAACCGTTTTGTAACCGGAATTAAGAAGATGTACTCGTGTAAGTGACAAACAGTTTATTTTGCCTTAACTAAAACAAGAAACATAGATGGAATGTGATATTCATCTTAAATTATTCACATCTTTCCTATTGACAAAAAGAAAAACATGTTAAGGTAATTTGTTCAATATAGAAGCAGCAGCAGCAGTAGTCGTAGAAGCTGTAATAATAGTAGTTTTAGTAGTAGTAGCAGTAGAAGTAGTAGTAGTAGTGATAGTAGTAAAAGTAGTAGTAGTAGTAGTAGTAGAAATAGTAGTAGTAGTAGTGGCAGCAGCAGCAGCAGCAGCAGTAGTAGTAGTAGTAGTAGTAGTCGTAGTAGTAGTAGTAGTAGTAGTAGTAGTAGTAGTGGTACGTGGTAGTAGTAGTAGTAGTGGTAGTAGTAGTGGTACGTGGTTGTAGTAGTAGTAGTAGTAGTAGTAGTAGTAGTAGTAGTAGTAGTAGTAGTAGTAGTAGTAGTAGTAGTAGTCTGGAATTCACTATCGTTGTCGTACATGTATCTGTAGGTTTTGAACTTTGTGATATTGTTGTCATGATGTTGGTGATGACAATGATGATGAGGATGAGGATAATGATGATGATGATGATTATGATGATGATGATGATGATGGTAATTGTGATTTTGACGATATTGTTATTATAATTATTATTATTATGGCTTCACAAGCAACCTTTTTTCTTTCTGTTACTTAAGGATGAAGCAAAACCTGATAGATTTATAGGAAAATTTTGCAAAAATTCAGGTTATAAATAAAATTACCTAACAATTTCTAGTTTCTCAAATCTCTCAAGTGTAACGATTATTATGGAGACTCCTCAATTTTTTCTCTACTGTTGTCCAGGTGTAGTTCTTGAAAGAAAAAAGAGGAGTTACTGGCTCAGTTATGTGGCAGAAGTCCCCATGGAGCTATACAATACATGAATATAAATAATATACTAGAACATATAAGACATTACAAAAATATTTCATTGTATTGCAATTACGATACCGACTTATGACGGTCATTTAATTTGACAAAAGGAAAACAAATGGTGTGGTTAACCGGTTTACTGGCCCACCTTCCCACTCACCGTAACAGCAGAACAATCAAAGGACGTACATTTTAAAATTTATAACTAATCCTCCATGTAAAGATCAAGGGTCAACAGGTATCGCATATTGAGAGGTCATAAAAATATAAACACGTAAGGTATTGTAAAACACATAATGATATAAAAGTATATGCGACATCAACATGATAAACCGTGCTCTGCCAGCCTGAAAGCGAGCTAAGACCCTAGATCTGTAGGAGTCCCGACTAACAGTCAGAGGGGACGAGGTTCAGGACCATGTCTCCTCTGAAAGAGGTTTGGACAAGGCCCGTCAAATAGTCCCCACCGCCCTGTCTTACAACCGAATTAACGCCTATTAGGTATTATAGTAAACACGCTATAAATGATTAAAATTTTCAACTTATTAGGTAACTTCAAAAAAAATTTATTTTAAGCTTTAGAGTTGCAAAAATATTGTCAAACGATTTAGAATGCCAATATACGCCAATATAAGCCTATAAAATGTGTTTTAAATTTCTAAATTCATTTTGAAGTAGGTTTTAATTTTTCTCAAACGAAATGCTCATTAGTTAAGCTAGACTCCTCAAACTTTCTTTTTAATGTTGTACAGGTGTAGATCCTGACAACCGAATTAACACCGATTGTGTAACTATTACGGTAAAGGCGCTATTTGTGTTTAAATTTTTAAAATTCATTACGTAACTCTCAAACTTTTCTATTTAAGGTCTTCGCGTTAAAAATATTACAAAACGATTTAGAATGTCAATTTCATGGTGTAAAACTTTCTTTTAATATTTGAAATCTACTTTTAATTGAGAAATTTAATATTTTCAAAAATTTGGTTAGTTACGTAATTGCTTTATTACTTGCTTATTTTACGTCGTATGACCACGGAAAAAAACCCCAGCACGTGAGAAAGGTTTACTTTTTTGACAAATATTTTCAAAAACTTCGAAATATTTGCCCCCTTCCCTCTGGCGTACGCAAACACCATACAGAGAGGGTCTTAAAGCGCCGAAATTTTACCCCGATTTTTCAATTCCATTTTCTGAAAAAGGTTTTATCTAGACATTTTGTATCTTTGCTATATATGAAAGTTTTTAAAACAAATTACGTAACAATGGCTTAGACTTTAAATTCTCGCCCATACATCGTTTTTTAAATGCTACACTATTCAAATTTGAACTGTCATATTCTGTAGGTTCATACCTCGACAAACTTCATCGGCCGATAATATCGATCCCGTTTAATTTGGCCGCTATTTCATTTTTTTAAATAATTACATAATGATTATGTACCCAACTTTTTTTATTTTTAGTGTTAACGTTTCTAAAATATTACAAGACGATTTAAAATGACGATTTTAGTAGTATGAAAAAAAAAAAATGTTTTTCAATATTTTCGGTTACAGATTTAAAGATTTAATAAATAAACTTGATTGCGTAACTTTCGTGCTACTTGCTTATTCATCGTATAAATGCGTTACTGTATACGTGGAATATCTGATGCTTACTAATTAGACAATATTATGTGGTAAGAAAGAAAAAAGAGGAGTTACTGGCTCAGTTATGTGGCAGAAGTCACCATAGAGCTATACAGTACATGAATATAAATAATATACTAGAACATATATCACATTACAAAAATATTTGATTGTAGTGCAATTACGATACCGACTTAGGACGGTCATTTAATTTGACAAAAGCCAAACAAATGGTGTGGTTAACCGGTTTACGGGCCCACCTTCCCACTCACCGTAACAGCAGAACAATCAAAGGACTTACATTTAAAAATCTATAAATAATCCTCCATGTAAAGAACAAGGGTCAACAGGTATCGCATATTGAGAGGTCATAAAAATATAAACACGTAAGGTATTGTAAAATACATAATGGTATAAAAATATATGCGACATCAACATGATAAACCGTGCTCTGCCAGTCTGAAAGCGAGCTAAGACCCTAGATCTGTAGGAGTCCCGACTAACAGTCAGAGGGGACGAGGTTCAGGACCATGTCCCCTCTGAAAGAGGTTTGGACAAGGCCCGTCATATAGTCCCCACCGCCCTGTTAGTCAGCGTGCAACTTTCAAGTAAAAGTCTGCATAAGGCTGTAGAGGGGCCAAATACAAGACCTATAGTCTTTTTGATGATCTCAATATCATATTGTCTATTTATAAGACGTTTGATTATTTTATTACATGATAAAATAACGTTATCGGAGCCTTTTACTTTCTTTAGTTTATATACGAGATCACCGTAAAAATAAGGATGGGAAATTCCATTGGATACATACTGTTGAAAGGAAATATTTCCAAATTTAGATAGAAGTTCTGAATAAGATCTGAAGAATTTGCCGAATGTTTTTCTTAGCTTGTGATATCTGTAACCCTGAGTTAAAAGTTTAGTAGTAATTTGTAAATTTCGTTTATGAAAGTCCAAAACATCGGTGCAGCCTCTGACAAATCGAACTAATTGAGATATATAGATACCATATGATGGGAGTCGAGGGACATCGCCATCCAAGTAAGGGAAATTTACAATAGGAAATCCAAAATCCTCACGTTTATCATAAATATTAGTATATATTAGGTTGTTGATAATTTTGATGTTTAAATCTAAGAAAGGTGTAGATTTATCTCAAGTATTAGCTTTATTCAATGTGAGCTCTGGTGGATAAATTTCTGATATAAATTGTTCGAATTCAGGGTTGTCGATAACCAAAATATCATCCAGATATCTACAAGTATTATTGAATTTGTCAATGAGGTCAAAACGTTTTGATTTTTGAAGAGAAACCATAAAATCCCTCTCATAACAATAAAGAAATAAATCTGCTATCAGAGGCGCGCAGTTAGTACCCATAGGAATCCCAAAGTAAGTACAAAAACAAGGAATTTTCTATAATGCTTTTGTAATGAAATGTGATATTCGTGATTATAAGTAGGATTGATTGTAGATACATGAGCATGGGAATAGTTAAACATTACTTTGTGGTTACTTGAATATTTTCTTCATTGTATGCAAAACATTTTGAATGCTTATTTCTTTTTCTGATTTCTTTGTTTTATTTTGTTTGTTTTGAGTTTCTTTGTCTCCTTACAAAAATAGTCACCTTGTTGGTATACAACTATCTTGACCGTTGAGACGTGCAATACACACACTCTGTCCAGATGTATAGCATTACGTCACCACGCTTCTCGATGTAATACACAGACTTTCTATAGCCATATTCTTTCCACTTTAATTTCATGCATAGTGTCTCGGTGAGATATATACATGTATGTATGTATGTATATACTTGTCCTTTGTCCTTAACGGCTGATGTTTGATGCCGAAATAAATGCGTATATTCATTGAAGTATCTTGGTTGTGTTTACGATTATCCAGTATATTTTGTATGGAAATTTCAAATGTTTCTTTTACTTGATTCTTCTTTGCTTCTTCGTTAAGAAAAATTTCAATTCAATTATTAATTTATTAATTTGTTTGTTTACTTGTTTGGTTGTTTGTTTCTTTGTTTTTTTTTTTTTTTTGAAAAGGGGGAGGGGGTATTGTTATGAGTAAAGTAAAGTCATTCAGCTGATCTTTTTCCTTCTTTCCTTTCTTTCTATCTACATATTTTCCTTTTTTTCTTTCGAAAGAGGTAGACCCGCTCTGTTGCCTAGTCAACAGGTAAGTTCTAGGCGGACCGGCAGTATCAGCTTCGACTTTCATAACCAAAAATTTATCAGTCTACCAGGAAGGAAAAATTTCTAGTATAATTGATACTTTCATAAGATATTAGTTATTTTAAATCATAACGTAAATGACTTTTCATGGGTCCTCCATTCAATATGATTGTCTTCAACATCGCTGTTGTTAGACCAAACATGTCCTAGGAAATTTATATCAAGTAAATAGTTTTCGAGTTGAACCGGGATAAACGATCTCGGAATCTAGTAGTATCCCAAACTCTGGTTTGTGACAGGAATATAGATAGACAAACGAACGAATGAGAAGATAGACGGACAACGGACGAATGAATCGATAGACAGTCAACAGTGAAAATACCTATGGTCCCTTCTAGGTATGCTGCTGGAAGATTTTATGTGTGTTCCTCGCAACATCTCAGGATTACTAAGTGGCTCAAGCGGAATATCCGTACCTGAGAAATTGATTGGACTGCATATAATGAAATGAGTGCATCAGAGTATCTAAATTATGTATACAGAATAGTGTTTTCGGGACTCTTACAGATCTAGGGTCTTAGCTCGCTTTCAGGCTGGCAGAGCACGGTATATCATGTTGAAGTCGAATATATTTTTATATCATTATGTGTTTACAATACCTTACGTGTTTATATTTTTGTGACCTCTCAATATGCGATACCTGTTGACCCTTGTTCTTTACATGGAGGATTAGTTATAAATTTTAAAATGTACGTCCTTTGATTGTTCTGCTGTTACGGTGAGTGCGAAGGTGGGCCCGTAAACCGGTTAACCACACCATTTGTTTGGCTTTTGTCAAATTAAATGACCATCCTAAGTCGGTATCGTAATTGCAATACAATGAAATATTTTTGTAATGTGTTATATGTTCTAGTGGTGGAAATACGCATATAATGCACGAAATTAACGTGTGCATATCTCTGCATATCTATTACTTACCTTGTCAATAATAATCAGACTAATGGGTGATTCTATCACAACCTGACATCAGCGACTTATCATTTTTCTTCTTTTTCTTTATTTTTTAATTAATTTCAACCAGTGTTTGTCGTTTTACATTAGTCGGCTGTGTGTGTGACGTCACAAACAATAAAACATTATGAAGTCGAGGAAAACAAGGTGTTTGTAGTTTGTAGTTTCTTATAGACAACCCCCTCCCTTTCTACCTCCCGTGTCACGCCTTAATTAAGAAAATAGAATCAGTTCCTGTGATAATTTCGTAAATATGAGTGCTTGCTCTATACACACATGTATTTCTATGCTCACTGACTACGTAGTACTCGGTGAATTAATCATTGTTATACCAGTATTTGCAATAGAGCATCATGTAAATCACTGTTATACCAATATTTGTTATGAGCATCATGTAAATCGTAGATGTTGGACAGGAAAGCAGATAAACAAACTACTAACGAAAAAACAAATAATACATGAATACCCAAAATAAAAACCTTAACCCCCAACCCCCCCTTAAAAACAAACAAACAATCATACAAACACCCCCCCCCCCACCTCAAGAAAACAAAAGCAAAAAAGAAGCACAAACAAACGCACAATAATTAAAATATGCCTTTCCGCAACATTTTCTATTACTAATCTATTCCAGTGATTCAATAGAACTATATATGGTAGTTCTGCACGCCTTTTATCTTTATGTTCACTACTTTATTGCAGAGATTTAGTAGTATCATAAACGATACCTTTATTATTATTACTACTAGCCTATCCCATTCATATACGTTCAATGTACTGTGTATTATGACTTACATTTATGTTCAGCTCTCAACATTAAAACGCAGTTTACAAAATAACATTCAGTAACATAAATTAACGCTTTAGCGTTAAACGTTGCAATGTGCATATAATGTGAAAATTCAAAAGAGAGAGAAAAAAAAAAGACAAAAACTTTTCTTACCATTTTTTTTTTTGCTTTCTTTTCTTTTCTTTTTATTAACTTATTTATTCACTTTTCTAAATATTTATGTGGCTTTGATGTCGAAATTTTTGGATTTTTTTTCAGATGATGATATCATTTCAGGACTACACATACACACAATTTAAACAAATGTACAACCAACCAGATATAAGTTGTCTTCCTTCTATGCTAAATACTATGTAAATGGTGATTTGATCTGAAATGACATTACACACCATATCGGATTGTGTGAAGATTTCTTTTTTTAAAGATAAATGTACGAGTTATTGCAGCTACGTAAAGTTTACAGTGTGTAATCTAGGGTTGGAGAGAAAATAAGAGAGAGAGAGAGAGAGAGAGAGAGAGAGAGAGAGAGAGAGAGATTTGGCTGAATTATATGAGGCCTTATTCAATGTTTAAGGGATAAATGCTGAGTGATCTTGGGGAAAATGACCTTGAGCGACATTTGTCAGATTATCTTTGTCTTTGAAATATGTGTATACAATGATAAAATTCTAATTAATTGTTTAAGAGATAATAGGCTTTTAAGGGATGTGTGGCGAGTGATCTCAACCTTACAGAAAATATTCGTGTGAAATATTATAGAATTCTAGAATCGTGTGCATAAAAATTCTGAAATTGTCTCAAGTATATACTTATATTTCTTTTGTATATTCATAGCCAAGTAAGACACAGATACTTAATTCAATTATTTGCATAAACATTCTAAGCAGTATGATTTGTAGATTTGTAATTAGTAGCTAAGAAGTTTGCAATCCGCAAAGTAAACTATTGATATGTTTATTTACGTCACTTCTGCTTTCACTTTGATGTTAAGAAATCTACGTGGATAAAGTGATTCTAAATTACTTTGTTATCGCCACCGAAAGGGTTCTTAATGAAGAAATTAAATAATTAATAAAGAAGTCATAGGAAAAAAGTTTTTATCAAGAAGATAATTTACATAACACTGTTAATCATTTTAAACGATATCATAACTCTTAGTTATATTATCAAGCAAGTTCGGAACTGTAAATTTTGACATCAAAATGATTAACATTACATAACGACGTGTTAGAGTTTTTATCGTCTGTTGCATCCTAGATTGTAAATATCCTGTATGGTTAATAATAATAACAATGCAAACTTTAAGAAAAGAAAGCCGAACTGGACAACAGACGAGTGTCTTTATGTAAGTCCACTTGTGGAGGAAAGAAAAGGGATCTTCCGAGCAAAGTTCGGCATGGGCATAACAACCATAACGCAGTAAGAGACATGAAGAGATATTACTGATAAAATAAACTATTCATTACGGACCACTATTGAACCAGTAGAAGTGGAGAAAAGTCGCATAACGTACAAAAGAAGGGAGAGTTACGGTTTTCTAAACCAAGTTGCTAAGTACAGAGATGTCATGTGAAAAACAGTATGGTATCGTGACGTCATAAATAAAAATTGCAGGGCATCATAACGTCATATCAAGAACTGCAGGGTATTGTGAATACCCTTGCGGTTTTTGAATCGGACAGCCAATGAAATCGCATGATGAAAACAAAATGCATTAGAATCTTAGTTTTGATATCTCGAAAGTCTAGAGTCGAATAAAAAACCATCATGGTATAACAAAATAACAATCCCCCCCCCCCCGCAATGTGAAATTGCTTACTATCAAAATTATGGCCATGTTACACGCCACTGTTAAATAGATCATAAATCTGCTTCATAAATGAAGCTGACAATTTAAATTTTAATCATATTGAAGAAACTCTATATCATGAATGATAAAATATGTGTCGCAATTCACAAGATATGAATTCCTTGATCAGTCGCCAGGTAGGTGCGGTGTAGACTATACTACATTATGACATTATATTTCTCTACTGTTAAGGTATCTATTTTTAAAGTCTAGAGTGTTTAGATTATAGATAAGAAATATAAATCTTACTTTCACTCCTGATGTGTACACAATTATTCCATATAAGGTAGTAGCCGAAATGATAAGGGCTCATTTTGAATTAAAAAATAGATACTTTAATGTAAGTAACTGGTGTCATATGACTGTGGCACTAACAACAATGTATCACAGTGGACATTCACGGACGCATAAAATTCAGAAGTGAGACCAGGTGCCCGGGAGGAGAGAGCGTCTCCTGTTTGGCTAGCCACAACGGCCGTGAATGCCCTGACATTCAGACGAAATAAATATAATTCAGCATCGTATATATTGATGAATGTGAACACTTTGTAGAAAGTGTCACTGCCACATAGTATTAGGAAAAAGGTATAATAACACATAAGACAAACCCTCATCGGGATTAAGAAACGTTTTTATTATCATTGACATTAAGTGATTACCTAACGTAATAAAATCTGGTACTGTTCTTATAGGTATCTTATTATTGGTGTTTTGGACCGTTACATATGTGAAATCATTTTAGGTATCGGCTATTCCCTTAACATTAAGGCAAAAAGAGGACCACGTTCCACATTCCAAAATGGAATTCTTCATGTATACAGAAAGATTTAATCGTAGTGTGTGTGTTTGGGGTTTTTGTTTTTGTTTTTGTTTTTTTGTTTTTGTTATTATTTCTTTTTTTCCGGCACTGGTTTGTAAATACAATTGGTCATATGAAAAATATAATGTGCGGCACTATGTACAGTTTACATGACATTTTTTCTATGATCAATTGCAAATACACTCTACTGCCGATCAATAAGTAAATTAAATAAATAAAGACATAAATAAAAGAAGTTAAAGAAAAATGAATGTTTTAATAATATGTACTTCGTGTAAGTGATATGTTTTCCGAGTACTGCATGTGAAATGTGCATCTGTCCAATTATTCAAACGTAGTTGTGGTATCGATTTAAGTCTATTATTAAAGATAATTAGAACAAATGCGTTTCTTTACCGGTATTAATGCTATCCTGACAAACAGACAAACAAACAAAAACTGCCTATTCCACTGTTTACGATGCGATGTCATGTCATACATGTGTGAATCAATTTGTGATTAATAATTCAATCATAAAATTTGGAGAATATGAAAATGAAGAAAATTCTTATATCTTTTCGTTTCTCGGAAGAATTTTAAATTTGGAACTATCCGTACCCTTAGCAACGAGGAATTTGGAGCAATTTCAAAGAGAAACAAGAGCAACGCCTAGAGTGGCATGATACGCCTGTCGGCTAAAGTATGGAAACATTCCCCTTTTGCCTATTATTGAGGACCTCAAGATAACACGTGCTTTGGCCCTGGGCAACAACCCTGTGAAATATCATGGAAATCCATGAGTGCAGTAAGAAGATGTGGTAAAGAGAAAAATTTAACCCCTTCTTTCTTTTTTTCTTGTATGTCAAAAATGTAACTGTACTGATAAATAGATAGATTATTTAATAGATGAATAGATAAATTAATAAATGAAAGCCTGTAATATAAATTAAAGTACATAAATAAATCTAGCACCGTTTTATATTTGATAGAGTTGGCGCGATAAATGAAGTTCTTATAATATTACACACGTACATACACAAAGAAAGATTTACCAGTCATAGGCACTGTGACCTTGTCCTTGCAGATATGATATTGATGATTCAATGTTATATCACACTCTTAGGTCCCATGCAAACTTTTTGTGAAATATTACTCAAATTCATGCAAGCAGTAAAATTTATCACCAGACAAAAGTTAACACATCATATACAGTGTGACCTTGACCTTGCAGACATAGTCACTGAGTCAGATTATGAAACACTCTTGGGTCTTGGGCAACAAGTCTATGAAATATCATTCAAATCCATGAAAGATGTAAAAGGTTTTGACCTGGACAAGAATCTGACATAAGCATTGTGACCTTGACCTTGCATATATGACATTGAAAATTAATTTTCAGTCATAATAAATAAGTGTGCAAAATTTGAATGTTCTAGCGTAAACAGTTTGATGTGTACCTTGTTTACTAATTGCGTTCATAAGAAATTGCTATTTGTGCCCCCAAAATGACCTTTGACCTCAAAATCGAAAATCAATAGGGTTCATCCTCATGCCATAAGAAAGGGGTACCCAGTTTGAACGTCCTAGCCTTAACGGTATGGTTTGTATCAGAAGCGGAAAGACCCACACACCCATAGACCCACAACGCCATACCATGATATGTCCAGCTACGACGGGTGTATTAAAAGGTGTTTATGTTACCGTCAATAAGAATGCGGATAAACGTACTGTGCTTGATTGTTTCCGACAAGTATACCGTGGTTATACCGTTGGAAACCACAGTTTTTCTGGTTTCGCACACGTCGCTGAAAAACTCTATTTCCAACTGGAAAACCACGGTATACCTCTCCGAAACAATCAAACACACACTTATGACTATTAGGTGCCATTTTCTCGACCACACACTTCAGATCTTCTACGGTACAAAAATCCTACGGTATCATTACATTTAAAAGTATTAAACAACTATATCTACCAAATAAGAGCCCCGGCGGGAAGTAATTAGTATTATGATACACCCCCCCTCCCTCCGTATACCTACAAACTATCGGCCATCTTTTTCTAATAGTTTGCATATGCCTTTATTTCGATTTTACTTTTTCCCAGCAAAGTATTCTGTAAACATGATTCAAAGATAAACATAGAAAGTTCACGTATAGGTCTCAGGTATTATAATACAATAAAAATATAATATTGCATTGTACGGTTAATGAAACATCCGCTGATGGGTATAGTACTATAGTGCCGGATTACCATCTCGGTTAAGATCTTTCCTGGACTACTAATGATGCTTTTCAGTCCCTATTGTGATGGGGAAATTATTGCTCATAAATGAAAAGAGCAGAAAGGCTTTTAGCTTATTACCTTTCTTTCTTCCTGTAAAAGAACCTGCGATAATTTGTAAGTAATAGAGCAGCTCGACGGAGTGAGAGATAGCTTACAAAAGAGGGATGATTAACTACACAGCGTGTTTTTGCTTTATAATAACGGCAAAAGCAACCACGACATACGTCAACGTCGGTTGTGATACTCTTCTCCAAGATAAAGCATGGGAAAAAGAATTTTAAAGGACAAACTTAATGAATGGGTGAAAAATAATCAACTATTTTATCCATTAGTGAATGCATCTCAAGTCTAGTTCAAAAATACATGCTTTGGTATAGGCCGAATGAACATTACACTCCGTTTTGTGGATATCTCAATCATCATCAGACATTAGAGGTAGATTCTAGTAGTTTGTATTATAACTGAGTAATTATTCCTGTTTTCAAACTGAACGATAAAAAAGAGTTATAACCCCGTCAGCTCAAAAGATGGAATTCTGAAAATGATATCAGGATTATATCACTAGGCAAACATATCCCTGCCACACCCCACACCCCCGTCCCCGGCACAAGCGCCATAAAATACGGCATAATAATATTTCACACTGATGGGGAAGATGCGGTGAAAAGGGTAAAAATATCAATTTACAGATTATGCATTGCATGGCCTCGGACATCTCATTCCAAATTGGGAAAACGTTTTGTTTTACAAAGGTTTTAGAACAATAGAAAAGTGGTAAGTGTGCAAGCATAAAAGAATCTTAATAGCATAACATTAAGCAGTTGTCACAACGCAAATCGATAACAACGTCAAATGATAACACTTTTCTAAAGAAAGATCAATGAATAAAGAAAATATAAAAATACGGGTGGGGATGTTATCACGTGGTATATATATATATTATGGTGGCTATACATTAAGGGAGTTTCATCAATAGTTTGGATCTTGGTCTATGAACATTTGAACACAGTAAAAGGTATGTATAAATTCATATTACATTTTAGAATGTTAAAAAATGTTTAGGAAATGAAAATTACATTGCCTTATGGAAAAAGTCAATACGAAAAACCTACAGAATGACATATATTATACTTCGTGTAGAGAACAGAAATTGGTTGATTGGATGCTTCGAATCTGCATCGCCTTATCACAATAAGCGCTTAACAACTACACCAAGAAAAGCAGAATGAAAGTTGGTTACACTGGGTTGTTTAAACTTTGAAGTTCTAGTTTGTTTTGTGATTTTAGAATTTTCATCTTCTTAACTTCCGTATTTATATATCTTTGGGTTTGGGGTTTAACAATAAATATATTTTACTAAGGATTAAAAATGTTCACGATTAATTAGTAATTTGAATACATACAATATTGTTTCAATGAATACTAAATGTGTTCCCTTTATAGTAGACAACCTTTTTCTTCAGTTTCTCGCAGTTTATCAAGATTTAATACGTAAATAAAATATTAGGACTGCTTAATATTTCATATCTAAAATTTCGCAGTATTCCGAAAGTCTTGAACGATTCCATATTTGTTACTTGTATAAAAATCTATGAATAAACTTATTTTAATTACAATGCAGTTACATCTAATCTTAATACAATTGACACTATTCTTTTCTATATCTTATATCTATATCTTCCTTTTAATGCAATAAATCTAGATATCTTTATCAGCTTGTGGTTATATTAATCTCACTCATAAATATGACAGAAATCATGGAGATGCACTTAATAATGTAATAATTTAGAAACAAAATGTCACAAAAACTTTCGATTAAAGAACAGTTGCGATATCGAGATAGGACGGACAATTGATATGACAGTAGTCAATCCATTGAACTGGCTAACCGGTTTTCGGGTCCACCTTCCCACTCACCACAAAAGCAGTATAATCAAAGGACCAAAATACAGATTACCTGAATACTAATAAATTCTACCAAATGCCGGGAAATTGTTGAAGAAGCAGTAAATACTTATTCTAATTCACTTGTTTTCTTTTGACAATTCTTATTGGTCCACACATTAGAACTGAGACATGTATAACCACGATATACCGTCCTTAAATGTATTACTACATTGTACCTTCTCTTTGTCCACATTGCCTCTGACTTCAACTATAAAAAATACTGTCTGTAACTACTTCGTTCAGTGCTCTTGACGTCCATCTTAAGTCTCATATCAAGGACGATTTGCAAGTTCTACCATTCATGTGCACAATTATTACAATGAAGTTGAACCAACAAAACTGACAACGTACATGACATGATGACGTACCACCATGCATCAGTTATTTCATCTCGCCGCGACAGAGCAAAACTGCCTGTTCAGCTATTTACGATGCGATGTCAATTTACATGTATGAATCAATATGTGATTAATACTTTAATCATAAAATTTTAAGAATATGAAAATGAAGAAACTTCTTATGTCGGTGCACTAGATATCAATTCCTTTCTCGGAAGAATTTTAAAGATGGCGCTATCCGTCCCTTAGCAACGAGGAATTTTGGGGCAATTTCAAAGAGAAATAAAAAAAAAACGATATTTGTGTTACTGTTAGCGTCGCCAGGAAAACTTTGTTTCCAACGGTATAACCACGGTATACCTGTCGGAAACAATCAAACACAGTACGTTTATCCCCTTATTGTAAGTACAACAATAAGATACCAAGTAATGCTACATGGAATTTCGATATTAAAAGACAAAATAGTTAGGTAAGGCAATCATAAAAATGATCAATATTCGCATCGACAATTTTACACTGAATACCCATTTATTCAAACAGTCACATGAAATACAAATCCAGTCTATGAAAAAGAAAATCGCTGATTTACAAATTACATAAGCCTT